>BGNK01000298.1:120692-276215 GCA_003297005.1 Symbiodinium sp. clade A Y106 | reverse complement strand
CCCTGCCCTGCCCTGCCCTGCCCCCTGCCGCCCTGCCCTGCTCTTGCCCTTCCCCTGCTCTGCGCTGTACCACGCTGTACTTGTGAAGTAAAAGAGAATGCCATGAAATGAGTTTAGAGCTAAACCCTAAAAGGAATAGGTTTGGGTGGTTTGGCCGCCTCAGACGGCGTGGAGTGGGAAAGAAAAAAGAATGAGCCCTCCACAATCGGGCTCCAGCGGCGAATCGCGAAAATTACGACGCACTCGAAATTGCATTGTCGCTAGAAAACCCGCTTATGCGCCATTCAACGGCAAACCCTGAACCCGTAAACCCTAAACCCTGAATAACCCTAAACCTTGAAACCCCACCCTAAACCCTAAACCCTGAACCCTAAACCCTAAACCCTGAACCCTAAACCCTGAACCCTAAACCCTGAACCCTAAACCCTGAACCCCTAAACCTTAAACCCTGAACCCCTAAACCCTGAACCCCTAAACCCTGAACCCTAAACCCTGAACCCCTGAACCCCTAAACCCTAAACCCTGAACCCTAACCCCTGAACCCCGGAACCCCTAAACTCTAAACCCTAAACCCCTAAACCTTGAACCCTCATGGTCCCCCTGCCCCACCAGTCCCCGAGCCTGAAACCCACAAAACCCTAAACCCTAAACTTCCCCCTAAGGGTCCAAAGGACCCAATAATTAGGTATTTGGGTTTAGGATAGTAGTTATGTGGGTTACTATTTTGGAGAGTATATGGGAGTTTCCGAAAATAGGAGACCCTAATATAGTACCCTAAATAATAGGATCCTTACTATAAGGGCCCCCAAATACGGTACCCCTAATTTTCGGAAACTCCCATATGATAACTAGATACTTGGACCCTCAGGGTCCTAAACCCAAGACTGAAACCTAACTCTAAAACCCTGAGCCCTGAAGCCTTTCCCAACGCCGAAGCCTAAACACAAGTCCAGACATTTTAAGCCTAAAGGCGCGATTCCCTGAGCTCAAATCCGACAACACAGTTTAGGGGCTTGGTGTTTAGGATGCTGGGTCTAGGCTTTAGGGGTTTGGAGTTTAGGGTTTAGGGTTTACGGTTTAGGGTCTAGGCTTTAAGGGTTTGGGGTTTAGGTTTTCGGGGCAACGTTTCTTGGGAGACTCATGGACCCAGCAGACACGGGTTAGGATCTGCATAAAGTCGTCAGCTAAATCCAAGGGCACACCAGGGTTGCCCCTAGTCCAGGTCAGTTATGGTGCGGTCACAATGCTACGTAAGAAACAACTCGAACACCTTAACATCCTAGACCGCTTAGCAGCGGCAAAGCTGCAACCCAACGGCTCCCTCTGAATCGGACGGTCTTCACGACTGAGGACACAGGGATGAGTCACACAACACCCCACGACAAGCAGGTCCAAGTCATCTTCATCTGCACTGACGCTGTACCTTCGTGACTTGAGGCGTTCAGAATTTTTGGGGCTCGCCGGTTCGGTTGTAGACTCTTCAGGGTTTAGGGTTGGGGGTTTAGGGGTTTAGGATTCAGGGTTTATGCTTTAGGGGTTTAGGGTTCACGGGTTTAGGGTGAGGTGGACATTTTACAAAATCTGAGCCCGTAGACCTGTTAGACATATCATGTCCAATGAGCGCTTCAGAAAACTAGAAACCATGTTTAAGGTTTAGGGATTACGACTCTGACCATGGCCTTTCATAAGTCCCTAAGTGTCCATGGACTGATACAGTATATACTTTGGCCCTAAAGCACATTTTTAGGGACTGCTTCAAGGCCTAAGTGTCTACTAGAAGGGCACATGAACCCTTAAGAAGTTGCAGGATTTGAAATACGTATATAATAGGGACTACTCTAAGGCCCAAGTAAATACTGTATTCTATATGCGGGTTTCCGAGAATAGGGGACCGTTGTATAGCACCCTAAATAGTAGGATCCTTATTAGAAGGACCCCAAAATAAGGTACCCCTAATTTTCGGAAACTCCCATATGGGTGGTTGTCAAAATCATGGTCCCTTTTTGTTTCTACTACGACACCTACCATTTAGGGTACCCCAAAAGGGACCCTAATTTTGACCACGACCCATATGGGTACGTGGACCCTTAGGGAGTTCTAGGACTTCAAACCCTAAACCCTAAACCCAAAGCCCTAAGCCCTAAACCCTAAACCCTAAACCCCAAGCCCTAAACCCTAAGCCCTAAGCCCTAAACCCTAAACCGGGTTGGACTTGGACAGTTTGGGACTTCTTTTGTCCCAGGCCATGGGCTCCAGGGGTGCAAGGGTCTCAACTTTCTCTAAACCCTATAGAACCCTGAACCTCGTTCATAGAGACCCCGGCCTCCAAAAGCCCTATCCCGGTCCAGGTTTAGCGTGGTAAGCGTGTTTTCTTTTTTGCTGTGGGTGCTTTTTTGCTGCTTGTGCGCGGGCTTAGCGTTTAAGGTTTAGGGTTTAGGGCCGTCAGGAACATAAACCTAAGACTTATGACCTCTAGATCCGGAAAAGCTTAAAACCCTCAACCCATGCACTCTATACAAGAATAACAGACAACTGTGAACACCTGAACCTTAGAATAATTTGAAGCACATGAACCCCATGGTGCTATGAGCCTGCACACCCTGCAAGCCATCCAAGCCTCCCCCACAGCCCAACACACACTATAAACCTTAAGCCCTAAACCCAAAGACCTGAGCAGACTGCAACGACTAGATGAGCCTAGGGTTTAGGGTTACACTGAGGGTGCGAAGGACCTGTAATCAGCGGTTCCACAAGGCTCCCATGAGAGATTTGTAAGGATCTTGGAAGGTTTTCAAGGGTCCGCAGGACCCAAGAATTGGGTACTGGGCTCAGGATAGTAGTTATGTAGGCTCGCAGTCTGGCGAGTATGTGATTATCAAGTACTTCAACCTTAGGGTTAGGGTGTAGGGTTAATGATCGGTTTAGGGTTTAGGGCTTACGGGATTTCAACCTCTAACTAGGCCCTAAATCTTGAGGCTACCAATACCTCGCACCGAACACCACCCCCCCACCCTCAGCTACAATGTAATCCGCTAGTTCACGAGCGCGCTTAACAGGGATCGCAGTATGAATTTTCAACAGATTGCCAATACTAAGGTCCTGGAAGTTCAAAGGGGCGGTATTAATCAGGGGTCTACGCACAACCCTTCGAAACCTTACAAATGCCCGTAGCACCCTGCTACACCGCTACGAAGACTTGTACCCTCCGATAAAGTTTTGTGTAACGGTACTGATCTGCGCCACAAAGAAACATAGGGGCTTTTAAAGGGTTCCTTTAAGGGGTAGTACAAGGGTTACTGCAAGTGTGTAGTACAGGGCCTTACAATGATTAGAATGGAGCTTGGGGTATATTATACTGCATTTATAACTATAGTATATCTGTATAGTAAGAAAGGAAACCCCAGGTGAGTATAGATGTACATCCCCTGTGGGCAAACGAGAATGCGGCAAGAAACCCGGTAGTTAATACTGCTAAAGTCACTCAGGTTCCTGCATTAGGCCCTGGATTGTAGAACCTTCACTTGGTAACCTTGCTTTCGTACTATCGGATCTTCTATATGTTAGCCCCAGGACAGGCCTGCAGTCATAAAGCTCCATGAAACCCTAGGAACCCCTTCTGATAGCTCTTTAGCGAGCCTTAACAGAACTCTCAAAGGATGCCTCTAAGCTCCACCGAAACGGATGGTCGATCGCCTTCCCGAAGACCGGCATCCAAAATCTAATGTAGGGGCCTTAATAATTAGAATAGGGTTTGGGGGCCCAACATACTACATTCATAATAAGGAACCCCCCAAAATAGTATTGGTAATTATTTAAGCCCCTATCTTAGAAGCTAGCCTTCGAGACCGGAGGAGCCTGCAAACCTAAACCGTACGGGTTTAGGGTTTAGGGACTAAAGGTTCAGCGCTTCGGGGTTAAAGTTTCACCCTAAAGCACACCTAAACCCGCAAAACCTTAAACCGTGGCGAAGTGCAGGTTGTAGATTTCTTTGAGCTCGTGAAGATAATCCTGCATCTCCACCTCGGAAAGAGAAGGTCTTTGCACCGAGGCTTCAGCTTGAGCTACTGCTACTTAGAGGCCCAGGGGACTTAGTAACTAAAATAGCAACCTGATTAAGAAACCCCGGGCCTATAATCCCCAAATAGTAGGATTCATATAAGGAACCCTAATAAAGGCCCAAGGTTTCTTAATCAGGTTCCTACATGAGGTGATAAGTAGAGTTATAAGTTCCCTACATGGGGTTATCCCGATTATTACCCTACTTACAACCGACTTACACAGTCCACTGGGCCTCCAAGTAGTGTCACTAGGACTGTTGTATTGCAGCACCAATGTTTGTCAGTCCAACAGCTATCTAATCCAACCCATAAACCTTATCATTGCCAGCCTATCGGCCTAAGAGGTCAAAGATTGAAGGTTGCCGACTATCTAGGTTTGGCCTGTCATACATTCCGCTGTGCTTCTAAAAAAAAATCCTTAACCCTATAAGCGCTAAGTGTCCAAGTACTCATGGTTGATATATACTTTGACCTTGATGCGGTTCCTATAACAAAGGCACTTCAGGGCCCAAATATATGCTAATTGGGCACATGGACCCTGAAACCCGAAACCCTTATGGCACCCTTTTGGAAACTCCTTAACGGAACCCTTGTAGGTACATTGTAAAACCCTGTGGTACCCCTATAGAATCCCTTGCAGGGACCCTTTCAAGCCTAAAGACGATAAGCCCCGTGGCACCCTGTATAGAAACCCTTGAAGGAACCCTAAAAGTACCCTCAGAGAATCCCGTAAAGGATCCCTCATAGTACCACTCTGTTAGAGAATCCCTAAACCCTAAACCCTAAACTCTAAACCCTAAACCCCAAACCCTAAGACTCTTTAAAGGAACCCTACAAGCGCTCCTTTCTTCATAGAGCGGAATCTTTCACGTGGCCCTGCGTCCCAAGCTCAGGATGCTGAAGCAACCGCAATCCTTGGGGGTTCCGGGTTTAGGGGTTCAGGGTTCAGCGTTTAGGGTTTAAGGTTTAGGGTTTAGGTTTAGGTTCAGGGTTCAAGGCTTAGGGGTTCAGGGTTTAGGGGTTCATGGTTTAACTAGGGTTCAGGGTCTAGAGCTTCAGGGTTCGGGTCAGTTTTTGGATTACCTTCAATATCTCCTTGGTTTGCCGGGGTTGTAAAACATGAAAAATCGCTCCTAAGGAACAACCAAGATTCGTGGAAGCCTCTGCGGTGGCAGGGTCGCATCTTTGGGGCCGTGGTGTCGGGCTGTGGCAAGGGAGAAGCTGGTGGAGGCGGTGGGGGTCGGAATGGTGGAACAGGAGGCAAGGGAGTGGAACTTGAAGGCGGAGGGGGAGTTGTAGGGGGAGGAGGAAACGAAGAAGATAACGAAGAATGAAACAAATCCCGGATAGCAGCTGTCGTCTGCGCGGCATCTAGACCTCGCATAGCTATAGCACGCGCAGCAGCATGAAAGCTGTCTGTGTCCAGACGGGGTGCAGTGGCAGCAACCGGTGAGCTTGCCCCAGCTTCTAGTAGCCTGGGCTCTTGGTGCGGAACATAGTTCAAGTTGCCATAACAAGGGCACCATCTCATTTACAGTACTATAGAATATGCCTACTAGAGTAACACAAACGAACTTCATTAACAAGAGCACAGCAGCACTTCAACGAGGTCATGCTTTTGCTCATTTGAAGCGGCCTGGCCTGCAATTGCCAGGTCTCTGCGCTGGACACCAGAATCTAGCAGCAGCCGCAGCATGTCGACGCGATGCTGAATGATGGCAAACAGGAGGGCTTTAGTCATGACTTGATTGAACCCAGCAGCCAGCAGCAGTGTCACAATGTCGGTCCGACCACATTGCACGGCAAATGGAAGCATACCACGATCGTGAGTCGCCCAAGACTTGTGCGCTCCGACCTCTAGCAGCAGTTGAACCACTTCCTCGGCTTTAAATAACCACGGGAAAAAAGTATGAACTTGTATTTGCATAATGGTTCCTTTAAGAAAAAAGCATTAACGTATGGTACTCCAAGGCCCAGCTTCCGTTTGTCCTCGCATGATGGCCTCCTCAAAGGCTTCCTGTCGGCTCTGGCCGATGAAATCCCTGCCTGCCCCAGCCTCCAACAGCAACTGTGCAATGCCTGGGTTTAGGGTTTAGGGTTTAGGTTTGGTTGCGTCAGGGAACTTGTTGACTTATCCGAACCAAGCAAAGCTTAGCAGTTGCAATGTAGCCCGCTTCCCGCTAGCGGCGACTTACAAATTTCAAAGCCGGATATTAAACATTGAACATTTTTCTTGATCACAAGAACCCAGCTGCCAATGTGACCGCAACGCAGTGCCAAGCCCAGCGGCTTGCGGCCCTGTGTGTCGACCAAGTTTGGATTTTGTGGCCTATCCAAGATCTCCGACACCAAACCCACATTGCCCGACGTGACAGCTTTGGTCAGCGAGTCTGCCTGATGCCAGCTAGTAGATGCAAAATCCACGAGAAGCATTTGAACATCGACGCGACCATCCAAACTGTCGGTGTTCTCCAAAACACAACCATCGTGAAGGAGCCTCTGTCGAAATCGCGACCATCCGTGCAGTCGGTACAGTTCTGCTTTGACTGTCCTGGGCTGACACTTGCAGATTATCACAGCTGATTAAGATAACTATAGCTTACCTTCAGGTAGCATATCGTGCTCTTGTTCATGAGCTATGCAAGTCACCCGAAGTGTGATCGACAGTAAATCAAAAGGCTTGCAGCAAAGCTCTTGCTTCTTATTAGTTCCTTAACAAGAACCCAGCAATATTGAACTCCACTGGATCCCGAAACCCAAAACCCTAAAACCCTAAACCCTAAACTCTAAACCCTAAACCGACAGTATAAGTCTCCACCATCAAACACCGTGAAGCCTGAACTGAACGGTCTCGGGCTTAGGGTTTAGGGCTTATAAAGGTATCCATAAGGGTTCCTTGAAAGGGATCCATAAGGGATCTATAGGGTTTAGGGTTTAGGGCTTAGGGTTCTACATCTGGGTTTAAGAGGTTGCGTGTGTTAAAGAAGTTTAGGGCTCAGGGCTTTTTCTGAGGCTCAAGAAAATGGCCAAACATGCTTTTACAGTGCGGTCTTCGTGCCTTATAAACCCTTATCCCTAAACCCCAAACCCCAAACTCCCCAGACCCTAAACCAAAACCCTAAACCCTAAAACCCGAAAATCCTAAAACCCTAAACCTGCAAGTTGAGTCCTTGGAAGCTTCAAGGCTCGAGTGTAGGGACTGAGCTACCTAGACCTTCCAAAGTCGTGCAACTAAGGAATCTACCTGAAATTATAGAAGGATCCCAAATATGATAGAAAGTACATTCCTTAAGGAATCTACCGGAAATTATAGTATATCCCTTGATTAAGGCTTCTTGGGAGGTTTGAGCTGTCCTGCTGGCCAAGTGTCCGCACGTCCTCAACATCTGCGCTTGACATAACCGCGAGCTGGTCTCCGGACATGCCCCAGACGTAAAGCATTGCTGGAAGCCGGGAATGCTTGCTAGACCCCAAAACCACGAGAACCACAGAACCAACCGACCCAAAAATCCGCTATGAAGGAAGTATCCATAGTAGGGAGTTCTTCAAAACTCTGTGGCGGTAGAGTCCTTAACTAGGGTCTCTTGGAACAATTGCGACTGACTTCTCGACCTAAAACCCACGACCCATCCTAAACCTTAAACCCGCAACCCACAACACAGCCCTATATCCTAAACCCGTAAAACCCCAATATCCTAAACTGTCTTTGTATACTTCTCCACTGCAAGCTACTAATGGAGCCAGCTGGGCAGCACGGGAGCCTTGTTGACTAGAATCGGGATTAATGATGAGGGGCTCGTTGGTCTGTTAAGGAATTCAAGTCGATACTACTACCAATCATTCCGACCTCTATATTCGTTCTTGGGGTCTCTTCTTAAGTCCCCTACCTAACCCCTAAACCCTAAACCCTAAACCCTAAGCCCTAAACCCTAAACCCCTAAACCCTAAACCCTGATCCCTAAACCCAAAACCCTAAACCGAGCGATGCTGGGTTTCACCGGATTTCGGAGTGAGGGGTTGGGGGGGGGGGGGTTAGGGCCTTAGGATTCAGGGGTTTAGGGCTTAGGGTTTTTAAAATGCAATTCCAAGGGTCCGCCCCGGTACGAGGCTTGCACAGTGGGGAGTTTGCTTATTACAGACTCGCCCCAAAAACATCTTCGACTCAACTGGCTCATTCCGAAGGCTTCAGAAACGACTCAGAACCACCTTCACTTAGGGTTTTAGGGGCTTAGGATTTGGTTTAGAGCCTTAGGGTTTAGTGTGCAAAGATGATCTTGCGAACTTGGATTTAGGATGATTTGGGCACGTCCAGTTGGGTTTTACAGTTTACAGTCTCAGGTCTGGGTAGGTGTTATTCCAGTCACACTCAAGTCCAGTTTATCGCTTTGTTGCTTGACCTGTGTTTGGCTAGTATTTAGATCCGACAATAAGAAGCTGGCCAAACAGGCAGACTAAAAGGATCAAACATATGATAAACATCCTAATGACTTCAAGCCTTTTACTAACCCCTGTCCCATTCATAATGATATAAAACCCTAAACCCTAAACCCTAAGCCTGAAGCCCGAAACCCCTTAAACCCCGAACCCCAGAGCCCGTGAAGAATTAGATCCCTTCCTTATGAGCCTCGTAACAACCGTCGCTTTGGCGTTCAGTAGTTTAGGGGTTTAGGGGTTCAGGGTTTTAGGAGTTTAAGGGTTTAGGGGTTTAGGGATTTAGGGACTTAGGGGTTGCAGCCTTATACATCCCTTCTAAAACCCTGTTTATAAGCCCCTTGTAAATTCGAGAACTTTAGCCGGGTACCACGAACCTTCCTGAGCGAATTCAATCCTAAACTGGGACTTCTCCATTGCAAGACCCAAAATCAGGGCGCATTCTGAAAGGGCCGAGATCCCCGGCATCGAGACGCACCAGCTTCCCCGTAGCCGGGTCATAGACCTGACTACCCCTTATGTAGATGCTTTCATCTACCAACTAGCAGACGGACCCTCAATGACTTCTAACGCCTAACGCACTTCGGAGGTCGGTTTAGGATGTGGGTTTAGGGGTGTCGGGGCTCAAAGATGCTGGTTTAGGGAGTATGGGCTTGTGGATTTGGGGGTCATGGACTTGGGGTTTCGGGGTTTGCCACAGCACAACTCATCAGTCAGATCCCCCAAAATTAAAACCAAAGGTTAGAGTTTAGAGTTTAGGGCTTAGGGTTGCTAAAAACCAAAGGTTAGGAAGATGTTCACAGATCATAGAATTTCTGGGTGCTCTGAATGTCGTTTGAGGTGTTAGACCACAGTTCAACAACTGGGCTACACAGGAATGGTATTATTACTTGTATCGATAAATATTCAGACTCCTCCATTAGTTGTCGTTGTCCAGTTCATAAGCCAGAAGTACAGCTGTGCTGCTAATATACAACCCACCCTTGGTCCGAAGCACTCACCTTCGTTGCTGAGTTCATAAGCCAAAATCCTGTACACTTTTATTTCAGGGATAAGACTATCCCCCAAAATGTAATGTGTACTTATTCAACCACTACGCCATCACCTTCACCATCACCATCATCATCATATCGACGAACTTTAGGCCAAAGGGCGAAGCGGCGAAGCCTGCCCTAATCTGCGTAAGCCCTAAACCCCAAACCCGCAAGACCCTGAACCCTGAAAACCCCAAATCCTAAAAGGTTACAAAACAGTTAAGGTTCTAATTTGTGATTGTTATTAGCAGTAGCAGTATTAGTGCTAGTATTATCTTCTATTACGGTTACTATCTTTTATTATGACGATGGTTATGATTACTATCTGTATTATTATCATTGTTACTACAGTCAAGGTTCTAAGGTCGCAGCTAAGTCCCGAAACAGGGCTCAGGAGCTGACGCAGGGATGGATTTTTGGCTGAACGAAGCCATGCTCCTGTCATACTTTGAAGTGTCTAGGGTTTAGGGTTCAGGGTATAGGGTAGAGGGTTTAGGGTTTAGGGCGTTTTGGGCTTGGGCCTAGGGTTTTTAGGGTTTAGGGTTGAGGGCGTTTTGGGCGGTTTGGGCTTGGGACTAGGGTTTTTAGGGTTTAGGGTTCAGGGTTTACGGGTTTAGGGCGTTTTGGGTTTGAGCCTAGGGCTTTTAGGGCTTAGGGTTGTTTGCTAAGGGTTTGGGGTTGTATGGCTTAAAATGTCATACTTACAGGGAGAAGAGGACTTGGTGGTCAGAATGGGGCGACCAGCACCCGAGTTGCATGCCGAAACCTACCGGACTCCTGCCTAACCCAGGGCTCCTTTCTAAATTCTTTATACAACTCTTAGCAGAAAGGTCGGATTTGTTCAAGGTCCAAGTCAAGCCCCAAGGCTCTCAATCAAGGAGTATACCACAATACCGGTAGATTCGCTAATTAGGTGGTATATTGGACTCGCTGGGTACGCCACCTAAGCAGGTTCACTCTGCTTCCGAAGCGCCACAGCGGTTCAGTTCGTAGCCGCCTTAGCGACGTCAGGAGCCTCCCAGAGCTTGTCATCCTCAGTGATGACACGGTGCTTGGGAGCGGACTTGGGGTTGATCAGGGCCTCTTTCTCCTCCTGCCATTTCTGGAAGACCCCGTCGACGGTCGGGTTGAACTGATCTCCCACCTCCTTGTGCCGGTATTGGGCCAGGAGTGCAGGGATAGCCGGCGACATTTTCAGCCAACCACTCTGCCTTCGCAAGGTTGAGAGTGGCGTGGAGGTAGTGTTGGAACAGCTGTCTGTTCCCCTCGTCCTCCGAGGCGTGGAAGGAGTCGTAGATCTCCAGCTTCTCCACCAAGGGAGAGGCGCTCTGCGTTTGGAGGCCCCGCGTCCTGAACTCGGTGAACATAGCGTCATTGAAAGCATCGTAGGCGGAGTGCAGCTTTTGCGTTTCAAGGCTTGGGGCATAGGCTTTGGGTTTGGGGTTTAGGGTTTAGGGGGCTTGGGCTTTAGGTGGTTTTGGGCTTAGGTGGTTGGGTCCAGAAAGCTGCATACCCCTCCAAGTGTTGAACCAAGCTTCAGCTGCACAGAGCTTGCTTTTGAAACTGAGAGATCCCAGTACATAGGCTAACCATAAGGATTCTTACAACAACAACCTCGAAGGAGGTACCCCAATTCAGGCATTACATTAACAACAAATACTCATGTTGCGAATGTTCCTCAACGATATGTCGTCTGGGGTTGTTTGGTCTTGCGTTAGCGTATAAATGCGGGGGCTGTATGCCCAAACCCCAAACGAGCCCTAAACCTTTGGTGCTCGGAGATCCAGGGCTCGGAAACGGAGGATCACAACAATTTGTTGCGCTAAGAGTGTTTAGGCTTTGATTAAAGGGTTTAGGGTTTAGGCGGTGTAGGTTGCGATGCACTCCCGGTATCTTCCTTCTGTAGGGTACCCAGAACCCTACACGAGACATTCTTTCCCTATGCCAAAGGTTGACCGACTTAGAATCGGACCTCACATGCGAGAAGCGATACGCCCAATCGAATGTTAACTGCTTTTCACAGGCATGCTGTGTACTTTACCCCTAAACCCTAAGCCCTCATTTACTTTACCCCTAAACCCTATACACCCTAAACCCTACACCATTATATAACTTATACCCTTTTACTCTTGTTTTACTTTACCCCACCCTAAACCCTTATATAACTTATACCTTTATACTCTAGTCCAGTATATCGTTTTGGGGCCCATTATACTAGATTTATCATAAAGAACCCCCAAGATAGTATCGATATTTAGACCCCTATACCCCAAACCCTTGTGTAACTTACACCCTTATACTCAATGCAGTCCTAGACCCTAAACCCTAAACCCTAAACCCCAAACCCTAAACCCTAAACCCCAAACCCTAAACCCCAAACCCTAAACCCTAAACCCTAACCCCCCTAAACCCTGAACCCGAAACCTTTTTCAGCCTCCAAGTTCTGGTAGGTCTCAACTCGTCGCTGCTGGACGATCCGGGTTTTGTACAAATTGATCGCCTGGCGCTTCGCTTTCGGGTGTGGGGTTTGGGGGGCCTTTGGTTTGAGGGTTTAGGGTTTAAGGGTTTAAGGGTTTAGGGTGTAAAGGTTTGAGGGTTTAGGGTTCAGAGTTGAAGGGTTTAGGGTGTAGAGGTTTAAGGGTTTAGGGTTTGGGGTTGAGGGGGTTTTGGCTTTCAGGGGGCTCCGGGCCTGCGTATTTTATCAATCTGGGGTGACTGCTCAAAAATTGAAAACTCAGTATCCTCAATCTGTAGGCGTAATGTAGAGGCAATGTCTTGCGCCAGATTCCAGGATTCCAATTCCGGGAAGCTGACCGTAGACGGGATTTAGGTGTTCGGGTTTAGGGCTGCTGCCCGAAATCATTGCAATCCGCTCCCTGAGCAGCAAAGTCGCCATACCCTGAATCCCATAGCCCCTGCACCCCACTATAACCCCTACCCTACAAATTCCGAAATTCTTAGAACCCGATATGCTCGTGACAGGGTTTCTCCAGCGTCGCATGCGCAAGTTCGGCCGATGAGCATCAGCCAGGCATGATACCATCGTGTTTAAACGCACGGAGAGCAGCCTAAGCGTCCAAAGGACCCAAGTAAGGTACTTGGGTTTAGGAGAGTCTTTATGTAGTTTAGTATTTGGGGAGTAAATATGATTCTTGGATACTTGGGCCCTTACGGGCACAGATGTCGGGGGAGGAAGCCGGAAAGGCGCCCTAGAACCTAGAACTCGGACCTGATACGGGAACCACAATCCGTAGAATCAGGTCTTGGGGGTATGACATATGGGAGTTTCCGAAAATTAGGGGTACCTACCTTATTTTGGGGTCCTTATAATCAGGATCCTACTATTTAGGGTACTATATTAGGGTCCCCTATTTTCGGAAACTCCCATATCAATTAATTCTAGTAGGAACATTATGTAACAGGAAAGAGGCCAGTGTTATGTGACACCTCAAAAAAAATCCTTAAATCCCGAAAACCTCCAAACAGCTAAATCCAAGGCCCTCCGAACCCTAGAGATGAACTCATGTATTAAGGCTTTCGGGCCCAAAGACCATACTATATAAGGCTTTTGGGCTATTTTGATGCCCAGGGAAAACCTTAACCTTATCTTCCCTCCAGATCTTTAACAGCGAAACCCTCCAACTCCCATACTCCACCCCGTCTTTAAAAAACACCCAAGTACCTACGCCCAGACTCCACCAAGCCCTGACCGGCCAAACCTTCAAAAGGTGTCGCAATCCCTCAGGCTCCAGTTACATAACATACATTCTACATAGCGAAGCCTTAAAGTATCTGTTTGGGAACCCCTTAAACCCTAACGTAGGAACCTGATTAAGAAACCTTGGGCCTTTATTAGGGTTCCTTACATGAATCCTACTATTTTGGGGTTATAGGCCCAGGGTTTCTTAATCAGGTTCCCACATTAAACCCTAAACCTCAAATCCCTAAACCCGGAAGCCACAAAACATGTACCAGATGGGTGCATGATTTAGAGTTAGGCAACTGGGCGCCTGCTCTATCACGTTGATCTCGACAAGCCGTCGCGCCCGGACTGTCTGGTCCTCTCTGCTCCATGGTTTATGCTTTTCCTTAACCCGGAATAACCTACCTTTTTAAGGACTATATAAGGAAATCATAATAAGGAGCCCTAAAAAGGTAGGTTATTCAGGGTTAAGGTAGGGCTTGGGGATTTACAGCTTTACGGGTTTTGGGTTTAGGGCTTGAGGGCGTTTAAGGGGTTTGGGGGTTAGGAAACTGATTTCTGACGTGGTTCAACTATCTTTGGCTTGGCTGCGTAGGTGCTTGGAGTTTCATAAAGATATGTCCGGTGTGTGCCTTCTGCTTGTTTGTTCTACTCTGTTTTTAGGGTTCGGGGCCTGGGGCTGTTAAACCCTAAACCCCAAGCCCCTAAATCCTCTGTAGGATTTCGGATAAGAGGCTGGGGGTCCTAGCTTCGCGGTTGGAGCCTGGGGCTTAAATCAGACGGGTTTATGGGGCTTAGGGGTTTCGGGCTCAGAGAAGTGAGGATTGAGAACTTAGAAATTGCACTTGAATTGGAGGGTCTTTGGGCTTAAAGCAGAGGGCAGAAGGATCCGAAGATTATTCGCCTCCTGCCCTGTAAATTAAGATCGAGAGCCCCAGCACTAGTTGGCTAGATCAATGTTCCCACTTTGAGACTTCAAGTGTTCAGGCTCTACCTTAACCTCAAATCACGTACCTTTTTAAGGATCGACATACAGACATCAGAATGAGGAACCCTGAAAAGGTAGGCTTTATAGGGTTGAGGCTGTCGGATCTGGTAATTCTGGCTTAGGGTTTAGGTTTTAGGGTCTAAAGGTTGTAGGGCAGCATCGATATGATTCATTTCGTGCTGGACGTTTTCATGTGCAGGAAAGACCCTAAAGTTCCAGATATACACATCGTACCTACTTTGGGGTCTAAGGTCTATAGATATAGTGCCTACTTCGGACTATTTGTAGCCCCAGGCACAGGACGAAGATGGACCAAGGAATCGCGGTCAGGCCCGAATGGCTCTGCTGTCCACAAGACCAATCTGGCATCGTCAGGAGACCAGTGCAACGTGGACGTGTACTATAAGGGCCTTAATAATTGGAATGGGGCTTTGGGGGCCCATGATACTATAACTATAATAAGGAACCCCCAAAGAAGCATTGGTAATTATACCTAAACCCTAAACCCCTAAACCCTAATCCTAGATAATCATTAAGGCCCCTTTAGTACAACGAGAAAGCTCCAACGACCAAGGTCTCTTCCGCCTGGAGACGGATTGCAGCAATGTCGGACTCAGCTCACATTTCACAGTCTGCCACGGTTTAAGGTTCAGGGCTTAGGGTTTAGGTGTTTAGGGCTTAGGGTTACCACTCACCAGAGAAATGAAAACTTTTCTCTCCATTGCGCCGCTGAGGTTTCACAGTCTAAAGGGCTGTTGGGCTTGAGGCTCCTTGTCTTTGGGGTCAGATCTAGAACTACACAGAAGGACTGAGGGAATGGGCTTAGGGATTCGGGACCATGGCTTGGGCTTCATATACTGTAGGGGCCTTAAGAATTAGAAAGGTTTTGGGCTCCTTTATTAAAAGGACCAATAGTGGTAATTATTTAGGCTTCTATAGTACATGCCAGGCTACGTGTTGGGCATTGCTACACCGTACTTCCCCAGACCCTCGGGAGGATCCAAAACGTAGATCCCCGAATTTGGGGCCCTGTACTACTAAGGGTACTTTATAGGAACCCCCATTAAGGGATCTACTTTTTGGACCCTCCCCTAAACCCTAAACCCCAAACCCTAAACCCCAAACCCAAACCCTAAACCCTAAACCTTAAACCCCAAACCCTAAAGCCCAAATATCTGGCCTCTGAGGGATCGGGGGTCTGGGTCCTCAGGAATCCCAGTCGCTTCTGCTCCGAAAACTTGCTCGGAGCCCGGACACGTACGCACAGGCACAGCTTGCCAGACCCCGGACGGATTGGTGGATAGATAGACAGGCACATATGAAAACAAGTTAGGTTCATAGACAGTGAGTCAGATAGATGGATAGGTATAAATAAATAAATATATATATATATAAATTATTATTTTCTAGTTAATTAGATAGTTAGACTGATAGATAAAGTGGCAAAAAAGATACCCCGATGGACAGACGATAGGCACAAAGCCCTCGGTGCAGGTCGCCATCTGTCCGGAATCGCGCTGAGCTCCTCCCTATGCAGGCGGTACCTCAGAGCGGCGAAGAGCTTTGTGAAACCCTGAGGCCCCACAGGTTTAGGGTTTAGGGTTTCGGGCTTAGGGTTTAGGGCTAAACCCATGATATGGAAGCCGAAATAATTACCCAACTTGTTCCTGATGGCTATTATAAGTATACTATAAAGTAGCCCGAGACCCTGTTTTTGTAGTTATAAGGCCCCATACATTAATCTCAAGCGTCTATGGACTTATGTTGTTTTTGTTGCGAACTTGCGCCTTGAAGATTTCGAAAGCCACAGCGGGAGCACCGATGGACCCAGGCATCCGCACACCGAAGAAGCGCCCCAGACCAAACTCTAAACTCTGCACGTTGAACCGCAGCCTAAACCCCTGAATCCCCTCATATACCCTCAGCGCCATAGATCCTTTATAGAATCCTGAAATTAAATAGGGGAACCTCAACCCCCAAACTATTAAACTCCGCACCCTGGACCGGAAGTGGAGCTAGCGACATGAACCACTTAGCCTCAACCGAACCCTGAACCCTAAAGCCCTAAACCCTGAAACCCTAAATCCTAAAACACTAAACCCTAAAACCCTAAACCCTAAATCCATAAACCCTCCAACACTAAACCCTAAAACCCTAAACTCTAAATTGCCCTAAACCCAATGCCCTATGCCCCGAACCCCGAAGTCCGCGAACCCAAACTCCGAACCTTAACCTCGAGACCCTCATCATACTAACTCGTATTCCAGACTATCAAAGAACATAAAATAGGATAATATATCATCCTATATTATACTATAGTATACTATATTATACCATATTATACTACATACGAATATATAATACTATATCATACTATATTATCGTATCAGCATGTTATTCGAGCATCCCCAGAAGCCCTGGGTCAAGACGAGGGACACATCTCGGACGTGCCGCAGCCAGTTGGACAAGGGGGAGGGGTGATCGTCCTGGCTTCCTAGAGACTTCAAGTCTTAGGGTTCCTTTAAAGGGATCTATAGGGTGTTGGGTTTAGGGGACTCCAATATCCCTTAATTAAGGAATATACCTCAAATCATATAAGGGATCCTACTATAACTTAAGGTATATTCCTTAGTTGAGGGGTGATCGTCCTGGCTCAGGATCCCATAGGGGAATTTGGGGTTTAGGGTGGATGATTTTGGGGTTTAGGATGGTTTGGGGTTCAGGATTTCTGGGGTTTCGGGTTGAGGATTTTGGGGGGTTTAGGGTTGAAGATCTTGGGGTTTCGGGTTTGGGGTGATGTCCTGGCCACAGCTCTGAGGGTCCAAGTAGCTAATAATCTTCTACTCTCACAAGCTTTACCTACATAACTACTATCCTAAACCCAGTACCTGATTACTTGGTGCTTTGGACACTTAGCGTACTTCTGCCACAGTAATACCGGGACCTAAATCAATTAGAGTAGGGTTTTGGGCTATGGTATAATACATTTACAGACAGGAACCCTAGGGAAACTATACTAGTAATTATGTAGGCTTATGTTGACGGTTTTGAGTTTCTAGGTTCCTGACTGGCCCCTCTATAATAAGGGTGCCCTTTGTCCTACTATTCTGTTTTACTAAAGAGACCCTAACGCAAAACTGGAAAAAAAGGTACTAACCTAGGTTTAGAGGTTCAGGTCCCCAGAAACACGGGGCTTAACGCCAAGGCGGATGTAGGACACCGAGACAAACATACGAAGAGGCAACGCAGCGAAACACTGATGCAGAAGTACCCTAAACCCTGAATCCTAAATCCTAAACTAAGCCCTAAACCCTAAACCCTAAACCCTTACACACAGAGAGCAAAAAAAAAACAGACACCATTGCAACCCCCTAGAGACCTCTGAGTTTACTTGCACGAACTCCTCCGAAAGGCACTTCAGTGGACAGACATAGGGTTCAGGGATTAGGGTTCAGGGATCAGGGCTTAGGGTTTAGGGAGGGTTTAGGGTGTAGGTTTTACAAATCCATTTTTCGGCCGGAGATAAAAACCTTAAGGGTCCAAGTGCCCCTACAAGTAGGGTTTTGGATATCAAAAACCACTCAGAGCATGGCACTTGGAAGTCTAAACCTTACGACAACGGGGAAGGGACTCTGGATACAAAAGACCAGGAGCAAGCACTACAAAACATGAAGACCTCTGCAAAGCACATGAATCATTCGAAAGCATATCTAGGAACACACAAAGAAACGCATGCCTGCATATTTATGTGCTTGACATTTTAACAGCATCGGGGCTTGAAGCCCGGCGCCTCTAGTTTGCTTCCAAGAGATAAGGACAATATTGGGGCCTTAACAACTAGAACAAGATGTTGGAACCCCAAAATAGCACCCGGGCCCGTGATCTTTGAGGCTTCTATAGTAGTCAAGCATCTTATTCGTGCCCATTGAGTTAACTCGTGGGTCTCGAACCGCGACAAATTTCGGCCGAGCAATAGAGGCTTAGTAAGGGTTACCCTTACAACGGCTCTCGGACTCGAAGCAACCGCAACAGGTCAGGCAGTCGTTTCGCACCGCGGCATTGATTCCGCCGCAGTCGTAGTGACCACAGAGAACGATATGCTGAACCTTCACAGCTCGGCCGGTTTAACATAAACTCGTGAATAGTAAGCCGTAAAGCCCTATAGCACGACCCTACCCTAAACCCTAAACCCAAACTACTAAACCAAGCCCTTTGGGTATTGTCGGCAGGCTTGACCCAGGCCCAGGTTCGGGCCTAGGGAGTAACTTTTCGGGGCAAGTCCGATAAAGCAGACTCCGGTACAAATACGTGAGACCACCAAGTTGGCTTGTGCATGCAGAGATGGAATCTAGCCGTGAAAAGACCAGGGTTCGGAAATCAGAACTCATCCATGACGTTTCGAAGGTGGGTCGCAGCATAGTGTCTTTCACGGGCATCAGCATCCAGTTTGATTCTGATCTCACTTCGCATCACAGCATCTCGCATCTGGCAGAATGAAGGCAGATTTCGCAGCAGCCTCAGCCTTCCAGTTGTGGTGTACTATAGGGGCCTAGATAATTATCCATGTTTTTTTGGGGTTCCTTATTATAATAAGAGTATCATGGGCCCCCAAACCCTATTCTGATTATTAAGGCTCCTATATAAATCCTTCAAAGGTCTTTGGGTGAAGAAGCAGACGACAACGACCTGTGAGCCTTTACACAAAAAATACTGATATTGTTGGCATCGCGTGCTTTCAGATATTTTGGCCGTCGTAGCAATCAAGTCCCGATCTGGATGGCAAAACTGCTGTTGAGCGTTATACCCTTCCGCCAGCAACCGTGTAAGGTTCAGGGTTTAGGGTTTATAGTGTGGGTTTTAAGGAGTTTCTTCGTGTGGTGGGTGGGGTATCAGATTGCAGACGAGTGGTGGAGGATCAGACTGGAATTATGTGTTTAGTGCGAGTACACACGAGATTTACTATCCATGCCACGACACAAAAACGTAGTACAGTGCAAGCGAATAGGCAACAAATATTCGTATTCGTGGACTCAAAACAGCACCATTATATAGGGGCCTTAAAAATTGGAATAGGGTTCTGGGGTATATTATACTATAATTATAATAAGAACCCCCCCAAAAAAAATAGTATAGGTAATCAGTAAGGCCCCTACATAGAACCCTTTTAAAGGAAAGCTATTCTCATTATGAAGGCCCCTATATTACCCTAAGAAGTCCACGCGTTCAGTTGCCCTCCCATTGCCTTGGCTCCCTTTAACCCAAAGGGTCCAAGTACCTAATAATCATATGGGTAGTTCCCTAAATTAGGGTCTCTTTTACGGTCCTTTTTATAAGGGTGCTGGGGACCTGAAAAGAGACCCTAATTAAGAGAACTACCCATATACTCTCCCAAATATTGGCCTAGATTACTACTATCCGTAATCATTTTACCTGATTATTAGGTCCTTTGGGCCCTTTGGGGTTTACTTTCGGATGCGAGGCACTCAACAGAGCTCACTTCTGTAGCAAAACCCCAAGTGGAAGCCTCGTGGTAAAATTTATTCGCCATGTGCACCACGTGTCCCTGCTCCTTGTCGGTTAGAAGATTTCGATGCGCTCTGGATACCGCACAGATCTCGCTGAGCCGTTGTGTAGTTATTTATGCAGTTCACCCACTCCGAATCTACCCCAAACGTTAAGACATTCGCCCGAATTCGAACAAGCTGCCGGCGTTAGCTTGTGTGATTAGCGATGTAGGGTTTCTCAGGTACTTACGACTACGTGACTACGTGGTCTAGGATCCGACAGTGCCCTCCCACTGAAGCGGGGCCTTAAGAATGCCCACGGCATACTGGATCACACTCATTGCAGAGGTGTCTGTGTTGTTGACCAAGTTCGCAATGTTCCTGTGACATGGGGCAGGTGGCCAAAACCCTAACGCCCTAAACCCTAAACAATAAGCTATATGATGCATCCCCAAGCCCATAATTTAAAGCTTATGCACTAGTTCAAGTCTCCGGCTTAAACCATAAACCCAGTGAGTGACAGGAAAGCCGTCAAAAACACCTTAACGCCTTATTAAACTCCCAACTCTTTCGGTTACACAGTTCTGGTGTAGAGCCGGTTATAGAGAAAGTCAAAAACCCTGACAGGGTACATTCGACAGCGTTGATGTAAGAACCCGTCACGAGGCCTAAGCATAAAGAAACTATCGATCTAACTACATCTATATCCGTATCTATATCTGCATCTATATCTGCATCTACATCTATGTCTACATCTACCTCTACAGCTACTCCTAGACCTAGACCTACATCTGTACGGTTTCTAGGTCTATCTATGTATTCACATCTACATCTACATCAACATCTATATATATGTATATACATATACATATATATATATATATATATATATATATGCCTGTGTGTATACAATATGTCTGCGCATATAGTATATATATATATATATACACATACATATACTCTATATATATATGTATATATATATACACACATTATGTATATATATATATATACATACATTATACGAGTTCCTGATCCCGTAGTCTATAGAGAAGCTGGATAGACTAATACCTTTCAGACCAGGACAAGGCTTTGTGCAATCAAATCGAGTAGGTTGGGATGGGGTCAGAGTTTGCCTACTTTGACTTAGCCGCCCTTAGTACCGGATTGAACATAGTAGTCTTATTAACTCGCCTCGTCGGGTTTCCTGATTGCCAAGCCCCAACCTTGTGCCTAGCCCAGTTGACTATTGATCTGGCAGGGAGGGAGGCGACAGCAAGAACTCAGGGCATTCAGGGATTATGCGGGTTTCGGGATTAGGGGCTCATGCTTTTGCGCTAGACCTCGGACGGAGAAAGTATATATTGAGATCACGAATTTGCTTGCAGGCCTGTAGGACATCATGCGTATCTTCGGGCAACACACTCTCACCTTGAGCAGCTGCCTGTTGAGTACCCGCGAGGTCTGTGCCTTACTGGGATACCCAATGTGATTCTCAAGTGTGGCGCATAAGTCCCGCCAGCTCCTGAGACTCTCCACGTTGATGCCAGCGACGCCCTTGAACCGGTCGGCGCAAAGCCGCATACACAGGAGTTCGTAGGCATTGATGTCCTCGGCATCAGTCGACATCCGCAGGTCCTTAGATCACAGTCACTGCTCGCTCCTCTCGGCAACACACTCGCCTGTTGAGTACGCCGACTTGCGCTTGGCATATGTCATGGCTGCTTGTTTTGTCATTGGCTGTCATTGGCGGGACCGTGGCCAGAACACGAGCTTTAGCCAAAGCCCTGAAGATTCATCACCAGACCCGCGACCTCCATGCTTCGTCGCAAAAGCAGTGATGCAACTTGCATGAGTAGAGCTGCTGCAGCATGTCCAAACCCAGGTGATGCATCACGTGATGCTTGGGCCGCGTCTGCCAAGCCATCCTCAGATGAACACATCATAACAAACATGCTGTAGCTCCAATGGTGCACCAGGACCAGAAGAAGCAGTTGTCTCCGAAGCCCTCAAGCCGTAAACCAAACTCCCAAACCCTAAACCCTCAAACCCAAAGCCCTAAAAACCCCTAACCATAAACCCCGACCTCACAACCCTTAAACCCTAAGCCCTATGTTTAGGGTTTGGGGTTTAGGGGTTAGGGGTTTAGGGTTTAGGGGTTTAGGGTTTAGGGGTTTAGGGTTTAGGGGTTTAGGGGCTTAGGGGTGTAGGGGTTGAGGGGTTTAGGGGTTTAAGACTACGAGCCCTAAGTCATTCTAGCAGAACGCTTAAAGAAACCCTGCGGAGCCCTAAACCCGAACATTGTGTCAACCCAACCAAAGCCTAACACCTCAACCTCCACCCTGAACGCTAAACCGATGACCATTTAGGGTTTAGGGTTTAGGGTTATATATGTAACCCTAACCCTATAGACCCTCTACACCATATAAGTTCCTTGAACGGAACCCTAATCCTAGACACTTAATCCCATTAATGGAACCATTACAGGAAACCCTATACATCCCTTAAAGGAACCCTTGAAGGAACTTCGGATCCGGCCTATGAACAAAAAGGCTGCCGGGCGGGAGACCTTGATGAAAAGCAAGGGCTAGCTTTGGGTTTGGGGTTCCGGGTTTAAGGTTTGCGGGTGGCTGAGCTTACAACCGGGTGCTAGGGCGTATGAGGTTTTATTGGGCCTTTTTTTTGAGGTTCATAAGACGGTTTTGCAAGGATTGGAGGGTGGAGGGTCTACTTCAAGGATCAAGGCAGTTCGCATGTAGGTTGGAAATGGACCGACAACTTCGTACTGTCCTGCTTCTAGCCCGATTGACGATTGATAACCTATATTTGAGCTCTCCCCTGAACCTCTGCGTGCTACCAAGGGAGATCCACTACATGGCTTCCCATGACGTACCCTTTAGTGCAATGCTTCCGCCCCCAAACTAGCACTAGGACCAATAGATCACGAGATATAGCCCAGTAGCAGTAGCCCTTAGACCCGAAGTCCTGCACAATATCCTGAAGCAAATAACAACCAAGACCTCCCCGAAACTGTGCCCCTCTCTAGAAGCCGCACGACCCTCTACTATACCCTGCATTGCCCTATTGAGGACCAGAAGGGCTCCAAAACTGGAAATTGATGTGCATCTAGAACATGAACGGTTAAAGCCCTTTTTATACAAATAAACGAGACATGCGAACCATCTTCTTAAGCGCTAAACCCGAAGCAACCCGGGGAGCGTGTGGCGGCTGAGAGGGAAACCGCAGATGCTGCCAGGTGCTACTCGGCTGTCGCTGCAGCCTCTTGGGCCGTCCCTACCAAGACCCTAACTACCCTCCACCGTACCCTGAATGCCCATATTGTTAAGAACCATAAGGGCGGCAGTTGGGTGTCCCTAAGGCTCAAAAGTAACTACGCACTACTTACGTATTCGGGTTGTTGGATAGGTTAACCGGTAGGGCGTATGTTGAATGTTGAGGAGGTTGAAGAGATTCTTGGGTACTTGGATTCCTGAAGTCGTGTTTTCGGCTTTACCTTATCTTTTTGCACGTGTAGGAGTTGACATTACGGCTATCCTAAGACCGAGTACCGAGCTCCTGTGTCCTTTGGTTCCGTACAGATTAGTAACAAGGGCTGAGGTTTAGGGTACACCATCTGAGCTCGGGCCGTCCTAGAGAAAGCCAGGAATCTGAAGCACGTCCATCCCAATCCGGTTTGCAACGACTCAAGGTTCTGTGCATGTCAAGGTTTCGGGCTGCAGGCTGTTGATATCTTCGGGTTCAGGGTTTTGGGTTCAGGGTTAGGGATTTTCCCTGAGCGAAGGATGCGCCAGCGCTGGCCTATCCATAGGTATCGCGGGCTCTGCGATGTCGCCTGGGATTACTTGCGAAGGTTTTGGGATGCTTTGGCTGCAGGACGTTTAGGGTTACGGTTTGGGGCTTAGGGCTTTGGTTTAGGTAGGGTATGCGTGCAATGCAAAAAGGTTTGAACACGAGTGTTGGACAACTCCCCCTAAATGCTAAGCTCTGGGAAGGAGTCAAGGGTCTGGCGCACACAGCCTCAGGAAACTTAAGAAAATGGCTAACTTGGCTTACGTACAAGTATCCTAATTGGGGTTGTCTGCAGCTAAATGCCACGGTAAGTTTTGAGTTACAGATTGTGCCCAAGACCCCTAACGTCATTAAAGTCAAGTAGCGACGGCACTTGTAACATTGCACGAAGCAAATATGCTTTTAGGACCCATTAACCTACGAATAAAGAGAGCTCCCTTTTTGGTATTGGGTAGGTAGTCTTACAAGACCACCGGGAGACAAATGCTGTAATCAGATCACTACTTGCTTACTTGCCCTCCTGCTCTGTGTATGTGTGGAGGGCATCCGCAACTCACGTGAAGGAACATTTAAACGTAAACGCTAAAAGCCGATACAGATGTCGGAGTTACTTCATGCCGTCTGACATTCTGGAGACTTTCCGTGGCCACCACTAGACTATAGTTCGTAAGCTGAAACATGCCGTCAGGTACATCTCGTCCACCGAGAACCCTTCGAGACCCTTCTGCAATCATCAGAAAGCCTCGATTGAAGAGCGCAATATGAGACTGCTGTGGTGAATAATCCCTTCGAGTTTCAGCACTTTAGGTTCGAACATAATTCCCAAGAGCACTAAAGAAGATCATGAACTGCAAAGACAACAGATGGGGGTAAACAAGAGTGCATGCTATGCATACATCATCTGCACTACTCAGTTGGAGAGCCTAAACACTGAACTAGGTGCAAACCTAAATCGAGAAGCCCAAAACCCAATGACACCCTCTACAAGCCTTTAACACAGACCCTCCTCCCGCCTCCCTTATGAACCCTTTAACAGCCTGGTTCTTGAAGAACTCAGGGTCTTTCTCCATGACTCCTTGCCGCCACTCCTTGCAGCCAAACCATCTCGATCCCATACATGTTCAAGCTTCGCGTTTGGGATTAGGGTTTCGTGTTTAGGGGTTTGGGCTTAGGGTTTAGGGTTGAGGACACGTTAGGGTTTATAGGCTATAAGTCTACAAGGATAAGGGATTGGAGTTTACGGTGCCCAGCCCTAGTTTTAAAAACATGGGCCCTCAAATACGCTGTTCGAGACTTTGGTCCAGCTTGCTGTTGTGTTTCGCGAGATACGTACGCTTGGTGATATAAATTATACCATAATTCCCGTTGTCTAGGGTCCTTAAGGCAATGCAGGATTTATAACCTCCACCGTTTGCCGGTCGTGAACAGTTTGACAATGCACTTGGAATGAAAACTGCAAGTCCTGATACATCTAGTCATCGACCTCAAACCCTACAGACCTACACTCCCAAAAAAAACTACTACAAAGGCCCCGAGAGCTAGGTTGTTGTCGAGTGGTCGGGAGGCTTGAATGCAGTAACCGTGCAAGAGGGGGGATGTCATCTGGCGCGTCTCCTCACTGATATGGGAGTTTCCGAAAATAGGGGACCCTAATATAGTACCCCAAATAGTAGGATCCTTATTATAAGGACCCCAAAATAAGGTACCCCTAATTTTCGGAAACTCCCATATGTGCAGCTAGCACTCCAGGCCGAGGCCCGAGGGCTATTGGCAAGTACAAACCGGTCTGGCAATCATCCAACAAGAACGGTTTAGGGTTTAGGGAACAAGAAAGGAAAAGTGCTCACACGAAGTTTAGCTGCTCGCTCTCGTGCTTTCTGATTCAGCAACAAGCAAGCCCCTCACAAGAAGTGCTTGCCATCACCCACCCCTGCCGCAAGCTCGTTCAAGGAGTTGCGGACCAATGTGAAGCCGATAGCCAGGAACGCGGTCATTTCGTGCACAGACTCCCAAGGCTCCCTTGCCCTGATTCCACCATTGCACTTCCTTACTCCAGGGGGTGACTCTGCCCAGACCATGTTTAGGGTTTAGGGTTTAGGGTCCCTAAACCCTACCTTAACCCTGAACCCAACCCTAAACCGGAACATGGTGCCGTTTGCCGACGGTCTCTCCAAAGGCTGCTCCAGCTCCCGCGGCACCGCCCGGCAGAGGCGGAACCATGCGGAAACTCTGTCTCGTACAGGTTGTATGCCAGCACGACGTCTCAAACCAGTTCGTACTGGAAGTAACTGCCTAGCTTAAAAAACCAAATAGCCTTAAACCCTGTAACAAAAGTAATCAGTCCTAAACCCTAAACCTCAAACCCTGTAACATCAATCCTAAGGACCAGCCGAGCCATAACTTTGAAGCTTCAGACCCTCATCCCCCCCAACCCTTATAGCCTTATAGCCAGACCTTCCACAATTCTTTGATGAAGGAAAGAAAATACGTTGAACTTTAGTAGGGTCCCTAATATGATTTAAGGCATAATTCCTCAACGAAGGGATGTCGAAAGGTCTGGAGGGTAGGGAACCTCAAAGGGAACCTTGCGGAGCTCTAGGCAGAAGAAAGGATTTTTTATAGAAGCACTCCTGGCCGGTTCCCAGACTCCAAAATCCCTTATTTAGGGATAGTCCCTAAACTATAGTAGGATCCCTTATATAATTCGAGTCTCTGGGTTTGGGCCCTTCACCGTAAGGATCCCATAAGTGGACTTTCCGCTGCGTCCTCATTGCAGTTTATGAGCTCGTCGATCGACCACTCCTCTGGTTTAGGGTTTAGGGTTGAGGGTTTAGGGTTTAGGGTTCAGGGTTTAGGGTTGAGGGTTTAGGGTCTAGGGTTGAGGGTTTAGGGCTCTGCGTTTTCAAAGGTTGACTTCGGTACTCGACCCGAAAACAGCAAAACGGAGTAGGGTTGAGGGTTTAGGGCCAGGGATGGCTAGGGTTTCAACCTTAAATCCCCAAGGATCCATAATGCCTAGAGACTCATACCCTACCCCTTTTTTAGGGCGCCTACTTTGTAAGATAACAGATCCTAACCATAAAACTAGGTATCCTAAAAAAGGGGTAGGGTATGAGCCTCTAGGTAAGGTACTGGGGATTTAAATTTAGGTTAGCAGTTAATTCTGTAGGTTAGTACCCGGGGGAGAATATGATTTTTGTATACTTGGACACTTAGCGCCTTCGGGCTCTGGATCTCGAAGTCCCGACAGGAAGCCCCGAAAGGGAAGGATCAGGGCTTACATCTCAGGTTTAGGGTTTAGGGTTAGGGTTTCCTTCTAGGGTTCAGGGTTTAGGGTTGCCCGGCAGATAATTTTCGAAGGTCCTACCTGTCATTGTGATGAGTCAACCGCTACTCGAGAAAAACAAGTGAATCCAAATCTACTGAGTGTACTGCTAACTTGACGACATAGGGTGTAGCGCCTTCCTGCAGATGTGTTCAACAATTAGAGTAAAGTTGCACGGCAAAGCTCTACTCATGCAGGAGTTGTGAATGAAGGAAGACACACCAAAAACAAAACACATGACCATGCATTAGACTCCAAACACCATGTTCCGGCATCGTTCATCACCACACCCTACCCGAAACGCCCCAAGCCCCATCAAAACTCTAAACCCTCAACCACCCAAACCCTTATAAACGATTCGACATTATCTCCCCACACAGGCATCACACAGTCCCCCGCTCCTTCCGTGCTGGCAGCGAGGCGTTAAAGTTCCTGACGGCACATCTGGATATGGCCTGCCGGGTAGTTTGGGCTTAAGGTTTAGGGTTTGGGGATGTTTGGGTTTCAGGCCACCGATTCGCTCGGCCAAGAAATCGCAGGGCCAGCAGTATGTTCATCAAACTAAGCATTTCGTCTTATAAGGTTAAAGACAGCCTGACATAACATATTAATATTATCATCGGGGTGCCCTTGGCCCCGGAATGCAGCCGATGAAGAGTAGTCCGAAAGCGGCAGGAACCCAATATATTGACTGCAGAGCCCACAAATCCGAAAGACCCAAGGCCTACTACCCATAGGCCCCAAAGTAGTTCCTTTTTGGGGTTCGTATTTGAAAATTCTATAAGGGAATCCCAAAAAGGAACTACTTTGGGGCCTATGGGTAGCCCAAACGGCCAGCATCCAAGAGAGGATGTGACTCTGACTGCTTAGAATGAAGGTTTCAGGGTTTAGGGGTTACTTAGGGTTTTAGGGTTTAGGGGTTACTTAGGGTTTTAGGGCCCAAACTCTAAGCACACCGCCAGACGACCCAAAATCGCCTTGTTTGCAGCCTGCGGCCCCAACAATCGGTGCACCTTGTCTGTGGGGGGCTTCTCCGGGGTTAGGGGTTTGGGCCCGAGTTTCGGGGAGTGGGGTACTCGAATTCGAAACAAGAATCCCGACCCACATCGTGTGGCCAAGCCTCTGAGAGACCTTAACAATTCGAATCGGTCTGGGTGTATCTTGTAGTAGAGCTTTAGTCTGTTGGTAAGCATTGAAGCCCCAAATTCATCTCCACATACACCGCAGACGGACTGAACATCGTTAGATCTGGCAACTCGGGCAATTGGAGCAAGCATTCATTGTCCAGCAGGTCCAAAGATGGTCTCATGAGGCACGAAAACTCAGTCATCTCTAAGCCAAGTATAGGAGCTTCCCAGAGCAGCTAAACCTACATAGCTGTGCGAGGTAAGATCCCTTCGAGGAGGAGGTCGTCAAATACATGCTTAAACCCACCCATGCAAGGACTCAGCAGTGATTCAATAAAGGGCTTCACAAGGTTTCGTAGCGTTTAGTTGGGCTGCAGAGGGTACAGTTCATCCTTGGGCCCTTGGGTTCTGGGGGCTGCCGTGAAGGTGCTTTTGGCATTGAAGATAACGTCTCCCTTAGTTCACTCGGAAAACCACCACGGAACCTAGCACTGTTACTCTGTTATAACTTGAGAGCATGAACCGTAAAGCCCATTCGTCAGCCTTCAATCGACTACGGTCAAACTCAAGTGCCTCGAGCAAACCTTAAACATCCTTATACCCTAAATCCTTGGCCCTACCAGGATCCCCTTCAAGTCCTGATGGTCCCCAGTAGTGGGTATTTGGGGGATAACGGGGGGTAGTTGGGCGGTTTCAGTCAAGAACAAAGCCTTAATTCGGGTGCCCCTGCACTATGGCGCAAAGATGCCATAGCCGGCCGCGGGCGCAGTTTCAGGTCGAATCACTTCAGGGTCTGAAGCTACCCTAATCCAAAAATGCAGACTTTGGGTCTTATAGCACGTACTTCGGGGAATTTCCACAAGGCACTTGGGGTCTACCATCCCATAGTATCAGATTTTGTTTCTGGGAGCTAAAGGCAGCCTACCTAGCAGAGTTATCTCGGAAGGGAAGCGTAGGGGCTACTATCAGCTTTTCCAAAACCCCGTAGTCAAGGAATGCGTAAATATATATGTATATATATATATATATATACTCAGCTATATATGTATACCCCAGTTCATACTTGGGATCCTACTAAATTTAAGGTATAGTGCTTAATTTAGGGGCTGGTAAGCCTGGAGTACTGAGGCTTGAGGAGCCGAACACGCTGCAGTGTGCTGGCGGGTGTGACATGTACTCAAATCCAGAAGGTCCATATACACTACTACTACTACTACTACTACTACTACTACTACTACTACTACTACTACTACTATGGAATTAAGAGGGTCCAGAATCAAGAAAACACTACTATTGTGGAATTAGGAGCCCCTGGAACTCCTGATTGGAAAGGTCTTTGAGGGGTCTAGTTCCGTAATGGTAGTATCTTTGGACCCTCAAGGAAACAGTCGCTACTTAGGCCCGGAAGTGCTCGGGCCACAGAGTTTCAACGGAAGTGCTCGGGCCACAGAGTTTCAATAATTGCATCCTTTGGCGTTTGTCCTCACTTTGCCCTCCCTTTTTGGGGCTCAACACACTCATCTAAACACCCGATACAGCATGGTCTCACGGTCCCCAAAACCCTAAAACGTAAACCCTAAAACCTAAAACCTAAACCCTCAACCCCTAAACCCAAAACCCGAAACTTAAAATATGGTCCTTTGGGCCCTTGGGGATTCTCTGCTAGCACCTGGGAGCTGGGTCACGACCAAGGTCGGCCCTTTCCCAAAGGATCCTAAGTACCCAGACCTGCCAATATCCCAAATATGTTAAGGTATAGTAGAACCCCCAATATGATTTAAAGCTAACCCTAAGGGTCCAAAGGACCCAATAATTCGGTACTTAGGTTTCGGATAGTAGTTATGTAGGTTACTATTTTGGAGAGTATATGATAATTAGGTACTTGGACCCTCAGGGTAATATTCCATAATTGAGGGATTGTGGAAGATCTGGGTTCCCATATGGGGAATACTTACCCAAACCATAATAATTGTAATTCCCACAGTAGAAACCCTCCTTTCTACGATGTAACTACTTAGTATTGTTTGGGTTTCGGGTGTGACTGACGGCTGCAACTCGGGGCTTCCTGGGGTTCGGGGTTAGGGCTCAGAGTTTGGGTGCAGGGCCTTGGTTGGGACTTGGGCTTTGGAAAATCCAGGGCTTGTTGTTTAGGGTTTAGGGTTTAGGGTTTAGGGTTCAGGGTTCAGGGTTTAGGGTTTAGGGTTATGCTCATGTTTGTGTTGTGTTCAGTATTGGAGGGCTTGGGCTTTTCGGATTGGTGAAATGGAAGTTTCCGAATATAGGGGACCCTAATATAGTACCCTAAATAGTAGGATCCTTATTATAAGGATCCCAAGACAAGGTACCCCTAATTTTCGGAAACTCCCAAATCAAGCCTCGAAAGGAGCTCCGTTAGTTTCGACTCGTCATGTCAACGGTGCCCGAAGGCCAAAGACGCTCAAGACCCAGAATAGATTTGCCGCAGCCGCCCGCACCCTACTGAAAGGAGCCGGAAAATAACTCTGTAGAAGACCTTCAAAAAATCCCTTAATCAAGGAACATACCTTAAATCTTATTTGGTATCCTACTATAGTTTAAGAAACATTCCTTACTTAAGGGATTTTGGAAGGTCTGGGTAATTAAATTGCAATGCTTCTGGAGCCCGAAGAGCCCTCAAGCCAATCCGACTTCATGTGCGCACTCTGCCACTCGCAAAGACCATCGCGCACTGCTTCTCGTTAGCCATATGTACATGGGAGCCAAGTCCTTTGTGGCCGGAATTCGCATCTGGCGAGATGGCTGCTAAACCCCAAACCGTAATCCCTAAAACCCTTAAACCATCTAAAACCTCTGCGCACTACTGCTAGTTGTGCAAAAGCTTTTCTCTAGATTCACATTGAACAGCCGCGGGGAATGCCATGACTAATTATTCAGACCTCTAACTTATTATTCACGGACATCTATCTTTAACCTGCTTCCAAGACCTCCATAAAACGCTGCCAATAACCTTGTGCAACCCTGAGGAGATACAATCTTGAATCATGCACCCCATAAACCTCGAAACACGTAGATCCCTTGTAAATTAGCCCGTTTACAGGAGCGCTACCCTTTTTGGCCTGAAAGTGGTGGCTACATAAGTAGTTTACCCTAAACCCTAAACCCCAATATGCAATGCACATGGAGCCTTAGGTTCAAGGAGCTGAGAAGCCTCACTCATCTCCTCCAGTTTATGCCTCAGCCGCTTTCCATGCGCGACCGACGGAGCCTGCGGAGAATTGCAGGGCTGGATACTTTGGGGACAAAAAGGGCTACTTCAAGGGAAACGATGAGGGAGACAAAAAGGGCTACTGTCATATTAGGGCTGTTGGGCACTATTAGGATTCAGGGTTTTGGGGGTTTCGGGCTACGAGTCAAACGGATTCAAACTAGTCTGAAAATCTTTGCTTTGGTTTGTTGGTTGTTTTTGTTGGGTTCTTTGGTGGTTTCTGTGGTGTGCGATGTGTTTGTTGTTTGTGGGTGTGTTTGGCAGTCTTGGCTTGACCTAGGGTTTAGGGCTTGGGGAAGGCCGGGGGGCCTACAAGGAAACAAATAAACCCAGCAATGTGAGAACGACATCGCATGGAGCTGTATAAAAAGGGTTTGCAAAACCTCAGGCCCCAGGACAGTCCCTTCTGTTAGGGCTTCGGCTCGGACTCAATATTTGGGGAACTATTCCAAGAGCTATTACTACAGTAAAACCAAGAGGAGTTGTCTCTACTGAAGGGCATTGACCTATCCGGTTTAGAATTTCGCGTGCGGGCTTAGGGGCGATTGGTCCCGGAGGCGTATATAATGTGTAACAACTGTATAGAAACACTATTACATGCACATCTTCAGAAGAGTATAGTAAGCCCTGAGCTGCATCTCGCCACTTAAGGCCACTAGCCGAAACTTTGAACATCAAAGTGTCTTGATGCGAACCGTTAGGAGTGGAGGTAGCAACAGGCATAACAACATATTTTGTTGACTTCAAGAAGAAAAACTTTCTGGATTGTGATAGCCGTAGTAATGGTAAGGACTTTGACAGTAAAGGTTGTCATGACTTGCGTGGCTGCAACAAGAAAACATAAGACAGTTGACGAAGATACTAGGACTAGGAATAATGCTGATGAACCAGATGAGATAAATTTTGATGATGATGGTGATGGTGACGATCACGCTGACACCGGGTGACGGCATGGAGCATGTGCCGGCACACTGAAGTGTAAGTCTATAGCAACTACAGGAGGGCATCCTCGCCCTAGCCCCAATGCCCTATATTATGCATCTAAACCAATAAGCCAGAAGACAGTGTCACAAAACCCCGAAGCCCTGGATGAAGCAGCCCCTTTGCTGCAAAGGCCCTGCTATTTGGATCATGATATGCCCTAAACCCTAATCCCTAAACCCTAGTTATGGGAGGTTTTGCTTACTGAACCAGGGAGCTACAAGCCCTAGACCCTAAACCCTAAACGGTCCACAAACCCTAAACCCTAAACGTTAATTTCGAACACCAGGGCCCCTACTTTGAGACCTAGGGGCGCTGGGTAAATATGCTCTGAGTAGGGTTTTAGGGTTTTGGGTTTTAGGGTTTTAGGGTTTTAGGGTGTGGGGTTTAGGGTGTAGGGTTTTAGCCTTTCGGATCCAGGCATGATTAGGCTTGCAGCTATGGTTGCCGTAATCATCAAGGAAACAACACATGTAGAGACTGCGAGAAGTCCCGAACCAAACCCAGAAAGCCGCAATTAGTAACCCTGAACCATAAAAGCCCTAAAGCAACCACAACAGTACGCAAACGTAAGGACACGATCAACATCCTAATCACCCCGCAACAACCCTACGAAATCAAAACACCTTATTGCACAAAACCCCAAAAGATCTCTTCTCCTCAGACCCAAGATTGCCTACTACACCCTAAACGTCCCTAGACCCCACTAAACCCCAAAACCCTGCTAAACTCCAAACCCTAAACCGTAAATCCTGAGCTCTGAAGCCTAAACCCTCAAGGCTAAACACTAAACCCCTAAGCCTAAGCCTAAAGCCCTACACCGACAGCACCTCTGGGTCGTTTGAGAGGCCGGGAACTCTCGTCGTCCTGGGGAGCTTGCATCGGGCTTCCACGCAACTCCCCAAATCCCCTTGAATATACGGTTTAGGGTTTTAGGGTTTTGTAGGATTTCAATCAAAGCCTTCGTAGTCAGGCCTGCTGTGAAAGATCGGTGGTCATGGCAAGTCATGAGAGCTCAGGGCTTAGGGTTTGGATTTTGGTCCGGTGTCAGCCACAAAACATAAACACCTGCAACAGCCCTCATGCGTCCCGACAATCTCGCTCACGGAAACACCCTCCAAGGCATTGACCAACGTTTAACGTCCAGGGTTTGTATAGTGATTAGGATCTGCAAGACACCAATAGCAGAAAGACTTCGCACAGGAAGCTAGGGGCTTCCGTTGAGTTTGTAGGCCTTTAACCCTGCAGAACTGTGTGAAGGAATGCTTGACACTGCGAGTAATGGTGCGAGTAATGCTCTGTCGTCACGTCGCTACATGGGGCGGTGGCTCTGCCAAAAGAAGACCTGCTAGACACACAAAGTCTTTACACATCCTGTAGGAGTCTTAATCATAAGAAGAATGAACAGGGTTTTGGAGCATGTCGGTATTTTATCGTATTGTGAAAAAAGGGAAATGTAAGGGGATAGACTTGGTAATTTTTCCGACCTCTATATTGATGAGTACCTAAGCCCATTGGGGTCAAGCAGAACCGCCTCCTTGTGCGTTGACTTGGGCATGGCTCCCTGTCGGAAAGCCATCAGTCACATAGGGTTTGTCACAGGTTTGTCCTTTAATGGCCTCCAAAAATGCGATTTATGAATACGTACCTCTGAGATACCATGGGCGGACTACCTGCATAAATCGTGAACATACAAAAAACGGTTCAGTGGAAAGTCTCGAATTTTCAGTAGTAGGTGATACACCAGTTTAGCGTACTTAATTGCTTCAGACCATGCGGGATCTGGTGCCATGCAGCCGCAGAGCATATACATACACACACACACACATGTATATACCATAGACATATATACATTTATACAGATTCTATGTCTATGTGTGTGTAAAAACACACATATATATATACACGTTTATGTTGTATGCCTAACCTTGCTTATTTATCTAACTGGGAGTCAACAACTGCCGGAACACAAAAACGCTTGTTGTGTCGTGACACTGTTCATCGCTGCCGGGTTGGACACTCGGTACTGATTCTGCAGCAGTGCCGCAGAGCTGGCATGTTCCAACAATCGGAATCCGAAAATGTTGCTGGACTCCAACAATATTGATGACTGGGCTTTTAAGTAACCAGGGAGAAAAAAGTAGAAAATTTTATTTCATAAGGGTTCCTTTAAGAAAAAAGTATTAAAGTATGGTACTCCAAAGCCCAGATGATGTCAGTGGGGGTGAGCACAAGTTACGGCCCCAAACTGCAATCTAGCAGGACCCTTCCTCGAACTGTACACGGCCTAACAACCGAAGTCTCCACGACTTCCGCGAACGAAACGCGTAAGTCCGGTTCGGATTCCTCGCAGAGAGCATTTGTCACGGCTTGAGCGAGTGTTGAATACTGCCATGCACGGAGATCACAAAAAGGCACCGCCCCCCGCCGCCTCTCCCACTAAACCCCCAACATTTATTCTCTGGAGCCCTCTCTACACTCAGCTCCGTCTCTAGACTCCCTTAAACCACTTAAACCCCTAAACTCCAAACTGCGTGGAAAGGACACTGAATACCAAAGGTTCTGTGCTTAGTCCTTTGAGGCTGCAGCACTCTCGCAACCCAAACGCTAAACCGAGAGCAAATTTCAGGTTTAGGGACTAGACTTGCGGGCTAAGACTTGGTGATTGGTGTCGGCCATAGGCGACAATGACAAACACTTCAAAGTGTGCGTTATGTGTGTGTGTATGAGAAACTATATATATAAACTAAACATATATACGTATATCTATGTCTATATATTGAAACACTCCATGCATACACTTAAACCGAAACCCATTGGCGCTTTATGTCTTGGTATGCATGCATACATATACCTACATAAAAAAAAGCATACCCACATACTCCCCTAAACCCTACACCCTAAAACCCTCACCTAAACCCAAACCCTAAAACCTAAAACCCCCACCTAAACCCTAGCCCTAAACCCTAAACCTTAAACCTCTTAACCCTAAACTCAAAAGAAGGACCCCTAACCCTGAACCTCTGAGGCTCCCCACGCTGAAAGCGCTCGAGGGCTGCATCCTGTGCTGACACGCACCGTTTAGGGATGACCCGAACCCCCCCAAAGTAGGTGAAATAATGGCCCCACACCTATAAAAGGCCAACATTCTACATACTTTTGGGGTTTAGGGATTTAGGGAGTTTCCGAAAATAAGGGACCCTTATATAGTACCCTAATTAGTAGGATCCTTATTATAAGGAGCCCAAAATAAGGTACCCGTAATTTTCGGAAACTCCCATTTAGGGATGGCGGGAGGCTCCGGTCTCCATTGTAGTTCCTTCTTTTTTCTTTTTTTTTTTTTTTTGGGGGGGGGGGTTCCGTATAGGATCCTTAATAAGAGGGTGTTTATATGAGGCGTCAGGGTTAGAGGGGTCTTCGGTTTGCAGCTTCCGCTTATAACATGGTTGAGGGATGAGGCGTCAGGGTTTAAGTGATCTTCGTTTTGCAGCTTCCGCTGGAAATATGGTTAAGGTCTTTGGCATTTTTGGAGTTCGGGGCAGGCTCGTTAAAGAACGGAACTTGGTGCCACAGGCTTGGGTGACCGGTTGATGTGGCTCTTTCGTATATCACTACGCAATGTCCTTCTGGATAAAAATGTTGCTTTGGGCCCAAGCCTGCTAACGCGCCGTGATTGCACTCCCTGTGTTGCATTCGGGCGCCGGTCTCCATAATGAGGGACGCGCTCTCTTTCTCTCTCTCTGTCTCTGTCTCGCTGGCTCTCGCTCGCTCTCCTCTCGCTCGCTCTCCCTCGCTCTGGCTCTCGCTCTCTCTGTCGTCTTGCCAACTTGGTGCACGCATTTCTGCTTGTAGGGAATAGCTGAGTTGGGTTAAAGGGTTGCGAAGGGATTTTGAAGATGAGGAGGGAAGCCTGCAGTTTCAAGAGGGAGTGCTTGCTGGCCAGGCATGTCACAAGCACTCCCTTTACTCAAGCTCCTATAGGATTGGCAGGGGGGCCCAAGACTGAACAAAGAGCAAGGGTTTAAGGTTTAGGCTTAGGGCCTGGCAAACACCAATCATCATCTAGATGTGGACTGTTGCAGGGAACGGGTTCTAGAATCGCGACCTGCTCCAGCACGATTTGTAATATCACAAACCATGGCCATCCTCATCACTGTCGTGATGAACAACATTGACATCGTCGTCTCCATCACTATCAGCACCACTACCACAATCACTATCATCATGCTGCTCATGCTGATGCTCATGCTCATGCTCATCCTCATCATCATTCCAACCCTCCTCATCATCATGGAAGACGTTCACGGCGCACATGAAGCCAACAATTGCAAGTACCATCATCGCCTCCGTGTTAAGCTGTATGTACCCCTAAGCCTACACCCAAAGCCCTAAAACCCAATGGCCCAGCACCCCTACGGCTCCAAGTACACAAGTAGTGCCTACTTTGTGTTTTAAAGTTTAGTTACAAAAAGTATCTATCGGGGTCTATTTCCCTAAACCCTAAGCCTGAAAAACCCTCTATGTAAACCCTAATCCAGGCTAAACCCTAAACCTCGAACCCTGAAGGGCACCCGGAGGGACCTCGGCACTGCGGACGCCCTGTGCTGCGGTGGCACCCGGGCTCGAGGGGCCCAGCTCCCAGAATGCGATGCAGTGGACCTGGGAGAATAACAGAGGGGACCTGTGGAAGTTAGGGCTTAGGGTTCAGGAACCGTCAATAATAACTAGCAGGTTAATCCGGCGTCCAAATTTGTGTCTGGAATGCACTTTTTTCCCTAACAAAACACACTCTTCTTCAAATCTTTCCCTTTCCTGGGTCGTAGGCACCGCGGGCTTGCTCGGAGTCGAAGTGGTGAACGTTCTTTCGGCCAGCCTGGCCAACAGGCAGAAGGAGATTTCTCTAGGATTCGCGCTTGCAAAACTCGCTTAAGTTGCTTTCTCTCGGGTTAGAGTAGACTGTTTGCCGGGTTTGCCGATCTATCTATCTAACTTTGTATCTATCCGTCCATCTATCTATCTAACCTAACTGCCTGTATAGCCGTATCTGTCCATCCATCATCTTTCTATCTGTCTTTCTATCTATCTACCTACCCGTCTATCTACCAATCTTTGTATCTAAGTGAATCTAACTATATTATATATTATACTTTCCTATCTGTCTATCGCATCTGTCTATCTCTCCCTCTCTGTCTCCCTCTATCCATCTATCTACCTAGCTTGCCTGCTAACTGCTAACTTTCCGTCTATTCATCTATGGATCCATCTATCCATCTGTCTGTTTATCTCTATCTATCTGTCTGGTTGTCTATCTGTCTCTCTATCTGTCTGTCTGTCTGGTCTGCTCCGTGTCTTTCCGTGCATCTGTCTGTTGATCTACGTACCTATCTGAGATTATCTGTCTGTCTATGTATCTCCCATCTATCTATCCGTCTATCTATCTATCTATGTATCCGTCCATCTATCTGTGTTTCTATCTAAATTGCACCCTTATGTATATATGGTGTGCATAACAGCATGCTGGCATATGAAAAATGAACCGAGAATAAATAAACAGTTGAATCTACAATCGTTGATATTAATGCGCAAAGGGTTGGCTGCAGCTCAAACATAAACCAACCTGTTCTGCTTACTGGGGCATAAGGCCAACCATAGCATGCCAAAATACTGCACAAAGGGGCGAAGGCGCCCACGCTAAGGGAAACCTCGAGACTGAAACCCTAAACCTTAAACTCTAAACCCGAAAACTCTGCTATTCTTTGGCGGCGGACGACGGTGCGATCTCCAGGAAGTACTCACAGGGTTTGCGGCACGCTGGCATGAGATCCTGAAGGCAGGGCCATACATCGTGAAGTACTTGACGCCTAAAAACACTTTAGACCTAAACTTCAAGACTCTAACATTGAAAACATGACGAAGCCTATCCCCTTGCGGAGCCTTAAGAAGTTTGAACAGTGGATGATGCCTATATAATCCTATATATGGTAAAATGGTCCATGTGCCCAAATAATCCGTCCATACTTTGACCCCGAAGTAACTATATAGGGACGACTTTGAGACCAAAGTATATCCTAAACCGTAAACCCTTAATCCCAAGCCCTAAACGACCCCAAACCCCAAAACCCGAAAACCCGAAACCTTAAACCCCCACAACCCTAAACCCTATACTATACACGCTGCGAGTACATGGACACTTATAGGGTTTCGGGATTCTGACTTTGGGGGTCTTTGGGCTCAGGATGCCACTTGGAAACTCGGGTTTAAGGTTGAGGGTTCAGGGTTTTGGGGTTTGCGGGCTTTGGACTCTGGGGGTTTAGGGGTCTTGGGATTCAGGGTTTAGGGGCTTAGGGTTTCCGGGTTTAGGATTTCAGGGTTTTGGGAACCCAGGGTTTAGCGCAAGCTCGAGGCTGGATGTACGCTTACTACCCTTTCAGGTACATGACACTTGGTAAATACTGTGTTTGTGGGGCTTTTTCTAAGGCTCTTAAACCTCCATAAAGCATCATGGCTCTTTGCACGGATAGTTAGGGGGTGGGGCTCTTTCCTACATTCTTTGGTGTGCCTATCTCCATATATGTGTATGTATGTTTGCATTTATGTATGTTTTGTTTATTATTACTATATATATATGTATATATATATATAGCTACATACACACATACACCCGCACACATATATATATATATATACACACACATCAGGTTTTTCATTTTGTTGTCCCTCTCTCTGTGTATGTACTTATACACAAGTATCTATATGGGTACATGGACCCGCTAAAACAGAATCCTCCGCGCAAGAACGGGTCAAAATGGTAACGGCTGCTTCTAGCACCTTCAGGCCAGCTTTCTACACACCCAAAGCCCAAACCCTAAATCCAACACCCCAAGCCCCGTCAACCCTAAACCCATAAGCCGGCCCTACACGCGGAAACTTAACCCGCAGCCGGTAACATAGAGAGGTCTGAAACTTAGTAACTTAGTAGAACAAAATTCGCTTATGGTCACGGTCTAACTGTACTGAAACACATACCATATATCCCTCCCTTGATATGGGGGGGCTGCCATACTCTGCCCTGCCCGGCGCCTATTTGTACGATCACCACTTCGAGCAGCCCTTACAGGGCGCGAGGGACGGGTTGTTTGTTGGAAACCCTTGCTTTTCGTCGAGCGGCCGGCACAGGCCGCGAGGACCTACAACCCGACACCAATCCATCTCAGCTGTGGTTTGCTGTGAAATGTGGTCGTTTATGTGTCGAACTGCGAAAAGAAGCCGAGAGCAAGAAAGCCCCCCTTGAGGGGGTTTCAGGGGGTGAACCCTAAACCCTAATTGAGAATAGTTGGGGTGGTTGGGGCGGGACTACATGCTGACGCAAGCGCGCGATAAGTGGGTGCGCCCCCATTTCTACAGAAGAGCACCCACCGCACGCATACTGTTACACCCCCTAAACCCTAAACCCCTAAACCCTAAACCCCTAAATCCTAAACCCCTAAACCCAAAACCCGAAACCCAAAACCCTGAAAATCAGGTACAGCTCGGCTCGTCCTCGTTTTCTAGCAGGGTATGAAGGTTTACCCAGGAATGATACCTCGGCTGTGGCCAGGTGGGTGGGTTCCTTAAAGGGATCCTTAATGAGTTCCTTAAAAAGGGTTCCCATATATACTAACATTATGGGATTGTGTAGGTCCCTCCAACCATAGTAAGGATGGTCTTTTGGGGCCAAATTACAAAATCGGAGGTTCCGGGGTTGCGAGCGTTGTTTAAGGATTCGGGGCTATTGTAATCTGGCTCTTGAATTCAACAAGAGTGTCCGTTCTAGCTCGTTGTTGGGATAAGCTTATAGGAGCCTAAATATACATACATATATATATATGTACATGTATTTATAAATATACAGCTAGTTAAAGCAAAAGAAGAACTAACATGGAAACTGCATGTCTGGTGCATCGATTCTCTGAAGGATCAGTGCGCGATGGTTTGCGCTGTCAGGCTTTTATTCTACGAGTCGGGTAAGTAAACGAAATTGATCAGCAATGTGCCGTCTGGTCACATAATAACTCTTCTAGACTATAGCATGGACCACCTTAAGCCATAGTAGACTAAAGCAGACGGCTGACACCTTATTCTGATCATTGGGTTAAGGCCTTGACTGGCATCATGAAGATCAGCCGGTCCTTTTCAGTCGAGCCTTCTTCAGTCCAGCGATCTTGCAACTTACTGTTTATCTTAGGATGGAACCAATGGGCCCCTAGTATGGGCCCTTAAGCCTGGGATCCTTATATACCCAATATATACCCGATTTGTACCCTTTAAAGCCCCTTAAAAGGGCGAAACGCCCATACTAGGGGCCCATACTTCTAACCTTAGAGTTTAGGGTCGGGGCGCAGGGTCTTTACTAGGTACACGTCCCGCAGTCCTGCAACCTGAAAAGCCTGACACGCTTTAATGTAGGAACCTGATTAAGAAACTCTGGGCCTATAACCCCAAAATAGTAGGGTTCATATAAGGAACCCTAATAAAGGCCCAAGGTTTCTCAATCAGGTTCCTACATTATGCCAAACTCGCCCAAAACAGGAACCCCGGCGCACCCACTCCAACATCCCTTAGTTAAGATCGAATATTCCTTATAACTCATATTATGGATCCTGCTATGATTTAAGGAATGTTCCTTAATAAAGGGACATTGGAGTCTCTGGTAATGCAGCATAGACAAGAATCCCAAGCCCAAACCCGTAAACGGTCAACTCTCCCAAACCACCCCAGGCCCTCATGAAACTCTTCTGTCCCGCGAACCCTCGCCCGAGGCCATAAATCCGAAGGCTTGCAGCCAACACAAGAAAAACAGGTTTAGGGTTGAGGGTTTAATCACAGACTCAAGCTTTTGGGCGTTTGAGGCTAGAGGGAATTGGAGTTTTGGGCCTTCTGCTTCAAGGCCTGAATTCATGACCCGCAACTTTGGCAACAAACCCTCCACCTGGAATCTAAACCACCGCAAACCTGAATCCTAGACCACATATATACCCGCTTAGCCGCTTAACCTACCGGTTGAGGTGCAACTTGGGTACTGCCGCCACCCGGCAGCGGTACATATTTGGGGTCATAAGAAGGGCTATCTATCTATCTATCTATATATATATAATGTATATTTATTAATTGTCGGTATATATATGTATATATGTATATACACTTACTTTTATGTTTAGACTGTTTAAATATTTGCACATATTAGGCAACTCTTTAGAGTGGGGACAGTACCCAAGGTATGACCTCAACACCAACCCACCCTGACTCCTGACCCGAGCTTTGCACCCATCTCCTGCCGGCGTGCCAATCCTTGATGCGCAGAGTCATAAGGGACTTTAGTTTCGCTATTTTGAGGGGATCTAGGGCAGGGTTCTTTGGGGTCTATGGGGGAGTCTTAAGGGAGTTTAGTTATGTTTTTTGCGGGGTCTAGGGTTCTGGAGGGTTTAGGGTTTAGGGGTTGCATCGGGGAAGCGAGCAAACGGCACATTGCGGCGCGAACAGCTCTAATTCAAAAAAACAACGACTTGAAACCTATACCCACTAGAAGCTTAACCCGCGCCCCCCCAAATGCTGACTTAAACACATTCAGGGGCATGGCATAGTGACCATAATCAGAACTCAAGGAACCATAAACACAGGATACTGATACTTGCGTTTCTACCTGGACACTAAAACGATGCGGCCTTAATCATTATGAGAGGGTTTCGGGGTAGAGTATACTCTAATTCATTAAATGAACAGCCGTAAGGATTAGTATTCCTTGAAATTGAAACCCCTTCTGCTTCAAACCTAGTAACCCCTAAACCCTAAACCTTTTCTTGAAGTTCTAGCCCAGCCTGCTGGCACACATGCTAAACCCTAAACCCCAAACCCTAAAAAAGGCCCTGGGTCGGCAAGCCCCGAAGTCCCGCAACCGTGACATTGAACCTTCGGCTCGGACTAGGCTTTACCCATAGGCCCCTAAGTAGTTCCTTTTTGGGGTTCATATTTAGTATCCTATAAGGGGATCCCAAGAAGGAACTACTACGTGCCCAAGGGTAGTTCAGGTTTAGGGTACAGGGTTTAGGATTTAGGGTTTAGGAGTTTAGGGGCTTAGGATCTAAGGTTTAGGGGTTTAGGGCTTTAGATCTTGGGTTCAGGGTACAGGGTTTAGGGTTTAGGAATCTAGGAAAGCCCCAAGCCTAAACCGCTGAAGCCCTGCACTTAATCGACTAAACCCGAAAATCCTAAAATCACGACCAAGCCCCCAACAGAACACTCGCCACACTGAAATCTGACACTTTCTGTTTAAACTTGTGACATCAACAGAACCCGAAACCCAAAACTCCTTAAAGACACCGCAAACCCCCAAACAAACCCTCCCGAAAGGCACCGAATCCAAGCTCTTGTTCAGGAACTTCCAGTACGTAAGTTATTACAGCAAGGGAAGCTTAGAGTTCAGAGTTTCGGGTATATATAGGCTTTACAAGGAAAGTTTGGAGTTTAGGCTTGTGCGTTTAGGTTCTCGGGTTTATGGGGTTTCGGGCGACGGCTTTAGGTTTGTAACAAGGCGAGCATTTCATCTGCTAGATTCCTCATTACCCTAGGGGTCCAAAGGACCCAATAATTAGGTACTCGGGTTAGGGTATAGTAGTTATGTAGGTTACTATTTTGGAGAGTATATGATAATTGAGGACTTGGACCCCTAGGGTTATGGCAAGCTATGTTCCCACCAGACCCCAAGGGCTCAAGGTTCACAATCAACAAACACGTTGGGCTCTAAAGCTTTAGGGTTTTATTCTTGTTCTTCTAGAGTTTAGGGTTGAGGGCTTGCGTCGTTCGGGCCCAGGAATTTATGTCATTTATTGCAGCACTGTCTTAAATAGTAGTTTGCTTAGGGCCTTTTATAACTTTCGTAGCCATGGGTCGTCGTCATCCCCAAAGGCCCTCACGCTGCAAGACTGAACACGGAAGCCGACACTTTCAAATCCTGGACAGCGGATATCTCGCAACCCCTAAGGGTGCTAGGTACTGTTATGGGGGATACTTCCCAAAATAACCCGACATTCTACTAGATGGGTACTTAGGACCCTTTGGGAACGCATACCCCAGCAAAGCCTTAAGAACTACCTTTGAATCGTGACAAAGTCCCCAATAATATTCTGTCCAATGTCGACCAACCTCTGACTCTGAAGGCTACGGCCAAAAGCATGGGACCCTAAACCTTAAACCCGAAACCCTAAACCCCAACTCTAAAGCTAAACACGAAACTCCAAACCTTGAACCCTACAAAAACCCTGAAAGACCCTAAACCCCAAGCCCCAAAAACATCCTGAAAGACAGGAGTCTCGTCCATGCCGCCCCAGATCACCTCGTGGAGGGAGTCCCTGCAGCAGTTAAACCGGCTCTAGAAGTCGGGGTCGCTGTGTCACACCAACTAATATGACAAAAATACAAACTAATAACACTAGAAATAATACTAACAATCATACAAAACTACAAGCTATAATTAGTTATTATTCTTTCTTGTGTTCTCGGGCTTCAAGAAAGCGCTACAGTTTAGGCTTTAGGGCTTGGTGGGTGTGGGTCCTCCGGGAATCGCCAAAGCATGACTTACTCTGCTGGGGGAAGTCTCTCGTCTCCATTCTCTCCCATTGCCACCATGGCACTGTCTCTTTTGGCTTGCTCTTGCTCGGCTTCTGAGTCCGTTGTGCAGGCATCAAGGACTCTAAGCAAAGGCTCACGAATATTTACACCCATGCCACGAATCTCACAGTGCTGCAGCGCGACATCACGAGCTATCCTCAACCCCCATGCCCAGCCTCGAAACCCCAAACCTTCAACCTCGCACTCTTAGTCCGAACGCCTCAAACCGCTTAAACCGGAAAGGGAGCTTGAAGGAAGCTGCTTGAAGTCCTTAAAACCGACCAGAGAGAATCCAACTCTAAACTCTAAGCCTAAAGCCCCAGACCCTAAGAGGTCTATAGGGCTTCCTTAACGCAGGGGGGTATTGGGTTTTCCTAGGGGTCCAAGTACTCAATTATCATATACTCTCCAAAATAGTAACCTACATAACTACTACCCTAAACCCGAGTACCTAATTATTGTACCTAATTATTGGGTCCTTTGGACCCTAAGGGTTTTGGCCTTTAAGAAATCTCTAAACCCCTGAAGTGAAGCCTGAAAGGACCCCTATAATTAGCTCCGACGCCACCCCTTAAAGGAACCCTAGAGACCCTCAGAAGCACCAGACCCTTAAAGGAACCCTGAAAGGACCCATAACGGGACCCTGAAAGGAACCACAACCCTAAACCCTAAATCCTAAACCCAAAACCCTAAACCCTATATCGTCCTTTCGGGCCCAGGTATCTCTGGCCGATGGTAGCAAACGTAGCCAAAGTTGAAGTGCGTGCCTGTCTTGGATAGGGTTTACAGTAGAAGCCAGAAAGTTGGAACATCAATATCCTCATGGCCTTAAGGTAAAGTATAGGGGATCCCAGCATTAATCCTCCAAAAACCATGTTCCAACTTTCCGGGGTTCANACAGTAGAAGCCAGAAAGTTGGAACATCAATATCCTCATGGCCTTAAGGTAAAGTATAGGGGATCCCAGCATTAATCCTCCAAAAACCATGTTCCAACTTTCCGGGGTTCACTTTATGAAGGTTTAGCTTAAGGTTCAGGGTTTATAAGCCTTACATAGGTCGAGGCTAGGGTTTGGGAGTCAGGGTTTAAGGTTTTGTAAGGTTTAGGTTAGGGTCCAGGGTTTTAGGGTTGTTAGTTTATAGGGTTTAGGGCCAGGGTTTCTCTACAAGGTTTGAGTTAGGGTTTAGGGTTTAGGGTTTATCAAGGTTTCGGCTAGGGTTCAGGGTTTAGGGTTCAGGGCTTTTTTTAGGTTTAGGTTAGGGTTCAGGTTGTAGGGTTAAGCGTTTGGGATGGATGGGGGGATCTGGGGGTCAGGGTGGTAAAGGCTGCAGTAATCTTCTGTAACTAGGTACAGGGCTCGGGCTTTCGGCTTCATTTGAGGTCAGGGGTTGGGGGTTTAGGGTTTAGGGTTGGGGGGTGCCTGGCTTAGATTTGAGGTATGGGGGTTTCAAAGGTGTGGTCAGCGAGCAGACGTGGAAGGACACTGGGACAAAGCAAGACTGGTACGTTGCAACATTTCAGGAACCATATATGCCCTTAGGGTCCTTGTACCTGGACCTAAGCAGTTGATAGTATTTACTTTGGCCTGAGAATAGCAATTTAGAAAGCTCTTGTAAGCCAAAGTAGAGACTGGATTCCTGGTCTCGTCAGTAGCAGATGCAGAAGTGTACGCGGTACTTCAGCATGACATTGAGACTCACTCTCGCTGAGCGAACTCCGGGAGCTGCAAACCTTGCGAAGCGACTGACTCGCCCTACAAAGTCTTCCGAAGCGAAACACCAAATGAGCGCCTGGGTTCAAATACCGGCTATGTGCCACTGTGCGAAAGCCGCGATGGTCTTCCTCAAGGGCCCAGTTGATCAAACAACTTTAGCCCGTGATGGTACGGGTCGCACGCAATACTGCGTCGGGTGTCTAACAAGGATTCCTCCTAAGATGTAGCTCACCCTAAGGGTCCAAAGAACCCAATAATTAGGTACCTAGGTTTCGGATAGTAGTTATGTAGGGTAAAACTTTGGAGAGTATATGATGATTAGGTACTTGGACCCTTAGGGTAATTGGGCTTAAGAACTAGGATTCTGAGTGGTGGCCCCTTTATAATAAGGGTACCCTTTTTCCTACTATTCGGTTTTAATAAGGAGACCCCAAACTAAAAAGGGCAACAGGGTACTACTCAGGGACCTAGAAAAGCACACCAGGGAGTTGGAGTCCAGGAAGACTTTTCCAAGGCAGCAGACCTGCTCGTATTCGTTGATTGTAAGAAACATGTCGGCGCATGGAAAACCTTGACTCTGCATATGGATCCGAATATGTTGGGTTTCATACTAGTACCTTAAGGACGACATGAACCCTAAAAGGGTTTAAGGTTCATATACAATATAGGGATTCATAGTAATGGGTATAGGGCCCCTACTTTTAAGGGTCATTCGGTCCTTCAGGTAAGGCGCAGGACTTCTAAATCAAGTTCCTACATTTCACCCTGGCCCTGAATCATATGAGCAGTTCCCAAACTTAGGCCCCCTTTTTAGGTCACCAAAATTCTCTACAGCAGAGTAATTACAAGAACCCTAAAAAGGGACCCCACTTTGGAGAACTAGCTAAACCCCAAACCCTACCACCGAATCCCCAAACCCAAAACCCCAAAAGGGACCAAATTGAGAGAATGACGCCATAACCCTAACCCTAAACCCACCTAAGCCCTCAACCTAGGACTGCAGAAGGCCTTGCCTTCCCCCCACCAGGCATCTCGGAGGCACGGTGGAAGTCAGGTTAACGGCTTTCGGAGTTGAGGGGTTTCGGGTTCAGGGGACTTGCGTTTAAGGGCTTTGCGACTTGAACGGGTTTCGGGAGCTTAGCGGTTAGGGCTTAGGGGTTCTAGGATTGTAACATTGTAAGCGCGCATACCCTCAGGCGTTTAGGGCCAAAAACCTAAACCTTCTTTCGGACCCAGAGAGCCCAATACCCCTTAGTTAAGGAATATGGCGTAAATTATATAGGGCTTCATATTATGATTTAAGCTATATTCCTTAATTAAGGGGTATTGGGCTCTCTGGGTAATTTGTTTGTGTATAGGAACAAGAACCCCAGAAAAGAAAGCTGGGCCTTGGAGAACTGAGACTTACAGGTTTTAGGGTCTAGGTCTAGGGTTTAGGGTCTATAGGTTTCGGGTTTAGGTCTAGGGTCTAGGTCTAGGGATTAGGGTCACAAGACAGCTTCCGATTGAAAGGCTTCGGTTTGGGATCTTGGGTTTTCGTTTCGTGGGTTATGTAGTTCGGAACGATCTAGGGATTGACAGGTGCTTCGTGCACGGGCTCAAAAGGGTTTATCAAATGTACGGCTCAAGACGGCTTAGGGTTCGGCTCAGGCAAGGATTCTGTTGGTCTGGGTGGCTGACCGCTTGAGGGGATTTAGGGTGCTAATTGAAGCACCTAGATGGACGTTGCGGTCGTGTACCCAATATGTTGAAATGACAAGACCAAATTTAAAGACAACAAATCCCTTCACTGTAAAGCCCTGAGCCCGTGATCTGGAAGAACCGACAATTACAGTAGGGGCCTTACTAATTTAAATAAGCTTCCTTCCAATTCTACGAGGGCTTAAATTAGGTGCCCTCATAATTACAATCGCGGCAGAGCGGTAGTTGCCTAAACGGCCTAAACATCAACATACACAAACACCCCCCCACCCACCCAGCCAGCCAGCCAGCCAGCCAGCCAGCCACCCACCAATACCCACACACACCCGCGTGCGCGCGCGCAGGGACAGGGACAGGGACAGGGACAGGCACAGGCACAGGGACAGGGACAGGGACACAAAGGTCCGAAGACAGCTGTTGACCACACAGTGTCAAACAGGGGCAGATGAGTAGCTGAGCGGTAGCTACCGCCATTTGGGACAACCAGGATCCTATCACTCACTACCTGTCTCGAGGTCTCTTGTCTCACATCTGATTAATAAACAAGTATATACAATGTCATACAGTACAACCATGTAGTAGTCTGAAACATACTTTGCCCGGCAAGGTGCATTCTGGTGACACTGGAAGTTCAAAGAGGTCTTGCACCTGACAGATCCGGAAGTGCGCAATCCCAAGAGATATGCTGCAGGGCCTATCACCTATGACCCTAAACCTGAACTACTTGGAGGCCCAGGGCAGTAAGTCGGCTACCAAGTAGGGTTAGTAGGGTTATAATTGGGGGTAACTCCATGTAAGGTACTTCTTTCTCTACTTAGAATCTACTTATTAAGTCCTCTGGGCCTCTAGGTCGGGTTCAGGAGTTAGGGTGGAGAAAAATGACGCCCAAACGATTAAACCCTTATAGTACCCTGCCTGTTATGAACCTGTATCCGGCCTAGACCTAAACTTAAAACATTGAATTTTACGGCTTGGTTTTAGGCCACTTAGGCTTTTTTAGCCTTCATCAAGCCTTGACAGCTTTCGGGTTTGGTGTTAAGAGTTGTAGGGATTCGGGAGTTGGGCCCACAAGACTTTCCATGTCGCTATATTCAGGCCGAAGAACCAATCTCCAAGCTGCAGCCCTTTACGCTCAAACGAGTACATTGCTGCCAGATTGTTACCATACTTCTACTAAACTTAACAGCACTAATAACGATAATCACAGCAACAATACTAGCACAAAGAAACAATAACAATAATGCCTGTGCGGCGCCAGGGCCTTGGAGTCATAGGCTTCGGACTCGGATTTAGTGCTTGGGATTTCGAGTCAAGAGCCGGATTGTTGACTCAGGTAGCTGCCCTGACCCCCCAAACCTCAAACCCCAGGCACCTAAACCGTAAGACCCAATCATTACCCTTGGAACCCTTCTTAGAGCCTTAATAAAGGAACCTGACGGAACCCACCCACATAGAAGTCCGAACCCTAAGCCACGAAACCCTGTCCCTAAACCCCTAAACCCCTAAACCCTGAACCCTAAACCCTAAGCCAAAAACTCTAAACCCTAAACCTTAAACTTTGCCTGAAACCCTATATCGATGAACCCTAAAGCCCTAAACCCTATCCCTAAACCCCTTAACCCTACCCTAAACACTATCCCTAAACCCAAAGCCATAAACATGAGAGACAAGTCCCGCCTCCTCCTCTTGAATGACAAACCCTGTTTCCTGGCTGGCACAGGCTGGTCCGGTTTGTGTTGCAGGGTTTTACCCCTGGGGCTTCAAATAGCCCAAAGTAGGCCTTATTTATGGACTTTGGACCCCAAACTAGGTACTAGCTGTATACTTGGAGCCCTAACTGCGAGGATCTTGGAGAGATTTAACAGACATGAACTAAGTTAAGGTTTAAATCCAAAGTCAAAACTCTGAACCCTAGACCTAAACCCTTAACCCCGAAAATTAAACTTCAAATGCTCAACCCTAAACCCTAAACTCAATCCTAAACCCTGGTGGGTTTCGGCTGCAGGGTTCCGGACCGGACTCAGAGTACCAGAATACATCACAAACCATCGTAGCAACTCCTGTTTTGACACCCTACTTTTCTACCAAAGGTATTTAGGATCCCTGGCGCTAGGGTTTAGGTGGTTGTGGTTGTCGATATGGGGTTTGGAGCTTTGACCCCTTGAAAAAACAGTACCTCTAGCTAATCATTATAACATATGACATTCAATCGACGAAGGTCTCCCTGAGTGTGCATATTTGTCTAGATCACAGCATTGGCGCCTGCAGATAGTACTCAAAGTTCAAGCAATATGCCGGAGACCAAAGTTGTCTTAGGGTCGATCTATACTCTGCAGCTTAGTTTGTTCAGTTTACCTGTTCCTTTACTATTGGGTTCAGGGTTGTCTTGTTGTTACCTGGTTTCTGCACTTGACATAGGGTCTGAGTCAACTTGTTCAGCAGGAGAGCTAACAAGACTCGGTCAATGTGTTCTGTCAACATAAGTTTCCACCATATTTCAATGTACATGCTTGATTAGTTGCTGCAGTGTCCACAAGACCAGCTTTTGAGAACAGAGACCAATTCTTCTGAGTTAGCAGGCAAACCAGACCAAAAGCCACAGAGAGAGAGAGAGAGAGGGAGAGAGAAAAACAAAAACAGCAGCAGCTGAACAACAGGACAATCAACACGACTGGATACTAAACCTGTACGAAACTGAACACAAATCGCGGCTGCAATTTGTAGATTGCCAGGAAAGCCAACCTCTAACTAAACTCAAACCCCCAGACCTTGAATCCTACATCTAACTACAGACACACCTACCTACATCCATCCATCCATCCATAAATACACATACATACATACATGCATACATACATACCTACGTACATATAAATCCTATAAACCCTAAGCCCTATATAGACCCTAAACCTTATACACCCTATAGACCCTCACCGTCGACCCCAGCGCATAGCATCACCGGCCTCTCGAAGCTCCTCCAGCGCTGTCTGTCGGGCACCGGCGAAGATGTCGGAGCCATCTGCGCCGCACTTCCACTTCTCCACCTAAGGGACTCCCTTTAAAGACTTCTACGGTTAAGGGGTTTAGGGTTTACGGTGTAGGGTGTAGGGTTCAGGGTTTAGGGTTTAGGGTGTAGGGTTTAGGGTTTAGCTTAGCGTGTAGGTTTAGGGTTTTGGGTTGAGGCTTCAGGGTTCCTTTAAGGGGTCGATCGGAGTTCCTTTTAAGGCTTCCTTTCCCAAAGGGTCCAAGTATCATTATGGTATATACTTATAGGGTATTTTGGGGGTCTAAGTATATACCATAGTGATACTTGGACGCTTTGGGTTTAAGGCATCTAAAAGGGTTTAGGCGTTTAGGCTTCTCCAGCTAAGGGGCAAAGGGTAAAGGGTTTTCGGTTTAGGGTCTAGGGGTTAGGGTGTAGGTGTAGTGTTTAGGGTTTAGGGTCTAGGGGTTATAAGGTGTAGCTTTAGGGTTTAGGGTTTAGGGTGTAGGGGTTAGGGTGCAGGGGTCAGGGTTTCTAAAGTGCAGGATTTAGGATTTGCTCTAGGGCTCCAAGTATACCCAAAGTACCTACTTGTGGGGTCTACTCTAAATTCTATACATCGAGCCTACTTTGGGTAATTTGGAGCCCAGGGTTCATAAGGGGGTAGGGCTTATCATAAGGGGGTAGGGGGGAGGGGGGGTAGGGGGCCTTAATACCTATAATAAGGACTTCATAAGGCTGATCTTTTAAGGAAGTATAACTGAAGTTTAGTCCCCTACCCCCCTCCTCCCTATACCCCGCTAAGGGTACCTATGGGCGCAGGATTTAGGACGGTTTAGATTTTAATTTTGAGGTTTCCGTTTGTCCACGTCTGGAGTTCCTGTTCAAGCTCCCTTTCAAGTTCCCTTCCGGTTTCCTGCAAGAGTTCCCTTACCGGTTCCTGAAAGGTTTAGCCAAGAGGGTCCATATACTTTCCGGGGCCTTTAATGATTAAGAATAGGATGTAGTATGCTATAATTACCTTATAACCAAGAGGGTCCATATACACTACTATTATGGATTTAGGTCCCAAAAACCATAATGGGGATGGTCTTTTGGGACCTGATTCCATAATTGTAGTATACATGGACCCTCTGGGTAGGGCTAGGGCTTAGGGATTAGTTCCTTTACGGGTTCGTGAAAGCTTTGCATCTGACACGAGGATTTAGAGTGCCCCACCTAAACAGCTTGTATAAGAGTTCAGGGTTACTTTACGAAGGGTAATTTCGGGGCCTTAATAATTAGAATAAGGTTTTGGGGCCCATTATGCTGCAATCATAGTGAGGAGCCCCCCAAAATAGTATAGGTAATTATTCAGGCCCCTGTATTACTTGTAGGCCAGCTTGATGCAGACTAAGCACAGACCCCGAAAAGGTCCCTTTACGGGGTTTCTTTCAAGGGCAGGTTCCCCTAAGGCTTTAAGGGTTCCTTTGAGAGGCTTCCTTAAAGCCTGAGAGCCGCTACATGCGGGAGCCAACCGTACCAGAGCCACCAGAGGGTCCATATACACGACCATTATGGAATTAGGTCCCCAAAACCATAGTGGGGATGGTCTTTTAGGGCCGAATTCCATAATACTGTCGATGGACAAAATCCTGCATGACCCTAGGGACCCTAAACTATGGGAATTAAGGTATATTCCTTATAATGGGTAATGCAGGATTTTGTCCATCAGCCGTAGTAGTGTGTATGGACCCTCTGGGGCCCCCTAAACCCTAAACCCTAAACCGTGGAAACCCTAAACCCTAAACCGTGGAAACCCTAAACCGTGGAAACCCTAAACCCTAAACCCTAAACCGTGGAAACCCTAAACCCTAAACCTGGGGCCCTGCACTCCGGAGATTGGATGCTGGGCCGGGCACAATGCCACCAGGCGCTGATATCATGTTCGACTCGGAAACCTCCATGGGCTCCAAGCGCTGGGGTTTAGGGTTTAGGGTTTAGGGTACAGTGTTGAGGGTTTAGAGTTCCATTCCAGGTTTAGTGTCTAAGTTTAGGGTTCCAGGTTTAGCGTTTAGAGTTCCAGGTTAAGGGTTTAGGGTTCTGAGGAGCTTCAAGCCCTTCCTACAGGGTCATACTTTGCACCGCTTTTGGGTACCTACTTTTCAAAAACTGGACCTTGACCATGCAAGTAGGTATCTTAAACTGGGCGTTCAAGTAACAAGGGAGAAAAAAGTATAAACTTGTATTTCGTAATGGTTCGTTTAAGAAAAAAGCATTAAAGTATGGTACTCCAAAGCCCAGTAAAAACGGGGAAGGGTCTGACCCTCGAGGCAGTGTTTAGGCTCAGGACTTGGTGTGGGGTTCTATTCTCATTAGAGTTCTACTATACCCCAAGACCGCAAAACCCCATTCTAATTCTCAAGAAGCCTATAGTAGCTAGAGGGTTATGCCCTGCTCCTAATTTAAGCCACCTCGTTTGGTGGCTAGGATTAATATGGAACTGTAGGTAACCTAAAACAAGGTGGGGTGTGGCCCTAACTGTAGGGCTTAGGGCTTCGATTACAAAGGTTAGAGTTCACACTTTAGGGTTCTATAGGGCTCTGGTCTTTGTGAACAGGAGAGGATGGTGCAACTACAAACAGGAATCCTAGCGAATATGACTACTAATCCCCAAAAGGTCCCAAAAGGTTCAAGGTAATGCTATGGGGAATACCTTTCCAATTCATAATAGTAGTTCCTAATATACAAACCCTACATTCGACTATATAGGCACTTAGGACCCTTTGACCCTTTGCGATCGTCAGCCCCCAGCACCGCCCACCTGCTTGCTCCTCCGATGCACGAGGAGGTAGTAGTTCTCCTCGCCTGAATACCGACTTCAAACCTCAGACCCTAAACCAAACACCCTGAAACCCTGAAATTTTATTCTAAACCCTGAAACCCTACAGCACCCGAAAACCTCTAAAACCCAAAAGCCTAAACCCTGAACACGCAACGGAAGTACATTGCGAAGGCTAGATTGACGGTATCCTAAACCGGAAAGCAACAGCCCTCAAGCTTGACCTGCTTGCTCCTATTAAGGGGTGCGGGAGTTGCACTCTGCGACTCGGGTAACGACGACATCCGCGGACCTAACTTCTACGTTCCATGATCTGCAGGGTATATCCTAAAAATCTTCCACCCTCACCACACGAAATGACCAACAGCAAACCTCCTTCAAGGTTTGGGTTAAAAAGGATGCTTAGAACAAAACAACCCTAAACCCCTCAACCGCCCTTAAACCCGAAACTCCGACCCACACGGGCTTGAGAATGCCAGGCTGCCATCGTCCAGGAAGAGGTACATACCACAGGAGCCGACATTCCTCGGGGCTAAGTTTGGGATTCAGGGTTCAGGATTTAGGTTTACAGAGCCACCTTCTTCGAATGCCCAGCTTAAAACACTACCTAAACCCTAAAAGGCACCAAGGTTCAGGATTCCTCATAAACTGTTGCTGTTGGCATATGCTTGTCCTCCCAAACAAGCAGGCTTCTTTCGGGTTCAAGTAAACCCTAAGCCGCATGACGTACAAGAGACATCGCCTCAAACATTTCACGACAAACAACTATGCCTCTAGAGGTGTTGAACAAGATTTCTTACAGATGCTTCCCTAAGGGTCCAAGTACCTAATTATCATATACTCTCCAAAATAGTAACCTACATAACTACTATCCGAAACCTACGTACCTAATTATTGGGTCCTTTGGACCCTTAAGGCTTGGAAGCGAAACCATAAACCTGAAAGAGGCAAACACAACTAAAACAGCACACGAGAGCCTCAAAGCCAAAAGCCTATGTAAGCCATAAACCCCCGAAACCTACTATAGGGGCCTTAATTAATTATAATAACAATAAAAATAATAAGGAACCCCTAAAATAGTATAGGTAATAATTGAGGCCCCTATATTAAGCCCTAAAATCCGAAGACCTTAACTGATTGCTTTCAGGTCAAGCTGCTTTTGCTTCTTCCCCCTGCCCATGGCTGCGAGTAGAAATCGCTTAGAGGGTTGAGGGTGAAGGGTCGAGGGTTCAGGGTTTTGGGTGTCGGGTATCTAGGCGTCTAGGGAGTTTAGGGTTTAGGGAGGCGCCGGTGGTGCGTCTGCTGCTGCTCTTGGCCCACCTAAGGAGGCGATGCCTTGCGCAGCCACTTGAAATTTGCTGCATTCTCACTTTTCCGATTTGATTCGGGAACCGGTGCAGGTGAGGGGTCATCGGGTTCAGGGTTTGCTTCAGGGTTGGGTGGGGCGTGGTTGGGTCCGCTGGGCTTACCCAGGTCCTCAATCCTGTAACCGGAAGCCGCTAGACCCTAAGCGCTTCGAGCCCACACAAGCGGCTTGGACTTTGCAGATGTTGGAGCACTAAACCCCAATGCCTTGGGGGCACTAACATTTACAATGGAGATTAGGGGAACTCCAAGCCCTATTTGTTGGTTCGTTGGAACCCTACACCGTACATGTTTATCCCAAGCCATAAACCCTATAATAGCCTATACCCGAAGCCCTAAACCCTACATCCAATGGAAGGCTTACGAAGTTCACTGTAGACGACTCCTCAAGTTCTGGAGTAGATGGCTGCAGAGCCAGGCTCTAATATTTACACCCTAGAGGGCCTTAAAAATCAGAACAGGGCTCCTTAAGGGTTCCTTTAGGGGTTCAGTTAAAGGGTTTCTATAGTAGGTACATTCAGCCGGTAAACCCTCAACCCTAGACCCTGAAGCCTAAACCCTAAATCATAGACCCTAAACCCTCAACCGGGTAAAACGGACGGGGGCTATATGGAGACCCTGACGGAGCCCTTAAGGGTGCATGGACTCTTAGGAAACGTTTCCGCCCCAGTCTGAAGCCCCAAAGAACCACTTCAATCCAAACCTGAAGCTCTTGGGGCTTCTATATATTTATACATATTTTTATACACGCAAATATAAATAGAGATACTGTAACGATTTAGGATTCAAGGTTTGGGGTTTAGACTTGAGGGCTTGCGATTTAAAGGCTTGCGGTTTAAGTTGGGTTAATGCTATGGCATGTGAGAGTCTGAGAGTGAGATATCCCACTCACCACACCCCTAAACCCTGAACCCATAATCTGGCAACCAAAGCACCAAACCCATGACCTAAACTCCTTAAACCCCCCACCAACACCTGTAACATCCTCAATTGCAAATTGCAAACCAGAAGCTACAACATCTCCTGCACTCGAATAGCCTAGGCCCCAATCCTTATATAAATCTAATCCGACACTTTTTTGCTTGCCAGAGCTGTTGTCACCTCCCATCAGGGAGTCTATGTCTGCCGCAACGGGTTCTGCCGACGAAACATTATAGAAGAACAGCAAATATCAGTTTGTAGAGTTGAAGAACCCATGTAAATAAGGGGTGAAGAGTTGATAACTAATGCAATTTATTCTTGTTCCTCATGTGTGAACCTGACAGCAAAAAGGTCACAAAACCATATACTCTTATTCCAACCCTACACTCTAACTAGTAAGGCCCGAGATTGCCGAGAGTTGGCCGATCCAGGGTTTCTTCAAGTGCTCCTTTCAGGGCTCCTTTAAGGGCACCCTTTTTAAGGTTTGGGGTTTAGGGTTTATAAGGACTTAGTTTCGGATTCAAGGTTTAGGGTTTAGGGGTACCCCTTCCTTCAGGGTACCTCTCAAAAGGATCCGTTTGAGGCTTCCTTTAACGATCGTCTAACCGCCTGTGTACCTTTGCATGAGGGCTTCAGGGCTTAGGGGTTTAGGGTCTAGGGCACTAGGTTTAGGGTTTAGGGTTTAGGCTTCAGGGTTCTAAGTTTAGGGTTTAGGTTTTAGGGGAAGGTTAAGTTTAGGGCTTAGGGCTCCCATGAGGGCTCTTTCAAGGCTTCCTTTACAGGTCCGTTTAGGAGCTCCGTTAACGGCTCCTCAACGGGGGTGCTTTGAAAGGGTACCTGTAAGCGCTCCTTGTGTAGGGCTTAAGCTTAGGATGGTGTGGGTGTGTATAAGGTCGTTGAAGTTTAAGGTGCTTTGAGGGTTCCTTGAAGGGTGCTATCAGGGTTCACAAGCAGTCTATCCGATTTTTGATTTTTGTTCACTGGATTCTTGGGTTTAGGCATGTGCTTTAGGAATCCTTCAATTCAACTCTCGTTTAAGAGTAGGTTTAGGGCTACTGAAAGGGCTCCTGTTCCGGGGTAGACCCAATTCGAACCAGCTTTCTATGTCTCCAGGCGCTCCGTGTGTCGAGCTTATGACATCAGACCACGGTTTCGGGAGGGTTCAAGGTTTATGTTGGGGTTTATTTCGGGATCAGCGTGGCTTCCTGGCCGCTTATGGCGCTGGGAATACGATACATGATTCAACTAAGGCCGGTAACTACCGATCTGAAACAACGACATGGCTTACCTAGAAAAGCTAGAAACACGATATCAGGCACGAACACTTGCAGCAGGAGTCTAGTGGAAGGTCTTCGACCTTTCCACTGCAAACTAGCTTGCCGTCACGGCTTCGCAAACACTAACCCTAAACCCTAAACCGCTTAGGGCTCAGCGAGGCTGCTTCACCTTCTCGCAATAGAGCTGAACAAACTCGCTCAGGGAGGCATTCAGCCGGGGCATCTGCCAGGAGAGTGCGGAGTTGCTCGGGCTTGGTGGTTTAGGGCTGAGGGTTTTGGGTTTTGGGTTTGGGGTTTAGGGTTTAGGGCTGAGGGTTTGGGGTTTTGGGTTTGGGGTTTAGGTCTCTGAATGACTACAACATAGAGGCCTTCACACTTCGAACAGGCTTTAGGAGTTTATTGCTTCAAAACAGCGGCCTGAACAGATAGATTTGCTTAAGGTTTAGGGTTTAAGGTTTAGGGTTTATAGGGTTTAGGGTTTAGGGTTGTGTCGCATATTTGGCAACTTGGGCACACTACGTAGAGTAACGGCTACGGCTATTATCTTTTCAGGCTAACCTCAACCTGGTCAACCCTATACCCTGAAATGCCTAAACCCCTAACCCCGACACCCTAAACTAGGCCTTACTAATTAGAAGAAGAGGGTGTTGGGGGTTCCTTATTATAGTTATAGTATAATATCCCCAAAACCAGATTCTAATTATTAAGGCCCCAAAGTTTGAGGCCCCAGTCCCTCCTACACCCGAATGTAGAGGCCTTAATAATTAGTAGAGGGTGTTGGGGGTTCCTTATTATAGTTGTTATAGTATAGTATCCCCAAAACCAGATTCGAAGTATTAAGGCCTCTATATTTGAAGGCCTCTATATTTGAAGCCCCAGTCCCTCCTACACCCTAATGTAGAAGCCTTAATAATTAGAAGAGGGTGTTGGAAGATCCTTATTATAGTTATAGTATAATATCCCCAAAACCAGATTCTAATTATTAAGGCTGCGCCTTTCCGCGAACGAAGTCCACGACGTGACCCAGGCTTGTCCGGCAGGCATCACAATGCGGGAGCGGACGCAAACCAACCTTCGGTTCGTTACTAATTAGAATAGGGTTCTTTTAAAGGGGTCCATAAGGGCTAGTATAAGAGCGATTATAAGGATTTAGTTTAGGGGCCTGAGTAAATAGAATGGGGTTTGGGGGTATATTATACTATAGTTGTAATAAGGACCCCCCAAAAAACCTTTTTTTTACTACCTTAGCTTGCTGCAAAAGTGCAACAAGTCGTTGGCGCTAACCTACTTCCTGCTAGTTTACTACGGTCCCGGCGTCACTGCTGCAATGAACGACGTATATGTCAATAAAGGGAGACCAAACGAAGAATATCTTCTGATTCACACTGAGTTGCTTCACACAGAGAAACTTCACACTGAGCTTGTTCACACAGAGACTTCACATCGAGCTGCTTCACAGAGAGAGAGACTTCATCACAATTTGTGTATAATAGCTGAAACCAACTTGCGCCGTTCCAGAATGCATGCTCAATGGAAAGGTGGTTGGTATCTTCTGGCATGATCAATAATCGTCTCTCGTATTTCTCGGTCGTGTTTATTGAAAGGCACCTTCGGTACCGAGACGTCGTTTGATGTGATTATGCTCCAAGCTTTTTGCATATTCGTGGTAGTCCAAAATTGTCTTGGACGGCCTACTCTCCGTTGTTCTGTTTCTCTTGGCACGGCAGATTGAGTTTTAAAAGCGGCTTGATGCAACGGATGTTGGCGGTCCCGACGTAGCACATGTCCCAAAAGCTTTAATCTCCGTTCGCCGAGAACTTCTGTCAAGGGCTTGATTTTCCTGTGTATGCCCGCGCTTGGGGCATTCGTGACTTCGTTAGCTCTTTTGTACACGTACTCGTTTGTGTTGCTGCGATTGATAAACGTAGTNATTCGTGACTTCGTTAGCTCTTTTGTACACGTACTCGTTTGTGTTGCTGCGATTGATAAACGTAGTGTGCAACTGCAGAATTTTTCGTAATCCTTTCAACTGAAACGTATTGAGCAATTATCCCGCTGATTCTGTGGGTTCCAAAGTCTCCAACCCATAAAGAAGATTGCTTGAAATAGCTGCGTTGTAAACCAACAACTTCCACTTCTTGTTACAATTTGTTTTGAGCCAAAAGATGTCCAGCTTGTTTAAGATGACCATTGTAGCAGAGATTCGTCTTCGGATTTCCTGTCTGGGGTCAACTCGTTTTGAGACCGACGCTCCCAAATAAGTCGTCTCTGGTACACACTTCATTCTTTCCCCACTCTTGAAGCGTATACTTCCTCTGGCATTATATGCAAGAAAACAACATTTTAGATTGATTCAAGTTCAAATGCAGGTATTCTGACTCTGCTTCAATTAAATGTAAATAGTCATTTGCAGTCTTTTGGTTTTTTCAACGATTAATGTATCATCCGCGTACAACAACTCTTGGAAGCTTATGCCCTGGAAAGTTTTTCTGCGATTTGTGTCTTGAAAGCTGTCTTTTACATCAGAAAACATGACATGCACCCCGAAAACCCTGTTCTAATTATTAAGGCCCCTACAGCATACTACTACTATTCTTAGTATGACAGACACTACTATTGTTAGTGTTGCTACTATCATTTCAACCCTAAGCCCTAAACCCTAAAATCCCCTAAACCGTAAACCCTGAGCCTTAAACCCTATGCCTTTCTACTGTTTGTTGTTGCTTCAATGCTTTGAAGTTGAAGACTTACAGCTGTCAGCACTGCTGCTTCAGGATTGGGGTTTAGTCTAAATGCTTCGAGGTTTAGTGTTATTAGTTATTAGGGTTTAGGAGTGTGTGAGTGTGTGTGTGTGTGTGTGCAGTTCATGCCAGTTCTTAAAGTTTCGGGAAGCTCAAAGGCTATCCCAGCTTCTTGAACCTATGTCTACGTTTAAACTGAAGCGCTTTGCCAGAGTCACTAGCGAGCTAGTGCAGGACCTCATAGCTAAACCCCCAAACCCCGAAAACCAAACACCTAAACCCTTTACCCCTAAACCTAGATCCCTTAACTCCACACCCCAAACTCTAAATTAAACCCTAACCGCCCTAACCTCGCCCCTCTTTTTTCAGCTTCTGTCCCGGAGCCGGAGATCATAGGAACGGACTCGGAAGAGAGCAGGAAGGGCCGGTGGAGAGGAGCAGGAGTGGAGTGGGAAAAGAGGCCCTAAACCCTAAACTTGAAGTCCCAAATCCTAGAAACCCTTCCTTGAACTACCAAAGCCTACCTTCTTTGAAGGACCCCTAAACATCAGGGTTCATGAGAACCTACAAACAGGTAGGTGATGGCAATTCCAGGTAAACCCAATGCCCTCTAACCCCCAATCCACAACTTAGTTGCTGAGTTCATAAGCCCCAAAAAGTTTACACTTTCCGTTTTATAGTGGGAAAGATTTTCCCAAAAAGTGTAAAGTGTATCCACTCAGCTACTAAGCCTAAACCACAAGTAGGAAGGACAAGCAAACGACTGAAGATCTGACCAGAAGCCCCACTGCGACCCTGCCAAGTGAAGGCACCCTTCTACCTTACCTACTGCTCGAGCTACCTAAATAGTACATCAGAAGGCTTCCCATATATAAGTCCTTTAATGCCTAAGTATAGATAGTGTAGGTACAGCAAAGCATATCATATGTAACCCAGTATGATGAAGCCTTCCAAAATCAACAAACACTACTACAACGAAGGGGTGAAGACTGAGCGCATTATGAACCCCTCTAACAGACCCAACCCAACCCTCAATAAAACACGCGAAACATGACGCTGAACCCGAAACCCCCCAAACCCCACACCCCGAACCCTAAACCCCTAAACCCTAAACCCTAACCCCTAAACCCCTAAACCCCTAAACCCCTAAACCCTAAACCCTAAACCCTAAACCCCTAAACCCCTAAACCCTAAACCCTAAACCCCTAAACCCTAAACCCCTAAACCCTATCCTGAACACGCTTGCCTGGATCTCAGCAGCTCTGGCCAGTAGTTGGCGCATCCTCTGGAATCAGAACTCACAAAGGCTCCATGTACCTTTATAGTAAATACTTAAGCCTTAAAGGGGTCCCTATATAAGTACGTTAAGGCCGAAGTATATACTATATGGGCACATGGAGCCTTAGGAACTGGGATCCCACCCTAGTTAAGGCCCCTATATTATAGCACTCTTACAGTATCCCTTTTAGTAGCCCTTATAGACCCCTTGAAGGGATCCCACCCTAGAAGCCCAGCTACCCGCTTTCTGGGCGACTGGTATAGGGAGGTTGTTACACAGTTTAGGAACATGTACGGTGACTCAGCATCATACAAGTACCTGGGCTTCTATTGCCACGCCAAGCGTTTTTCGAGGGTAGGATGGTTTAGGCTACCTGCCGCTGGGCTGTATACGGTTCCTGTAAACGAGATCCGTCAGGCTTGGTTAAAAAATGGAGGTTGCTGCACATGTCCGTGAAAGCCTTCTCTAAATTTAGCTAAGCTGTTTGGACTTTCGTCCACAATGAACGGGCCAAAAAGCTCAAAATTTTGAAAGATAGACGACATATATCAGGCCAGCAATCTTAAAGTTCTCCCATTGGCTATCTAGAGGTTATAAGGTCGTAGCTAAGTCCCGAGCAGTATCTACACACTGCTCACCAGATTCCCGCGCCCTCTACGTAGATTCCGAAGAGAACAACGGGTTTGGGATACCCTAAACCCCTAAACCCTAAGCCCCTGAACCCTAAACTCTAAGTAAAGCTCTCAGCACTAAACCCCGAACCTCCAAAACAAACCCAGCCCTCTTGTCAAAGCGCCGAAACGGTTTAGGGTTTAGGGTTTAGCCTTTTAGAGGTGTTGGGCCATCGTTTCTTACCTACTCTTGGAGGGTCTAGGTAAACCCTCAAGCCGAAAGGGCCTAAATACTCATCCTCGAACCCGGCTGCCCACCAAACTCATGAGCTAGGTTGGCCCTTTAAAGCTTTTTCAAAAAGGTACTCGTAAGTAAGAGCCGCTTAAGCCCAATAAACGAACACATAAAATGTCCCAAAGGTCTACCTAGTTAGTAAGAGCATTCTTAAGCCTAATAAGGGAAATGATAAAAGTCCCAAAGGTCTAGTGAAGCTTTTCTGGAAAAACCCTTCCAACCCCTCCCCCGCAAGCCCCAGACAAGAAACAGCTGAGAGAAGGGCTGACCCTCATCGAGGTAGACGGTGGGAAAGACCCATCCTCTCTTGGCGGGGTCTGCATAGGTGTTTAAGGATTTACATAGGTGCAGAGGCGTAGCTTAAAGCAGAACGCTCGAAAGACCCCAAGACTCTCAGGCCCGAGAGTACACCCTAAACCCTAAATCCCTTATAGATCCCTTTAAGGAACCCTTCAAGGTACCCCTAATTTTCCCTAAATCGCACAACCCTAAACCCTGAAGGACCCTAGATGCTTGCAGCCTCAAAGTCCAGCAACCCTGCCACGGTCAGCCCCCAAAACCCAAACACCCAAACCTCCAAACTTTAAACCTTCCCTTAACCTGCCGGAACCCTCTTCTAGGGTTGATCTTCGGACCCTACGAATACTGGGCTTTTAAGTAACCAGGGAAAAAAGTATAAACTTCTTTTTCATAATGATTCCTTAAAAAAGTATTAAAGTATGGTACTCCAAAGCGCAGAATAAGTGGGTTCTGGCAGGTGAAGCTAGGGCTGAGGTTTCAGGACCCACACACAACATGCATATGACACACAACATGTATATGGGGGCATTGGGTAAGTTGAAGAAGGGATATATGCATTAGTGCAAGGCTTTTGGGGGGATAGTATACTATGTCACTATGTTTGGATAGAGATTGCAAAAGAATCTCATTACTGTTTACCCAGTATTGAGATCTCGAGATCACCAGCCTAAAGCTTAAAGCGAAAAGGAACTAAGCCGGCAGCCCATCAGCTGGAATTCTGCCTCGGTGTACTCGCACATCGCCTCCCCAAAAGCTCACCGTGCTCGCGGCTACTGTTGCTGTTTATTGTTTGTTCTTGGCTTGCTGTTTCTTGGTTCCCTGTTGTTAAGGTGTCGAGGCTGTAGGGCATTAAAGGCTGTATCGTTGAGAGTCTGGGCGATTGCTATGCGCTTGAATAAAGAAATCCTCGTTGATCTTACGTGGCTTACCCACGTTTAAGGACTACTCCTGAACTGAGGGTGCTGGGTTCGCATATATATATATGTATAAACATATCAGCTGTATATATGAGATGTGAGGTACATAAGTACATATGCACATCTATACATATATATATATACACATGTATGCATATGTGTGTGTGTGTGTCTTTGTATGTGTGTATATACAAAAACATACACATGTATGTATACATACGCACATCTACACACACATGTGTGTATATACATACATATATATATGTATATATACATACATATTTTTAGACAAGACTGTTGACGTTCAGGCCTTTTTTTTGTTGAGGTTTGGGGGCCTAGGCTTTAGGGCTTCCGGGCTGTAGGATGCACAGATGAGGGCCACCCAAGAAGCCTGTGAGGTTTTCGGAGCATGCGGGGTTTATGACGGTTTTCCAAGCGCCTGATGGTCTCCAGGAGGCCAATCATGATCAGAATATGCCAGCCTTGCAAGCATCACAAGCGGAGCGACCACTCCCCACTTCAACTTCGAAAAGGTGGAACACTGTCAGCTTGAAGCAAGCCTCAGGCTCCTCATCATCGTAGGGCACTGTGCAGAATGCACATCGGGGCGAGGCCTGTGGCACATTGGCCGGCCCAACGAATATCCTTCGCGGAATGCAGGCTCGCTCAGCGAAGTGCGAGGCTGCACATGCCGGCTGAAGGCATGTTCGATCCCAACTCCAAAACCCACAACCCTGAACCGCAATCCCTGAGAGATCCGTTGTGAATACCTTGCATAATCCTGAAGGGACCGTTTTAAAGGAACCCCTGAACGAACCCTTGAAGCAAAATATGTGAGTGCGGTCCCGAACGCGTGGAACACGATCTCCAGGATTTAGTTTGTATATGTATATGTTGGTGAAGATACAAGGCTCATTGTTTTATTGTTCTAGACATACCCACACACACATACGTGTATACATACATATATATATACAAATATACGTAAGTATAAGGGTTTAGTATATACACACGCATACGAATGTCATTTTACATGTACCACAAATCGTGCGGATGAGGGCTCACTTAGTGGCTGAGTATCCTAGCCCAAAAAAGGTTAACCTTTTCAATTATGGTAGGATTATATAAACCCCAAAAGGTTAAAGGTTACCTACTCAGCTACTAAGCTCATGCTGTTGGGTGCTGTGGCCTCTGGGTTTGAGGTTGATAGTTCAGATGCTTGTAGCACTCAAGCCACCCTATATAGTGTACAATAACCCTGAATAACCTACCTTTTCAGGGTTCCTTATTATGATTTCCTTATATAAGTCCTTAAAAAGGTAGGTTATTCCGGGTTAAGGTAGGGTTTGGGGTTTATGATGTGGGGCTTAGGGCTTGGAATCTTGAGGCTTGAAAGCTGTGAGAACGTGGGGGGGGGGTATGGGGGTATGAACAACTTCGTGTCGAACTCGCCGCCCTGCCCGTCTATTCTTGCCCTTGGACCCAAACCCAAAGCCCTAAGCGTAAAGTACATAGCCCCTACTAGGGCCCCTAAACTCTGAACCCTAAACCCTTGCCTCCATGACCATAGCTGAGAAGTCTTTCATGAAGCGCACGTTGAAGCCTCGAGACCAGTGACTCCCCGAAACCCTTTAGCTGAGCAAAAACACATTACCGGGACCCCCCCAAGGTGCACGTTCATCGAACCCTTATGGTTCTCAATAGCGGGTATTTAGGGTACAAAAGAGTGTAGTTAGACCCTAAAACCCTAAACCCTAAACAAGATCATGTTAAGGGTCCACCACGAAGTTGAGGTCGTCGACTCCTTGATTAAGGGGTTTTGAAGTTGGAGAGGGGCGGAGAAAGTCGGCTTCGAGGTCGAGCTTATAGAGTCTAGGCATTACCTATAAGCTCACACTCTACCCTTAATTTAGGGTACGGATATCTTTCAGCACATCCAAACCATGAAGAAAGGGACCCTAAAAAAGTGCAGGGCATGACCGATCTAGGATTCTAGGCCTTAGGCAGGGCTCCGGGCTTTGGTATTGGAAATTTTGGGTGCTTCAGGGGTTCGGCCGAGGATTTGGATTTAGGGCTGAGGGTCTTCAGATTGAGGTTTGCTTTAAGGCTCATGGGGCTGCGGCTTTGGGTCTAAGATGTGGGGATCTCTCGGGTGTACGCTTAGGCGCAATTGGTAAGCCTCCTTGAATGCCTAAGTTGGGCTTGCCACTAGCCCCTCACATATGTCAGTCACCACATCCCCTGAACCTTCAGGACGGGGGCCGCAGGGGGTTTAGGGAGAGTAGGTTTTGGGGGTTTACATCCAGCTGCTAAAGTTCCGAAGAATACGAATAGTATCTACTTTGGGGTCTAAAGTCAGCAGATAGAGCCGACTTTGAGCTATTCGGAGCCTCAGGAAAACCTTAACACGGTTTCGGGTTTGGAGTTTTGAGTCTCGCGGTTTACATCCAGCTAGGGGTCCAAAGTACCAAAAAAATCGAAAAAGGTGCCTGAGTTTAGCATAGCACCGTACTCGAAGCTGAGAAAATTTGGGAGTATATGACTACGTCAGGCGCTTGGACACTTCGGGTCTTTCACCTCTTATGGAGTGCAGCAGAGTACTGTACAGTATAGTAAAATACAGCATCGTATCGTAGTGTTGGTATGGTAAGCTATGGTATAGTATGGTATGTCATAATATGGCATGGCAAAGCATAGCATGGCATGGTATAACATAGCATCGTATATTGTGGCAGAGTATTCTTTGGCATAGTATACTGTATATACTATGGCGTAGTGTAGTACGCATAGGCATAGTACAATACAGTCTGGAAGACTCTGCTATGGTACAGTTGGCTATAGTATGGCACAGTATAGCACAGAATCGTATAGTATAGCAAAAGAGAATCGTATATAGTAGAATAGAACATTAAAGAAACGCATAGTATAGAATAGTACAGAATAGTGAAGAATAGCATGGAGTAGTATACTACAGCATTTTACCGAATCGTAACATACCCCATATAGACTAGTCTAGTCTAACCTATGTAACCTATGCCCTGGCAGACGGTGTCAGCCAAGATACCTCTAGCCTGTGGTGTTGCGCCCTCGCGGGCATTGACCCCTGCACCACCTCTGCAACGCAAGGCAGGAGGTGTACTTGAGGACTTTGAGCTTAGGGCTTGCTGGGCCGAGGGCTCACCGCAACGATACATAATACTGATATTTTCCCCAGCACACTTACCCGGGTATAGGTCCGGTCCTAATTTAGCGAATTAATGGTTGAGTAGTTTGCCCCGAAGAATCAACCCTGGGGCTGTTTACAGGACTGTGGGCAAGCTCGCCTTTCTTGACCAATGCCTTCCCGTAACTGAAGCCCTAAACTGCCAAAGCCTCGAGCGTGAAGTCTTGAAACGGGACTGCCCGAAGCCCAAAACCCTAAAATAGTGAACACCAAAACACTAAAACAGTGAACCCCCAAAACACTAAAATAGGGAACCCCCCCAAAACACTAAAATAGTGAACCCCGAAAACAAAAACCGTCAAACTGTAAAGCCCAAAGCTTGGAGCCCAAAGCTCCAGCTCGGATGAGTTTCGTTCCTTATTGGTTGCACATATATGTATACATATATATATATATAGAGACATATATCCATTTATAAGCATAATATATATAATAGATATAATATATATATGTATATATATATATACATATATACATATATATATGTATATATGTGTATATATATATATATATATATACATATATATATATATAGATGTATGCATAAGGCAGGCTGTTTGGACCACAGGTACGGTTTAAGGCCTGCTTCACGCTAGCTGGCGCAAGAATTCCGGGAAAACGTTTTGGGACTGCAGTGGAACTCAACTCAGGACTCTCCAGTTCCCCATATCCTGGGGCCCTCAGCCGAAACGCCCCCGCGTCATCCTGAGCCCAAAACGGATTGAGCCCTTGACTTCCCCAGTCCCATCCACTTCCCCCCAACAAAACATTGAACCCCAATTGCCCTAGAAGCATATACATACATACATGCGTACGTGCATACATGCATGCAGTATTCATTCATAGGTGCCGTGAGCCACAACTCAGACTTCTTGCTCGAACATCCGGCAATTCGAGCTTTGCACCTTAGACCCTGTCGGAAATCTTTGAGTTTAAGTTTAAGGCTCAGGGGCTCAGGGTTTAGGATTTAGCTTTGTGTTGTAGAGCCTCCACAGATTCTTTGGATAGGGTCTGAGCTGAGTGCTGGGGTGTATCATCCCATGGTAGTACAGAGCCCGTAATAAAGGGGCTTGTGGGCTGCCTGCACAGAGCCCGAAACCTAAACCCCTATCCCCCTAAACCCCTAAACCCTAAACCCCAAACCCTAAACCCTAAACCCCTAAACCCCTAAACCCCTAAACCCCTAAACCCCTAAACCCCCTAAACCCTAAACCTGTCGAGACCAAGATCCGGGCCGAGCCCATGAGGTCCTGCCAGATGGGAGTTTCCGAATATTAGGCTACCTTGTTTTGGGTCCTTTAAAGGGTTACTATAAATAAAGGTACGATAAGGGTTCCCTTAAAGGGCTCTATAAGAGTTTAGAGTTTCCGGAATTAGGGGACCTTGTCTTGGGTCCTTATAATGCGGATCCTACTACTTCGAGTACTATATTACCCCCTCTTTTCGGAAACTCGTCTGGCGTTCGGTCACCGGGAACGGTTTCGGTTTAGGGTTTAGGGTGCAGTTCTGCCCTAGAGAGTACCTTTTTCTGCGTCTTAGGGCTTCGGATGTATTGGGTGTAGGGCATGCCATAGGACTTCGGTGGTATTTTGTAACATTGTAGTATAGTTATTAAGAGACTAAACGAAGACTGTGTTGCTAGTCATCCAGAATTCTACGGTACACGATGTTACACTCTACACACTAACGAACTCCCAAACCCTAAGCAACAACTCCTAAACTCCCATGTAATACTGACACGATCTACATCCAAACCCTAAACCCTAAACCCTAAACCCCTAAACCCTAAACCCTAAACCCTAAGAGTTGAAGGCATCGCATCTGGTTTGCTATTCGGAAATTGACAGGACGGCTGGAAAAGACCGGCTTACATATGCTCTGGACTCGAAAATGCACAGTTTCGGACTGAAGGCGTAGCTTCAGCCATGCACATTCTGCAGGAAAGGTGGATTCGGCTTGTGCTCTCGAAGCGACCCGAGCAAACAAAGGCATTCACATGCAGCCACCAAACCGCCGACATCATCCTGAACAGCCAGAGTTTTGGAGTTTAGGGCTTGGGGGGAACCACGTCCATAATCGCAACAATAACAATAACACTAATTCATAACACAGCCCCAAACCCTGAACCCTGAACCCTGAACCCTAAACCCTAAACTCTGAACCCTAACACATATCAAAAGATATATGGGCAGTTGTCAAAATTAGGGTCCCTTTCAGGGTACAATAAATACTAGGTGCCGTATTAGAATAGGGACCCCAAAAGGGAACCATTTTTGACAACCACCCATATGGAACGACCCTCTTGGGACACCTCGCTCCTGGAAGTGCTAGCAGCCCAAGAGCACCGGCAATCTTTGCCGTCGCCAGCGGAGACACTCGCCTTGCGCTACGGTACTAGGGTTCAGGGTTTAGGGTTTAAATGGTTTAAGGTTCAAAGGGTGTAAAGGGTGCAAAGGGTTTAAAGGGTTTAGGGTTTACGGGTATAGGGTTTACGGGTTTGGGCTTTAGGATTTAGGCTGTTTAAGCTTTAGGCTTTTTGTGTTTAGGCTGAGGGTCAGGAAACCCTGAACCCTAATGGTAATGGCCTCTTCTTGAACTCTGGGTTTAGGGCTTAGGGTTTGGATCCTAGTGAGGATCCTACTATTTCGGGTCTACATTGTGGTCCCAGTGTTTCTGCAACTTACATTTTGGGCAACGAATGCCTCTCGAGTTCAGGTGTGAAGCGATAAAGTGCAATTTTCTTTCCGATGGATTTTGCTTTCTCGAAACTCGCATGTGGATCTGCACTTGCTCAGGGTGCTACACTTAGAGACTTCGGCCACCAGACAAAATCAAACAATTGAAGCTTCAATAACAGCACTCTAGGATCCCCAGTAACCTAAGAATACAAAGGCTCCCGTTTTGGTAGTAGGTAGTTTTCTACCAAACCTAAGGCTACCAAAAGGGCAAGAAAGGCCCTCTGGGACGCTTAATGCTCGACTAATTCGGTGACCTCCACACTCACATGTCTTTCAGTCCATGTGTGACTTAGCAACGATCCAGGTGTAAAATTTCGCCCAAGCCAAGCCCCGACCCTGAACCCCCAAATCAACAAGCTGAACCGGTGTGCTCTGCCAGGAGTGCTTGTCGTAAGGTTACTCTCCAGCTTTGCAGCTGTAGCTAAAACCACGCAGCAGGCGGTGCTGAAAGTTGACAATTCACCGAACTTCTCCGAGCGACTAAGCCCGATGCTAGAGTGTAGTGTGCTGCTGATCAGCCCTACACACTAAATTGAGCGTACTGCGAAACTCCACGCAGCTCCATAACTCCTACACAAAACTGGAAAATACCGTTACAACCTGCCTGCGTAGTCCATGGTCCCGAACACCCCCACCCCGTCATAGCCCACTCGCGAGCGTTTCCCAACCTGCCCTTAGTAAATTGAGTCACCTGTTCTGACACCGCCAAAAAAATTAAAACACCTACGAGAACATGTGCCAGAACCTACTTACCAAATCCCCTTACAGGCTCTTAGGCCTAAAGACCGCATCATGCTGGCTTTCGGCCTACTTGTCGGGTATGAGGGGGAACCAAAGGTGCCAAAGGTTAACCTTTTTCAGAATATTAGGATTATATAGGGATTATACTACCCCAAAGGTTAAAGGTTACCTACTGTACTACTAGGGCGGGCTATGTTGAAGCCCCCTACCAACAGTGTTATAAACTCCGAGCCCGAAGCCCAAAACTGCCAACTCTGGGCCCGAAACCCTGAACCTCTCAATATTGGGCCCCCCAAAAGCACCTAAGCAAAAAGAAGGATAGGGATATCCGATATAAACCAACTTATAATGAAGCCCAATAAGGTAGGGATATCCCTACAAAATGCTTATGCTTATGTGCTTTTCGGGTCCCTAACAATAGACTGTGGAAGTCTGGGCAAGCCACTCTTTGCGCAAGACTTCCTGCCAGTGCAAAGCACGGCACGGCAAAGAGAACTTGGAGTTCAGGGCATGCTTGGAGGTTCGACCCTAAGCCGTACTATAGGGGCCTAAATAATTTCAATACTATTTTGGGGGGTTCCTTATTACAGGCATACCAAAACCCTATACTAATTATTAAGGCCCCTATATTAAAAACCTACAAGTTCTAAATCCCCAACCCTAAACTAGCCCTAAACTCCTGGAGCCCCGACCCCCAAATGCTCCACCCGAATCCCTGTTTCGTGTTGAAAAACGCGAGAGAATACTCTAGCCGCCATAGCCTGCTTTTGTAGGTCCCGATGATAAACCTTAGTTATAGGACCCTGCAAAAAGGTAGGTTTTGGTAGTTCAAGGTATGCTCTTGGTGTTTTGCAAGGAATCTCCTTGAACCGAACATGAAATTTCGAGGCCCGACAAAACCGTGATCCAGAAAACTTAACCGGTTAAGGGCTCAAGGTTCAGGGCGTCGAGTTTAGGCAAACCCCAAAACCAAACCCCTGTAAGCTTGGTTTAGGGCTTAGTGGTTAGGCCCTTGTCAGCTTCCACTGCCGCTTTGGGGCTTTGCGCAAATGCTCTGAGCATCTCGGCAAACACTAGGCTTTATGGGACGAAGACTGCATCAGACTGGCAACACTAATGTAGGGGTCTGAATAGTGAATGAGAAAGAGAAAGAGAGAGAGAGAGAGAGAGAGAGACAGAGAGAGAGAGGGAGAAAGCCAGAGAGAGAGCGAGCCAGAGAGACAGAGAGAGAGGTCCAATCTTTGCAATAATCTTGTCGAGTGAATTTTTGTCTTCCATACTTCAGGTCCGGAGACCTAGGAACTTAGCAAGTAGGTTTAAAGTGGGCTTCAAGTACATTAGTTTGGATCCCAAAACTGTGACCCCTTCTGCAAAAAGCCAACTTCTGGGATCCGTATCGTAAGGACTTCTAGGCCCTTAGCCAAGCAGGGACCTGCAACTTACGAACCATTATTCAGAAAACTGGTGTCCTTCAGCCGCGCAAGCTGGCCGTCCACACGCTCCTCTGGTGCGTAGATATTTTTTGAAAGGTGGAGAAAGTTTAGGGTTTAGAGGTCTGAAAGTGTGGAATGTCAACCAAAAAGGGGCTTAGGGCAGCTAAACGCCTAATCCGAGAAACCCTAATCCATTAAACCATAAGCCCCGAAACGAACGTACGGCCCAGGCCAGTGGGTGGCCTTGATTCCTCTCTTGAGTTCGGTGTTTGTTTTAAGGCTTTAGGTTGAAGGTTTAGGGTTGGGGTGCCGGATCGAAATGCTGACCTACAAAACCCAAATGCCTATCTGCACAAATGATATATAGTCAGTACTTTTCACCCTTAGCTTTTTCCCTCGCAGCAACAGCAGTACTTGAGTCACGCCGGCCGCCCAATGTACCCCTAACCGGTGCCCTAAACCTCAAACTCTAAGTGCTATAAGGTCCGTAAACCAGTTGGAGTATCCCTGGTCAAAAGGGAATCAACCTCCTACTTATGGTGAAGCTCTCTAACCTAGCAGACCGGGTTCCCAGCATCCTTGAAAAGAAGCGTAGCCTGCTTCATATGTTTCAGTCTTGAGAGGAATCCCCCCACCAACAAAGAGTAAAAACATACTGCTGGGTAAAACGGTACTGTGAAGCTACAAAAAGCTGCTTTTCGTCGGGTCCCCATCATATACCCTGTAAATCCCAGAGTAGAGTTTAAAATGCAAACCTACAACAAAATTCAATACAAGTCGGGCATGGTTGTAGAAATATTAAGGTAGAAATAAATATTACAAGCAAGTTCAGAGTAGCTTAGGGAGCACAAAATATATCTAGAGTGTTTTTGGGCTGTGGTGCGTATCCCTGTTTTTCGTCGGAGGTAGAGTCTTAGAGCCTGCACCAAACCCTGAACCCTAAGCCACGATCCAAGAAGATGCGACGTTGGCGGAATGTCCTCCGATGGTGTTTCGTGACACCGCCTTATGCTTGGGACCACGGACCAGCCCACCCTACTCGAATCTCTATTCATACGGCTCAATATCGCCCAACAGCCTTGCATGGTATGGTTCTTGGGCCCAGGAACCACCGTGAACCCTTAATCCGGAAACCATCTAAACGCTACACCCAGAAACACTAAGCCTAAGCTGTACCTGGCCTGGCAACCCGTTCCAGACTCTGCCAGCGCCTGCAGCTCATCCTAAACCCCCAAAAAGGCTTAGGGTTTGGGGTCTATAGTTTAGGGCTCAAGGTTTGGATCTATCCCTAAGGATCCAAAGGACCAAATAATTAGGTACTCGGGTCTAGGAGAGTAGTTATGTAGGTTACGATTTTGGAGGAGTACAGGATAATTAAGTACTTGGACCCTTGGGGTATCGTTTAGGGGCCAAGGTCTGGGCTCTAGGATCCCTATTGCAGCAACCGGTTTTGGTTTCCAGGTCTCACTAGGAGAGCTTAGGTTTCTCGGATCTACCTTGAGCTTAATACCTCTACTCTCCAGTGACATTCCTTTTTGCGCTACCTTGAAATATCTGACACATTAAATTGAAACTACAATGGAGACTATGGCTACACTCTCCCAAGAAAGCGGCGGGAGCCTAGTAGAATTGACGAAGGGCAAAACCTGAAGCATAGAGCCCTAAAGCCTGTCCATGAAGTTTGACGGAGGAAGGGCATTGACCATGGCCTAAGGTTGCGGCCTAGTTGGAAATCTGTGTGTATATATATACACATAAAGTCAACATGTACATAGATATGCATCTAGTATATGTATATATATATATATAGCCAGAGAGAGCGAGAGATAGATAGGTCCATCACAGACATGCATACATGACACACATATGTACATGCACGTACATACATACATACATACATACATACATACATACCTACGTACGCAGATATGTACACATTTACATACATGCCTACATAGATACATGCATGCATACCTACATACCTACATATATACCTACATATCTACATACATAGTTACATACATACATGCATGCATGCATACATGCATACATGCATACATGCATACATGCATGCATACATACATACATACATACATACTTGTTGACTTTCAGAACGCTGCCTGAGTCATCGAGGCCTAGCGAAGGTCGTCGAGACTTGAGACAGGCGGTTAAGTCGCCCGGCCTTAGGCATACCACGTTTGGGTATTCTCGCAAGAGGTGCCATCCCGGACCGAAGTCCTCTTCAGTTTTGCGATCTCAGCCGCCGCTGCCCGTCTCCAGTTGCTCCAAAGTGCTGGCCAGGCTTGGGTTGAAAAGTTCCGGCTGGTTCGAGTCCACCATCGCTGTTAAGACCTGCGACACCATCCTCTTGCACAGGAGGTCCTTGTGGAGCTTTGTCAGAGCCACCCCTGTATACGGAATGCGTTTTCGGAGACAGCAGAATGCCATGTGTCCAGACCCGGGAGTCAGGTCTATGATGGCACAAGCGTTCACGTAGTGCGCCAATTCGAAGGCCAGTTGGCTGCGGCCCTTCGTGGTAAAAGGCGGTCATTTTCACCTTCTGAGCCTCTGCCTTCATGGCTCTCCGGGCAAAATCCACCAGCCAACCGTTGTCGTACGAATGAGTATGGGCCCCAAGCGGAAGTGAGCCGCAGCGCGAAAGGCTGTGGAGCAACTGGGCATACATACATAATACATACATGCATACATGCATGCATGCATGCATGCATGCATGCACACAGACATGTGCATAGGCATATATACATGGTTCTTGCAAAGGTGCAATAACGACAATACAGCAAGCGTTCAATATCATATGAAGCCCAACACCGAAGCCTAACCATGATAGATGCTCCAAACTCCGACCCAATAACTGGAGAAGCCCCAAAACCAAAACCTGAAAGGGCAATATAGGGGGGGCAACTTAATTGAGTGGTTGTCAAAATTATGGTCCCTTTTTGGGTCCCTAATATAATACGGCACCTAATATTTAGGGTACCCAAAAAGGGACCCTTATTTTGACAACTGCCCAAATAGAAGAGCGTCTGAGTTGTACACTCTACGCTGGTTACAGCAACGAAATTCGTGACCAACCCTAAAGCTGCACACAATCCTCACCAATAAGGTCTAGACCCCACCGCAGGCCTGCCCTTACATATCAAACTCCTGCACTGAATGGTCTGCGGCTTTAGCGCTAAAGGCCCACGGCTTGTAGGTTTCAACCCCTCAGGGCTTGAATGCTGGGCTAGAGTGGGGCATTTTTGTGAGGATTTCGGAAACCTATGCCCAAAACCTGTGTGGGGGCTGTTCGGACTTTGATTTCGCTTTTCACGTTCAGGTTCTTGGTTTGGTTTGTCCGCTTTAGCATTGGCTGCATAGGATAATAGGAGCTCGGGCCTCTCTGTGCTGAGGTGCGTGGCAAACCGACTTACTATAGGGGCCTTAATGATTAGAATAGGGTTTTGGGGCCCATCACACTATTCACTATAACTATAATAAGGAGCCCCCAAAATAGTGTAGGTAATTATATATTAAGGCCCCTATAGTACTTCTTCAATGTGTGCCATCTCAGATGTGTGCCAAGACGGGAGCGATAGAATCCGGCTGCCTAATGTTGCTAGGAGCCACAACGGTGCCTCCACGGCGGAGCCACATAGCTGAAACTATGCCGAGTGGCCGCCCATGGAGACGAGTAGCAAGTTCGCTGGATGTACCCTCCGTCATGCTCCCGGTGACGACTGAATATACAACAGCCGTCCGGGCGCTGGCAAAGAAGTGGGTATGCCGCAGGGCCCAAAGATACTAGCATTCTGCAGTTATAAGCGCCAAAGGCCATTCTAATCATGGGTTTGGGCGACCTAATTCCGAAATAGTGGTGTAAAAATGAACCCTCTTGGTATGCCAGGTACCAGGACCAAGCTGTGGGAGAGGTTTCAGGACTAGGGATTCGGTTGGTACAACTTCGGGATTGGGTGTTGGGGTGTAAGGATCTAGGGTTTTGGGGTTTACGGTAGGGCTTAGGGCTTAGGGTTTAGGGTTTAGGATCTAGGGTTTACGGTTTAGGGTTTAGGGATTAGGGCATTAAGCCCTAAACCCAAACCCTAAGCATCACACCCTAAACCCTGCCTTTAAGCCTTCGACCCCTGTCAGCCGAGCCTACACCCGATCTCACCGGCCTGCCTTCAGCCCGTTCGCTAGAGATGCGAGGTCCGCGTTGAGTGTCTGGGCCTGGCGAAAAACTCTTATAAGGGTTCATGTACCCCAAATCGTATATACTTTGTCCTTAAAGTACTCCCTATATAGGTAGATTGGGCCCACAGTATATACTGCAAAATTCTGGGTACATGGACCCTTAGGGATTATTAGGGCTCCTTAAAGGCTTCCTTTAAGGCTCAAGGGCTCCTTTAATTAAGGGGTCGCTTAAGGACTCCGTTAAATGCGAAAATGCGACTTTAAGGGATAAAGCCGTTTATTGACGGCGTGTTACCTAATTATTTAGGGTTTAGGGTTCCCAAATAGTCACCTGCATATCTACTATCCGAAACCTAAGTACCTAATTATTGGGTCCTTTCGACCCTTAGGGCAAGGTTAACCTCCAGGCCCCAGGGGTCAGAGGCCGCTGTCACAAGGCTTTCCAAGGTTTTCTGGGACTTTACAAGGGCCTTGCACAAGCGCTTTGGGTTTAGGGTTGAGGGTTTCAGGGTTTGGCAGGGGTTTAACCCTATACATTGGAAGGCTGTGAGGACGAGAAGGCACACTACAAAAAGCTGTTGGGCTGTTGGCCTATTTCGAGACTTCGGGTACGAACTTATGCTCCGCATCCAAAAAGTGCATCAAACATGGCAAAGCTTGTGTAGGGGTCCTTAAAAGAAACCCCAAACCCCAATGCCAATCCAAAAAATCCCAGACCCCTGATCCTCAAGTTGGTCCTAAACCATAGCAACCCGATTTACAAATTAGTAAGGCCCCTAGCTTACCCCCACGCCCTGCTCCGCCAAACCCTTAAACATACTTGGGGGCCATCTATGCGACTCTATGAATCCCTATGTGGCGACGCTTATTTGGTCCTTAGCCAAGCGACCGTCACAGCTTCCGCCATTGCTTTGGCCGAAGCCCGCAGATCCTCCACGCCAGAGCTTAATTACATAGTAATAGTACCTACTTGTCGGGTATCATGGGGAACCAAAGGTTAACCTTTCTCATGATACGAGGATTATATAGGGATTATACTACCCCCAAAAAGGTTAAAAGTTACCTACTCTACTTCTAGAGTATAGTTCTTAGGAGTATAGTTCTTACGCGAATTCCAAGTCCCTTAACAATAGGATCATTGAGAAAGTAGGCAAGGCAGCGTCGGGGATTCAAGGTTGTAGAGTGTGGTGCTTACCTGCTTTTAGGTATTAGGATGTACTCTAAACCCAAAACCCTAAACCCCAAACCCTAGACCCCTCTGGATAGCTGTCAACCGGTACACAACCTCTACGCTCCATGCGAGCGCTCCTAAGCGCGAAACTTACAAACCTCAACCCTGTGATTCTCAATCGTTTAGGGTTTAGGGTTTAGGGTTTAGAGTTTAGGGTTTAAAGGTTTAGGGTTTAGGGTTTAGAGTTTACGGTTTAGGGTTTAGGGTCTAGGGTTTAGGGGTTAGGGTTTAGGGATATGGGGGGCCCTAAGACTTCTGGGACGTTCGAAGCGAGGATTTCGGAGATGCCAAGGACCCTCCTCCATGTGATGTCATCAGGAGATTCCGGGCCCTACCAGGGACCCTGAACTCCAAAACCCTAAGCCCAAACCTAGGAACCCGAACCCCGCTGAATATTAATTAAACCCGAGGAGTACGGGACTTTCAGCTCGATTTCGCGGCCAGCCTCTCAGAGGAGCCTTGATACATAACTGTGTGGTGTAGTTGTTAGGAATTAGGCTTGTGCATTTCGGGATATGGGATCAGTGTGTCACGTCTAAATTGCCTTGGCTTTCGGTGTTCCGGCCACAGGCCGATCCGCTGAAGTTCGATTTTACCGTTTCGGGTGCTCCGTATCTCGAAAGTCTGTAAACAACGAGCGCCACAACGGCGAAGACGACTACTTCTACTTTCTTACTTCTACGTCTACTTCGAGTTCTCATTCAGTTTTACTTCAACCTCAACATCCGCGTCTATTTCTAACTTTCACTTCCTCTTTTACATCCACTCCTCCTCCTACTCCCACTGCCACTCCCGCACCCGCACCCACTCCGTCTCCGGCTCCTCCCCTCCTGCTACTGCTACTACTACGACGGCGACGATGATGCCTACTCCTCGTCCTACCACAACCGCGAGAGGGAAACAGGGACTACGACGACGACCGAGACGCCTCATCGTCGTAGTGGTGCGATAATCATTATGATCCGGGATTACCTTCATTTCTCAATGCTTTTTGCGATACCCCCAACTCTCGGTTTTCTTTGTGCTCTAGTTACCTATAAGGTCATGCCCTACACCGTTTTCCTTGTCCAAACAACAGATCCAACCAAAAACTAGGTGCCCTACAAAAGGGGTAGGGTGTGATGCTCTGTATCTAAACACCCATCGCACACTTTTTGCTGCCTTGCCGAAGTGTGTCTGGTGGACACTTAGTGGGGTCCTGACCTGCCAGAATTTCCTAAGCTTGCCTTAACCCGGAATAACCTGCCTTTTTAAGGACTCTTGTAAGGAAATCCTAGTAAGGAACCCTAAAAAGGTAGGTTATTCAGGGTTATGGTGGGTTTCGGTTTCAGTTCTCTACAACCTCGTTCATCCCTGCGATAAAATGTCTGGTTTGGGGGAGGCTCGGGCCCAATAATTCCCTTAACCCTAAACTCTAAACCCTAAACCCTAGTATCGAGTTGGGTTGTTCTTAGATCATGCGCTGTGAAGCTTACGCTCTATTGAGGATAAATGCTTCCCCTAAGGCTCCATGTGCCCATATAGTATATACTTAGGCCTCAAAGTACCTGTATAGGGACCCCTTTAAGGCTTAAGTATCTACTATAAGGGTACATGGAGCCTTTGGGTTCAGGCTTGATAGTGTTTAGGATCTGGGAGTTTCCAAACACAAGGGCTACCTTGTAGGTCCTTATTTGCAAGGATCCTACTATCTAGGTACTACATTCGGGTCCCCTATTTTCGGAAACTCCAATATAAATATTAAGGTTCGGGTGTCGGCTTTAGGATCGGGAGTTTGAGGTGGAGAAGCTTACCGACCCACCTCCGCACATGCAAAGTATTGGCCCAGGTTGTGTCCACCTCCGTGGGGCGTTAACATAGACGTGCTTCATGAGAACGGTGGCTTCTCAAGCGTCTCCCTGGAAACCCTGAGAGGCCCTAAGACATAAGACGTCACCTGAAAAAATCTAACCACAACAGCACTCGAAACCATAAACCACAAACCCAAAACCCCAAACCCTAAACTGCCGGAATCTGGCGACCCGGCGTGCAACTACACACTTGGGTGCACCTTTGGCCTGCTTTCTGCATGTCGATGTAAGTCATGCTGGGGAGTTGTCCCACACTCTAGTCTGCCTGGTTCCTCAGAACGGAAAACTCCAACTACGTGGGCATAACCCTATGAGCGGTTGTCAAAATTATGGTCCCTTTTTGGGTCCCTGACATAATACGGCACCTATTATTTCGGGTACCCAAAAAGGGACCCCTATTTTGACAACTACTCCTATATCAAATGGAACAGTGGCTGGAGACGACCCGGACTTGGGGTTCAGGGTCCTTCATGTTGCAGGGGGGAGACTTTGAGAAGCCGTGGCGCGCCAGATCACTGTGGCTTTATGCCAGTATCAATGGTCAGACTCTCACCACATTTCTGTGGGAACCTCTTTGACCACAACTCGGGTCTGTGACCCCGTATACTGCAAAGATGCATGTCAGCGTTAAATAGAAAAGAACACAAGTGGCAAGATCCAGGCTAGCAGCGATGTTCGTATGCAGCGAAACGGACCCCGCAAATAGGCAAGATAGGGGCCTTTATTATTAGAATAATTCGGGTTTGAGGGTAAATTATACTATAGCTATTATAGGTAATTAGAAAGGCCTGAAGAGAAGAGAGACAGTGACTTAGTTGCATGAACACACCGATGATGACGACTTTGATTGCCACTGCTACTGCTGCCACTACTCCTGTCACTACTGCCGAAGTCACGGATGCCCTACTGTTGTCACCACCATTACAAAAACCATGACGACGACTACTACCAGTACTGCCACTAACTCATCTCTCCCTCATGCTGCTGCTGCTGTTGTAGTCGTCAGAATCGAAAAATACCAAAACAAGCACCTACCTGTGGCAAGGACAAGAGCGAGAAGACGTGACACAAGAAATACACCACAGATCTGGTCCCGCTGGGAATGCTGTCATGAAAGATTAAGACACACACTGTTTATCACGATAAGATCTCCAGGCATTGAAGTTGCAGTAGGACGAAGCACACCGCTCCTGCAGCTCAAGTGAGATTCATAGCCCTTGGAAGACAGCAGCACTGAAATACATGGAGACAAGCATAACCGTCTGCGAAGCTATCTTTGTAGGGAGGTTAGCGTAAGGGTCGTTGTGGGGATAAGGATGTAAGGGTCTATGATCAGACTTTTGCAGGGAATCGCAAAGACTACCAACACACCGTGAGGGTTTGCGAAGGCTTTAACCGTACGGATCCAAGCACCCCATCCTCACACATTACTACTATCAGAACTAAGCCAAAGTACAAACCTTACGAAACCACCCTCAAAAGAACCCTTCACAGCGGTTAAAAGGTACAATGACCCTGACGGTTAGGTTCCCTAAACCCCTAGAGATCCCTTCTAGAACCCTTTAAGGATCCCCTATAGAACCCTTTCAGGAACCCTTTAAAAAGGAACCTAGGTAAACCCTCGACCCTAAACCCTTATTGTACCCTTCTAGAACCCGTATAGGAACCCTTAAAGGAACCCCAAATACAAATAGTTTAGGGACCCAGGGGTACTTCCCTCTTGCACCAGTGCAGCTGCGGGCTCAGAGCTGTAGCGCCCACTCACCCGGAATCGACGCCGTCTCGAGCTTCATGACCTTGAAAGGCTTTGGGGTTAGGGGACTGAAGGGTTCCTTCAAAGGCTTCCCTTTAAGGGTTCTATAAGGATTCTTTAAGGGTTCTATATAAGTAGTAGAGTACTTAAAGGCGCAGGGGACTTAGTAAGTAGTTTATAAGTAGAGTTATAAGTACCCTCAATGGAGTTGCTTTAGGGTTTGGTTTAGGATTTGGGGGCTAACTAAGCCCGTTTGGAGTTTAGAGTTTTCGGCGTTTGGATTTTGGGGGGTTCAAGGTGTTCAGGGTTTAGGCTTCTCGACGTAGGGCTTTTACTTCCTTTCAGGCTTTGATGGCACTGAGGGTTTAAGATGATGTAGAGGTCGGAAGAATTACGAATAGTATCCCAGTCCAATCTGAACCATACTATACCCCAAAATCCTGATCGAATCGGTTGTGGAAGGAGATGTTGGGATAGCGGATACCATACCGTCCCATAGGGCTGTGCAACAGGCGGACGGTTTTGAATGGCTGCCTATTCTGCAGGTCTCCCGAAACCACAGAACCCCTGAAATGCAGTCCAAACATCCCACCAGGTGTGTATGTGTCTGTGTATGTGGTGTGTGTGTAGGATGATAGAGACACTGTCATACTACTGAGTGACAGCAGTGGAACAGCAGAAGCCGTAGTACCAGATTCAATCGCTTCGACATTAAGCACAAACAACATGTCAACTGGCCGGGATGCCGATTGCTTTTCGACACCACCTGCAGCCTCCCAGAGGTGAATTCTCGGGCTGAACTAGCGTTTATAAACCCTTAACCCTAAACCTAAACCCTAAACCCTAAACCCTAAACAAGGCTAGGGTTTCGGAACCGCAAAGATGAATCCGACACCCTCCACACGGAAATCAAAGGAGTCAAAAAGCTTGGTGCTTTAGTCCCATTTATCTAAACCTCATAGCCGCCATAACTTCCGTCTACAACTCCTTAAAAAAGTTAGGTGATTGGGGTCCAAAAAAGCCCTAGCCTTACATCTAAAACCACCCTGCAGAAACCAAACACTAAGCCCTAATAACGTAGGGCCCTTAATGATTAGAACAGGGTTTTGAGGGACACTATACTGTAACTATAATAAGGAGCCCCCAAAATAGTATGTGGAATGGGTTATGGAGACTATTATTGGAGATTGTATAGGGACTACTATAGGGCTCCATTCCCCCATTCCCTACTAAGAACCAGACAGAAGCCTACTTGTCGGGTATCATGGGGAACTAAAGGTTAACCTTTTTCATAATACAAGGATTGTATAGGATTGTAGTACCCCAAAAAGGTTAAAGGCTACCTACTCTACTTCTAGGTTACGATTTTGTTTCTTTTTGCACTTGGCGGGTTGGGGCCGTTCAACCCTAATGACATCAACCCTAAAACAGCCAAAACCATGGTCTCGTCTCGCACATCCCTTTTGTTGTAGCTTTGGGGCCCATAAAAGTTTTTATGAATAGGAGTAGGTACCTGTATAGGAACCAATTAAGGGAAACACAAGCTTCCCGAAGTGTCACCTAGATCCTGGCATTGGGGTGCAGTTGGCCCCTTACCCTAAGCCTAAGGGCCCAAGTACCGAATTATCATATATTATCCAAAATAGTAACCTACATAACTACTATCCGAAACCTAAGTACCTAATTATTGGGTCCCCTTAGACCTATACAAAGCCCCCATAATACCACTTATAGTCATCCTTACGTAGCCCCCAAAAAGGAACCCTATTATTGGGTCCTTTGGACCCTTAGGATATCTTAGGGTTTAGGGTTTAGGTGTCGGGTTTTATAAGGATGTCTAGAGTTGGGCTTAAGCTCTAGAGGGCGTTGCGAGTTTGTGCAATGTCTTATGGGGAGATCTGTTTGTACACGTTTCATAGGGGCTTATACAGAACCCTCGAAGGAAACCTCAACTGAAATCTTAAAGCCCTTAAACTCTAAACCCAGTCGCCATCAAGGAGCCCTTTCAAAGAATCCAAACCCGAAACCCTGGAAACCCTAGAATCCCGAAAACCATCCTAACTCCTAAACCATCCTAAATCCTAAACCCTTAAACCCTTAACCCTTTGAAGCCCTAAAGCCCTAAACCCTAAAGAACCCTAGAAGGAGCCTTTACTTTAAAGGAGCCTATTAAAGGAACCCTTAAGCCCTAAACCCTTTAAAGGAACCTTTGAAGGACCCTTTGAAGGAGCCCTTAAAACACCGTGAAAAGAGCGCTCAAAAACACCCTTAAAGCAACCCTCAAAGCACCCTAAAAGGAGCCTTTAAAGGAACCCAAAAACTAAACCCTAAACTCTTTAACCCTAAACCCTAAACCCTAAACTCTTTAACCCTAAACCCTAAACCCTAAACTCTTTAAAAGGAGCCCTCAAACCCCAAAGATCCGAGGAAGGCTTCGGGGAGCCTTAAACTCGGCCCAGCCCTTATAGTGAGCTGTGGTCCTCGACTTGGGAGGAGGATGGGGGTTCCTTTTAAGCTTTTAAGGGTTCCTTTTAAGGGTTCCTTTAAAGAGTTCCTTCAAAGGGTTCCTTTAAGGGGTTCCTTTAAAGGGTTCTTTTTATATAAGGGTTACTTTAAAGGGTTCCTTGTATATAAGGGTTCCTTTAAAGGGTTCCTTTTATAAAAGTATTCCTTTAAAGGGTTCCTTTTATATAAGGGTTCCTTTAAGGGGTTCCTTTAAGGGTTCCTGTACAGGAATGCATCCTTGTCGTGAGCTGTGGTCCTCGACTCGGGGGGGGGGGGGGTTAAGGGGCTTGTGGGGTGAGCTAAAAAAAGGAACCCTAGGGAAACTATACTAGTAATTATGTAGGCTGATGTTGACGGTTTTGAGTTTCCAGGTTCCTGAGTACCCCCTTGCTAATAAGGCTGCCCTTTTCCCCACTTTTTGGTTTCGATATGGGAACCCAAAAGGAAAAAATCAAAAGGCTACTACTCAGGAACCTAATGAGGGTTTGGGTTGTATGGGTTAAGGATTTAGGGCTTAAGGTTTAAAGGTTTAGGGTTTAAAGTTTAGGGTTTAAGGTTTAGGGCTTAGGGTTTGAGGGTTTAGGGTTTAAGGCTTAAGGGTTTGGGGCTTAAAGTTTGAAGCTTAACGGTTTGAGGGTGGGGGAGGGGTCCTTCAAGGATTCGTGTCAAGGGTTCCTTTACAGGAATTTTTGGGTTAAGGGTTCCTTTAAAGGGCTCCTTCCTTTAAAGGGTTTCTAGGGTTAAGGGTTTACCTGGACCCTACGGAACCTACCTTTTTCAGGCTCCTTATTATGATTTCCTTATATATACATCCTTAACAGGTAGGTTACATAGGGTTTAAGGCTTTCGCGTTTAAGGGTTTCGGGTTTAAGGGTGTCGGGTATTTTCCTCAACCGAAGGAGGTCAGGGGGGGGGGTCCTTTAGGAGTTCCTTTAAGGGTTCCTCTGGTTTGGCTCAACTGAAGGCGGCTCCAAAAGTCTCTGTTTTTGGTTTAGGGTTGGGGGGTTATAGGGCCCCCAAAAAAGCACATAAGCAAAAATAAGGATAGGGATATCCCATATAAACCCCCCTATTATGAAGCCCAATAAGGTAGGGATATCCCCATGAAAAGCTTATGCTTATGTGCTTTTTGGGTCCCTAAGGTTAAGGAAAAACTTTAGGAGAACCGCGGTCCACAACTGGGGGGGGGTCCTTTAAGGGTTCTTTGGCGGTGCGGAACTTATGTATTGAGTTACCATACTGGGGATATCTATAGCAAAAAGTAAGTTTTCCTTTGTTTGGTAGCTCAAACTCGGCTCCTCAACAACAACTCAGTCAACTTAAAAAGGCTTCAAAGAGGCTGGGTTTCGGATTATGGTCTCGGAATGTTTAGGAGAGGAGCTTCACAGAATCGACACTCCGCGACCGCGACATGGTACAGATATCTGTCGCGCACAAGAACCCAAGTACCCAACTAGTACTTGGAGGATCAGGGGACTTAGTAAGCAAGGCTATACGTGCCTTAATTGGGATGATAAGCAGTTTTATGCATGATATAGATAATTACCATGATCCTATAAGTACGGTTCCTTGAAAGGCTCCTGTAATGGAGCCTCTTTGGTGTTTATCAGGTTTTATAAGGGTCCAACTGCCCAAATAGTAAGGCTTTAGGTATCGAAAGCCACTCAGAGTATAGTAATTGGGGACCTAAAACCCTTCGATTTGGGAACTTGGACCTTTGGGACAGGGAGGATTTCGTGTTTCGGTGTTTCGTAGGGTGTAGAATTTGGAAACAGAGTGCAGGGAATTTGCAGAGTAGAGGCTTTAGTGTTTCTGGTTTGGGGCTTGGGGTTTGGAGTCTAGGGTTTAGGGCCAACTTGTGGTTGTCGCTTTTGGGCTTACGGTGGGGTAGGCGTCGAACACCACGCTGGCCATGAATCCTGTGGTGATCAACGGCGGCATCGTCCAGGTAGACTTCATAGAAGTGGTATCGGTTGGCCACCTGGGCGAGCGTATGGCCAGACCTTATATAAGGACTAAGCGAAAGCCCCCTGAACCCAGACCTCAGACTCAACCTGGTCTTAACGCCTTCTTTGTGATCTACGGACCTTCATTCAGCATGATGTCTGTGGCAGTTGGATTAAATCCCGTCGGAAATGCTGCAAATGAAGTGGTTAGGTACTTGGTCGTCATCGGCCTGTGATGATTCGAACATTCATAGCAACAGCTGTTGTAAGGTCTATATGGTTTGTAGGGTGTTGGGTGTGAAAGTGTTGTTTAATTGTGTTGTTGCCCTGGGTTCGCAGAAGATCAAGCAACCCACTCCACAATAGTTGAACTACGAAAACCGTAACTAAGTCAGAACTAGTTCAACCCATCATTGCAGGATGCCAGCTCATTCCTAAAGCTGTGTCAACATGCCTTCAACCATTCAAGCTTTAAACCGGCTTGGAGCGACACCGCAACCCTCCTCCCGACAGGCTCAGTCTTTGCACATATTTCCTAGCTAGCTGAAAAGTTATTCCTCGCGGCAAAGCAAAACGAAAGCGAGTGCGCACGAAATAAGCACCCTTACACCCAAAGCAAAGTTACAGACATAAACACTACATCCTCAACCTCAAACTTTACATCAAACTGTAAACAGAGCGCAAATCCCTAACATTCCAAATGTCAAACCAGAAAGCGATGACATAGTGGACCGTAAATTAGAAAACCAAAAGCCCTCAAGTCACACAAATTTGAAAAGAAGACGGGAACTCCAAACCACCAGACCCACCCCCACGCCTAATATAGGGGCCTTAATAGTTTGAATAGGGTTTGGGGGTATATTGTCCTTTATTTGTACTGAGAAGCCCCTAAGATAGTATAGGTAATAATTATAAGGACTCTACAGTGTACCCAGGACTCTAAGCCCTAATTACCTAGAGGATCATACCCTACCCCATTCTATAGGGTACCTATAGTTGGATGGTTAGGATCTTGTGTATGGAAAAGAGGGTATGACCCTAAAGTTTTTGGGGCGGTTTAGGGTTTAAAGTAAATAACTTCGAGCTCTGGCCTCCTTGTCCTTCAGGAGGTCGAAGCGAAGGCAATTTGGCTCTTGAGCTTTATCTCTGGCATTTACGGCGTCCTCGCAGCAAGAAAAACGACTCTTGAGGTTAAGGTTTAGGCTTTATAGGGTGTCGGGAGGGCCTGAAACCCCAAACCCTAAACCTCCGTCGAAGAGCAATGGGCATCAGGCGCGCTTGGGCTCAGAGCTCTTGCTGTGGGCGCATCTCTAGCCGTATCCGTGCAGGCTTTTCCGGTTGAGCGTACGTTGAAGACTCCAGTAAGGGCTGCTTGACAGGCTCTAGAAGGTTTAAAGCTTTAAGCCAGAAATCGGAGTTCCAGAAACGAAGGGACGATTCTATATGTGTGACGTGCTCGCTCCAAAACAGATTACAGCATCACGTGTGGACCCAGAGGCTAGAGTGACTAGAGCCGTCAGCACGTCGCTCTGCACTCATTCCTTCACAAGCCTCTACAACCCGAAAACCTGAATCCCAAACCAAAACCTGCAAACCACTGACGCCTCCCTCCTTCCCGCCCTCCTAGAATGCCTCCCGCATCCCTTCCAAAGTCCTGAAGGCCCTGCAAGAACGCCTTCAACTACCCAGACCCCCGGGAGGATCTAGAAAGTAGATTTTTGGATCCTCCCAGGGGTCTGGGTACCTAAACCATCCCATCAGTCCCCTTCCATGACTTTCAGGAAGTCATCAATCTTCTCCGCTTTGACGTCCACGGTGACCAGCACGGCAGCGGAGGTCTTGGTTCCTGGATAGTCTAGAGTCTCGGCTCTGTGGCCATACGTACATTTCTACGTTAGATAGACGCAAAACTCTAATTACAACCTAAAGAGTTTAATCCGGCAGAGAACCTTAAGTTCAAGGAACCCTATAACAGTAAACCTTATAAAGTAAACCTTAAGCCCTAAACCCCTGAGCCCTAAAACCTAAACCCTGGAGTAAACCATCAGCCCCAAACCCAAATCCCTCAGCCCTCGACCCCAAGCCCGAACGCGACGAGCCTGTGGGAAGCGTCTGGAAAGCCCATGCCGGAAGCGATGCTGTCTCCCCCTTGCGGAGGTTGGGATTTAGTGATTTGGGGTCTGGGATTTAGGATTTACGAATTAGATGAGTTTAGGGTTTAGGGCCTCAAGGGTTCACTACAAGGTTTAGGAGTGTAGGCTTCAAGTTTAGGGTTTAGGGACTTCCGGGTCGTCAGCAGCATTGAGGGTCGCGAGTCCTTCATCTGCTTTGTGTGTTACGGTTGATGGACAAAATCCTGCATTGCCCATTATAAGGAATATACCATAATTCCCATAGTTTAGGGTCCTTAGGGTCATGCAGGATTTTGTCCATCAGCCGTACTATCGGGGTCTTTTAGGGTTTAGGGTTTTAGGGTTCTTTATTCGGGTTGTAAAGACGGCTTCTAAACGGTTTTGTGGGGTCGGGTGCAGCATGATCTGTTTACCCTGGAGTACGTGTTTGGGTTGTGGCGCCTGGCACGCACAACTGAATCAGGTTTGCTTCCTGGGCGCCTGTAGGTCCCTGGTTTAACATACCAGAGGGTCCCACATACACTACCATTATGGAATTAGGTCCCCAAAACCAAAACAGGGATGGTTTTTTGGGGGCCTAATTCCATAGGTAGTGTATATGGACCCTCTGGGACCCTAATGTAGTACCCCGAATAGTAGGATCCTTACTATAAGGACCCCAAAATACGGTACCCCTAATTTTCGGAAACTCCCATATACTCCCTCAGGCAAGCTCGGCCGCATAACGAGCAAGATCCCCATCATCGTGTAGTCTGAGCCATCAACCAGAATACGTGACGCTAACCAAGAAAGCCACGACATCTGGCGACGGCTAGATCCTACATGCCACTCCGTTTTTGGGTGATTTAGTCAATTTAGTCGTGCCGGAGTTATTTGATAGGGTTTAGGGTTTAGGGTTGAAGAAGGAACCCTAGGGAATAGTGTTGCTAACACCCAAAGCCTTTCACTCCTTGCCTGCCTTACGTTTCTTTCTCGGTGGGCCCAAATCCTCAAAACCCCACACCCCTGCCAAACTCCCAGAACTCCAAAAAGACTAGTGTAGGGGCGGTACTGTCTCGACTAGTATAGGTTTGGGTTCCTGACTTTCATTACAAGTCATATAAACCCCAACACAACATTCATGAGACCTATATACTAAGCCACTAAATCTTTGGGGTCGACACCCTGGCCACGCAATTCCCACAGCTCTAAACCCGAAAGCCTCAATGTCATCTAACTCTAACCCTCTGAGACCTAGCATAAGGCCTAACTCCAAACCCTAAACCCTACCCAGTGCCTTCACTACTGTCTGAGACTCCACTGCGCCAGTGGCTTTGAAGTCGGCCCAGGCTTTGTAGTGCGCCGTGGTCTTGTGCGTCCCAATCGCCCCATCGTCTACGTAGGCCTGAAGACAAACCCAAAGGCTCCATGTACCCTTATAGTAGATACTTAAGCCTTAAAGGGGTCCCTATACAGGTACTTTGAGGCCTAAGCATATACTATATGGGCACATGGAGCCTTAGGGAAAGAGATCCCGAGCCGACCACCCGCATGTATGTAATTATGCATGTATGTAGGTATGTATGGGTGCATGCATGCATGCATGTGCATACACATAGACATATACATGTAGACATATACAAATACGTATACCGATCATATACCTTTATACATATATCTATACATCTGCATATACATATACAGATACCTATGCATATACCTATACATGTGCATATAATATACATATGCATATACATATGCATATACAAATGCACACATACCTATACATCTACATTTACATCTACATATATCTACATCTGCATATATACTGTACGCGTGCATATATTAGATATAGAGAGAGAGAGGGAGGAAGAGAGAGAGAGAGATAGATAGAGATAGAGCGAAAGAGAGAGAGAGAGAGAGAGAGACAGACAGAGAGACAAAGAGAGAGTCTCCGATGTAGCTCCGTTTTGGGTTTAGGGTTTGATACTGGGCTTTTGCGTTTACATGCCTCTGCATTCTGGGGTTCCTCGCCCAAACTTGGCTAGCCCCACCATGTTAGGCCAAAACATCTTACAAGTAAGGTACTTTACGATTTTTGGGGAGTCCAGATTCCGGGCTCTTGTGGTTCATACGACTCCCCATTCAGGCTACAGGGAATCATACTTCAAGGACTTTGAGGGTTTTTTTCCACAGTGAACACGAACACTGCCCTTGCCCCATATCTCTTCCTCGGTTGACTCTTTGGGCGCTTTTTCCAACCCCTGACACTAGACACTGAACCTTGCGGTAAAATCAATCCTTCTCTGTCCGGATCTATGAATTTGACCCCGAAAGCTCCAGCCCGAAACCTGCAGCCCTTACTCAATCCTGGAGCCCAGAAGCCTTCAACCCTCAAGCCGGAAGCCTCAACCCTAAATCCCTAAATCAAGCCCTCTGCAACCTATAAGCCCTTGAAGACCCCAAGCAAATCTGATAACCCCTGATGTAGGAACCTGATTCGGAAAACTTGGGCCGTTGTTAGGTTCCTTTGAAGGGGTCTATAAGGGTTATATACTATAAGGGATTTGTAAGGGTACTATAATAATGTAGGAACCTGATTAAGAAGCCTTGGGCCTTTATACGGGTTCCTTATATGAATCCTACTATTTTGGGGTCAAAGGGCCCAAGGTTTCTTAATCAGGTTCCTACATTCCCTTATAAATCCCTTATAGTATATAACCCTTATAGACCCCATTAAAATCCTCAAGGTTTCTTAATCAGGTTCCTACATTATACTAACGAAAAGACCCGCTAAGCTTCAAAACCCGTTCCCTATAATGCAGCACTATGGCTTTCAAAACACCGTTCAATTCTGTCACGCGCCCAGACTCAACCCTAAACCCAAATCGCTAAACCCCACAGCTAGTCACGTCATAGAATACGAACTTGTTCAGAGCCCTTAGCCCTAAACCCTATATTAGATCCCTAAGACTTTGCCCCTAAAACCCTAAATCTCATAGAACACGAACCCCAAACCCCCAGACCCTAAAACCCTAAACCTCGTAGAACACGAACTTGTTGGGATTGTCTCGATCTCGGAGGAGGTCGAAGCGCAGGCACCCTGGGTCCTCAGGTGCGAACTCGGGGCTTCGAACAAAGCGTATAGAAAATGTTTTGAAAAGGATTTGGGGGTGTTCTGAAAAGGGTTTAGAGTGTTTTGAAAAGGGTTTAGGGTGTTCTGAAAAGGCTTAAGGTGTTTTGAAAAAAGTAGGGTGTTTTGAGAAGGGTTTAGGAGGTATAGGGTGTTGTGAAAAAGGGTTTCGGGTTTAGGGTATGAAGTCTATGAGGGCGGTTCAAGTTTTTGTTTTAAGTGTAGTGGCCTGTTGCATCCGCCAGACCTTCAAAGTCTATGCTTTAAGCGTTAGAGCCGTGAGAACCATAATATTGTAACAACAATGTGTTGCGTATTGCCCCCATACAGTACCAGTCTATAAGCGGTATACCATTAAGGGCGTTATATTATCCTTATTCTATAGTTCTATTCAACTGTTACTGAGTGGGGAAAGTATCCAAATAGCATGTTCAAGACTTCAAGAATCCCTTGCAAGCTGGGAACGCTAAAGCAAGAGGGTTTAGAGCTTAGGGTTCCTCTTGTGGGCTTTTGCGCTTGTTTGACTTTTGTTCACAGTCTAGGGTTCCGGCTTGGCCGGATGATGGGGTGACTGTCGGCTACTTTCTCGAGGTTCTTTTAGGATTTTACATGCCTTCACGGGCTATTGAAAACAGTACAGGAGCCGCATGCACTGTATCTACACAGGCATAAACCGGCTTAAAGCATCACATGTTAGGGCTCGCTTGCTTTAGGGTTTAGGGTTCAGGGTTTTGAACTTTGGGGCTGGGTCCTACATGTCTGTCTCATGACTAACTCCTAAACCCTACCTAAGCCCCCTAAAGTAGGCGACATAATGGCCCAATACCTCTAAAAGGCTATTATTCTACATACTTTGGGGGTCTAGGTAAGTAGCCCCCTGTTTAGTAAACGCTGCTTGGCCACGGATCCTAGCAGTCTTGTGAGCACGGTTGCGGGTTTAGGGCTCCGCGTTTGCGGTTTAGGATTTAGGGTCTGTGTAAGCCTCTCCAGAATCTTCGAAGGTTTTTCGGTCCCAGGATCAGGCACTTCGGCTTGTTAGTGGCGCATCCCAAACAGCATGGGAACTTGAATGGAAGTCCCTTAAACCCCTAAACCTCTAAACCCTCAAGCCTAAAGTCTTTGCGGTGCAAGTATTGAATGCAGGGCTGGGCCTCGAAAAGCAGACCCTGAAGCGAACACTCTCCACCACACCGCCCACTCACCCGTGAAGAAACTAAGCAACACACACACACACGCACAAACAAAAAAAGTCCCACTGCCCCAATAAAGCTGACAGGGCGTTCGACCCCGAGACCTTGACCGCGACCTTGAGCGAAAACATTCGAAGTCCAAACCGGCCCTGGACGCAAGAAGCCCCAACACCAAGCATTGACCAGCCACTTCCAAAGCTCAAAGCCCTGCAAAACATCATTTCACAGATCGTAAACAAGTAGGTGGTTGTCAAAATTATGGTTTCCTTTTGGGTCCCTATTATTAATAGCCTATTATAGTACGGCACCTATTATTTAGGGTACCCCAGAAAGGGACCATAATTTTGACAACCACCCAAGTGAAGCCCCGCACTACCCCCACTACCACCACTACTACCCACTACCCACTACCCCCAGTACCCCCACTACCACCACTACTACCCGAAAATTGAAACCCCGTAGCCTAAAGCAACCCTAAGCTCTAAAGCTGAAATCCTCAACCCGAAACTCTAAGCCTTAAACCCTAAACCCCGAACCCCTAGGCCTTATCTTCTAAACCCGCAACTCTAAGCCTTAAGCCCTAAACCCCCGGGCCGTAAATTCTAAACCCTACCTTAACCCGGAATAACCTACCTTTTTAAGGACTTATATAAGGAAATCATAATAAGGAGCCCTAAACAGGTAGGTTATTCAGGGTTAAGGTAAACTCTAAGCCCTGAACTAACCCTAAACCCTCAACCCTAAATCCTAAACCCTAAACCCTAAATCCTAAACCCTAAACCCCTAAACCCAAAAGGCCCTTCTATATTCAGACGGCCCAGGCTCCAGAGCTTTGTCTCGTGAGCCCTTCGCATCTCCCTCCATAACTTTCCTAAGATGCACAGGGGTTTTGGGGTGTAGATAGGGTTTAGGGTCAATAGGGTTTTGGGGTGCACATAGGGTTTAGGGTAAATAGGGTCTAGGGTAAATAGGGTTTAGGGTAAATAGGGTTTAGGGTATCGGGTTTAGGGTATTGGGTTTGGGGTATAGGGTTTAGGGTATAGGGTTTAGGGTCTAGGGTTTAGGGTAAATAGGGTTTAGGGTATCGGGTTTAGGGTATAGGGTTTAGTAATTTTCGGGTCCTAAACCCTTAACTGTCAAAAACCGTAACTGCCTTAACCCATAACCCTACAACCCCAAACCCCAACCCTAAGGATCCAAAGGACCCAACAATTTGGTACTTAGGTTTCGGATAGTAGTTATGTAGGTTACTATTTTGGAGAGTATATGATAATTATAGTAGAAGCCAGAAAGTTGGAACATCATTCTCCTCCTGCCCTTAAGGTAAAGTATAAGGGATCCTAGCACTAATCCTCCTAAAGCCATGTTCCAACTTTCTGGCTTCTACTGTAGGTACTTGGACCCTTAGGCCAAGTCCCTCGCAAAGAACGAGGCGTCAACTCTTGGACCCGACTCTATATCCCCAAACCCTAAACAGTAACCCAGACCCCCGGGAGCATCTAGAAAGAGTAGATCCCCTAATTTGGGGGCCAGGGTGTTTTTTTTTTTGTTGTGGCCCCTTTTTGCTCGTGCCCCGCGTCATTGGTTTCTAGAAAATTTTTTGCTGTCGGCCCCGGGTGTGCAAAGTGTTTTTTTTTTTGTTGCGCNGTCTTTTTAGAGAATAGCAAAAAATGTCTGGGGTACTACATCGGGTCTAAAAAGACCCGGCGGGGCCACAGCAAAAAAAAAACACCACTTCCCTAATTTGGGTTTAGGGTTTAGGGTCTAGAAAGTAGATCCCCTAATTTGGGGCCCTATTCTACTAAGGATACTTTATAAGAACGCCCATTAAGGGATCTACTTTTTGGATCCTCCCGGGGGTCTGGGAAAAGGCATGTGGCAGGAACTCATCGATCCGATCTGGCTTGATCTCCACCGTCACTAGCCTGGGCTTCGGATTTGGCATTTAGGATTCATGATGTCTAATCCCTAAGTCCTAAACTTTCAACCCTCTTTTTAGATGGCATCAAGCTTTGGGCCTTCAGGTGTTTGAGCTAAAGGGTTTCGGGCTTAGGGTTTTCGGGGTTCGGAGATCTTTAGGTTTTTGAAAGCTTCGAGAAGGGTGCTTATCGTAAGCAGAGGGCTGAGGGGAATTTAGGCTTGTGGTTCAGGGCCTAGGGTTGAGGCTTGGGATTTTAGGTTTCATGCCAGTCTCTGACAATTTATCCCCGATACCCTGGCGAGCAGCATCTTTGTTCTTACCTTTGGTTAGTAAGGAATGGAGGAATGGGGTACAATTATAACTACTATTACTACCATTCTTCCATTTCCTACTAACCAAAGGTAGGTGTTGCCAGGACCCCTGAACCCGAAACCGTAAACCACACATACGCGAGTCGCAGACCACTTCGTAGAACCTTGAATTACAGGATTCCGATTATCCCTCCCCACCCACGCGAAAGGAACCCCTTTCAAAACGCTCATGAAAAAAATTATAGCCCCAAGGACAACCACCCCTAAACCCTAAACCCTAAACCCTTTAGAACCCTAAACCCTAAACCCATAAAGACCTAGCAGTCGAAGGCCGAAGGGCACAGCCAGACCGACAGAGCTCATTGCGCCAAGCTCTCTGCGCGCCAGGCTCGGCGGGGAAGGTCCAGCGAAAGCTGCACTTGAGGCGTTGCAGCTGCGTCGCAGGATTTCGGGGGTTTGGGGATTGGGGGGGGGCTTCGGGCTTATCATAGGGCCCCAAAAAAGCACATAAGAAAAATAAGGATAGGGATATCCCATATAAACCCCCTTATAATGAAGCCCAATACGGTAGGGATATCCCTATAAAATGCTTATGCTTATGTGCTTTTTGGGTCCCTAATATCAAGTCTTTAGGACGTAGGGTTTAGATGGTTCTCGTGTATTGGGGTTCAAGTTAAGGTTCGACAGACCTTGATTGAGCCCCACGAACCACCGCTCTAACCAGGACACCGCAGGACCTTCACTTAGGGCGGGGCTTCGGGTTCGGGATTCAGGGTAAAGGTCTGCATCAACGTAAGAAACAAACAAGATTATCGTCCCTTTTTGGGTACCTTAAATAATAGGTGCCGTATTATACTAGGGGCCCAGAAAGGGACCATAAGTTCGACAACCACCCATATACATAGAGTGAACCCGCAGGTTGGGGCTACAATGTCCCCCCGAACCCTGGTCCAACTATCAAGGCCCCTTTGCTAAAACTTTGTAAACGGTCGCCCTAAACTGGGCTTTTAAGCAACCAGGGAGAAACAAGTATAAACTTGTTTTTCATAGTGGTTCCTTTAAGGAAAAAAGCATTAAAGCATGGTACTCCAAAGCCCAGTAAACCTCTCCAAGAAGAAAACGGACAATTGGAAGTCCTGATGCTTCCGCCGCCAATGCTCGCGCACGATGAGGCGGTCTGTAACGCATGGCTGAGATGCTGCCTTTCATTCCCTCAGGGGCATTGGGTTTGTTTGAGGGTTTAGGGTTCATAAACCGTGCTTATTCAGAGACCCAAAACCCTAAACCCAGGCTTAGAGGGCTGAGAAGGTAGCGCCTTCGGCTTGGGGATTCTTCGGGGCTGTTGTGTTCTACGGTCTTGGGTCCGGAGTGGGCAGGGTTTGTTGGGAGTTTGGTGTTTAGTGCTCAAAAAATGTTATGTATGTATATATATATATATGTATAGAGAGAGAGAAGGTACAGACTAAGGTTTGAATGCTGGAAAAGGCATCACATGGTCTAAGGTCCAGGAACTGAAACAATCGGCATCAACATCCGTGGCATTTGCAATTTTTACGGTTTATTTACGTTTCAACAAGGTTTACAATTTACAACATAGGCTATCCTTCCAAGGACCCCATAGTTAGGGCCCTAGAACCCCTAAGGACCCAATAATAAGGTCCCTGGAGGCACAGGGATAGGCTTGGACATCTGGTTGCACAATGATCGAAAGTGATCCAAAGACATAAGCCTTAGATCGACCGTCAGCGCAAAGCCTTGAAGCCTAAACCCCAAGAAAACACCGTGCATCGCAAACACTAAGCACTATAATCAATAATTAAGCCCTAACCGGCTTCAACCCAAAGTAGCACCATAAACCCCCTTGAACAAGAAAACAACCCCTACACAACCCTCATAAATACCACACAGAACTCTACAAAATACGTGCGAACAGCGATCTTATGGACCTAAACCCTAAATTGCCGAACATCGGCGCTTCTGTGGGTCGGCCTCCACATGAGCAGCAGCGGTTCCCACCGCTACGAGTGCCTGGTGTCAGCATCGGGAAGAGGCCTACTTGTCGGGTATCATGGGGAACTAAAAGTTAACCTTTTTCATATTACAAGGACTATATAGGATTATACTACCCCAAAAAGGTTAAAGGTAACCTACTCTACTTCTAGGGTTACGGTGTAGGGAGCGTCGGGAAGAGGGGGGAGTTTGGGGTTTGAGGGTTTCAGGTTTGGGGTTTAGGGACCCTCACCCACTCTGCTGCCATGGCATGTCCTGAACCATGGTGAAGTTTCCGAAAATGCGGGACCCTAACAGCTAACATAAACGCAGACATGGTAGAATGAAGGAATTTATGGGGAGCCCTAAAATTTCAAAATCAAACCCCCATCGTGAAGAGCATAAACCCTAATAGACATGCCCCAAACCCCCACAAACCCTGCAAACCCTGAACCCTAGAAACCCTAGAAATCCCATAAACCCCTATAGTCCTCCCCAAGGATCTCCAGTACCCTCCCCCCGTAGAACCGCCTCCCTTAAAGATCCTACAGTAGAAGCCCAAAAGTTGGAGAATCCAAAGCTCAATCCTTATTAGGGAATCCCAGCACTAAATGTCCTTAATCAGGTTTCCAACTAAACCCTAAACCCCAAACCCTGAAGCCTAAACCCTAAACCCTGAAACCCTAAAACCAACTTCTTGGGGTTTACTATGTGCCGGAGCCTCTAGGAGCTGGTCGAAGCGGAGATCATAGGATCGAACCTGCCAGCGGTGGATTCAGGGCGTCATAGTTTAAAAACCTAGGGCTTCGTATTTTGGGGTGTTTTTGGGTTCAAGCTTTAGGGCTTAAGGTTTAGAGGTTTAGGGATGCAGGGTTTCAGGTCAGTTCAAAGCTTTCCAGAGGTGTTACGTGTTTTGTAGAGGTCTTCAAAGCTTGATGACGTGTTTCATAGGGGTCTTGTAGACTCTAGTAGACTCTAGACCCGAATACGGTTACAAAGGCTTTACAAGGTTTTCTAAAATCCCGAAACGGAACCTTGCGCCAGAACCCCTTCCGAACACATACATAGAGGCTCCACATATACTACGATTATGGAATTAGGTCCCAAAAAATCATTCTTATTGTGGTGTTAGGGACCTCATTCCATAATGGTAGTATATGTGGAGCGTCTGAGATACAATGGTAGGCTGCCGCGGTGGGGTCTTAACTCGTGTGGATCTAGAGCCCGATGCCTCGAACCGCACCTTAAACTACCATAACCACATTTTTGTAGCTTCTCATCATGAACCCTAATATAGAATTTATAGGGGGCCCTACAAAAAATTAGGCTTTGGTAGTTACAATTACAAGTTGGGTTTAGGGCTTGTCCGTAATTGCATCTTCAGCTGCAAACTACTGCGCAATTTCTGTCCCCGACTCCTCGTCCAGTTGTTCAGGATGCTATATGGATACCAGGACCCCCCCAAGGCCCGTTTAAGAGAGTCCTTATGGCATTTAATAGTGGGTATTTGGGGTATAATGGAGGGTAGTTGGGGGGACGAGATAGTTCTCTTAGTTCAGGGTCCTTTGTAGAAGGGCGCTTTTACTACCCATACGGACCCTGATATGGACCCTGGACAGTAGCATCCCCGATATAAGAACACCCTCCCCTTCAAATCTGCGGAACCCGAAGCTCGCAGGGCGCAGGCTTTGACTCGCCTAAAGGCCAAGCGGACTCATCACTGAAGCCATAGCCTCGCATCCGATGCTTTCCTGAGCGACCTTTACCTGCGAGGTAGCTGCAGCTGGCTGTTTGGCACCGCTTCAAAACCAGCAACCTGCCTCATGCCTAAGCATATAGTTTTCTCGCCGAAGACCGTTGACCTGGCATCGAGCAGACATGTCAACCGCCCAGACGCCAACTGCCGCCCAGCTTGTGCAGAGCCTCAGAAACCCCTTAATTAAGGATAATATAAACCCTAAATTATCGTAGGATCCCTAATATGCTTTAAGGAAAGTTCCTCAATTAAAGGGCTTTTGGAGTCTCTGCTTCTTCAGTTCTGCTGTCCCAATCGCGACGAAGCCTAGCCGCCCCAGCTCCGGCACCATGACAGATACACACCCAAAGGCTCCATGTACCCATACAGTAGGCACTGAGGCCTTAAAGTACCCATGTAGGGACCCCTTTAAGGCCTAAGTACCTACTATATGAGCACATGCGGGACAGAGAGATACTAGACCCAAGAGTAACCTAGGAATAAAAAGGGTGACCTTTTTGGTTTAAAGGGCTTATAAGGGAACCTGAAGCCTCAAAAAAAAGGAATAAGGGCCTACTCTAGGTCCTAAGATACGCAGAGTTTGAGATGGCTTGCTGCTGTGCCCCGCTGCTTGTGGCCAAATCTATATCCCCCCATCAGAACCATAGCAAAAACATGAGTTTTAATGTTCTCCTGGGTTTTACGTGAACAAAAATGAAAAAAATACACCGTAAGGAGACAATAGCAATAGCCTCCGAAAATTCGTTGCTGCGTCAACTGTTGCAGGGTGGTGGCGACTGCTGGGACTCGGGCCTGGCCCATCCCCGCCTCTCTCTTCCAGTAGAACTACGCACCGGGACCCTATAAAGCCTGCCTTTTTAGGGTTCCTTATGATTATGATTCCTTTATTCGAGTCATTGAAAAGGTAGGTAATTCGGGGTCTAGGTAATCCCTGAAACCTGAACCCCTAAAACCCCTGGACCCTTAAACCCCTGAACCGTAAACCCGAACTACCTCAAGAACCAGAAGCCTCCGTGCAAGGGATTCTCTGGGTTCTTGTTAAGGGATTAATTTAAGCTACCATAATACAGAAACCATATCATTCATTATAGATCCCTACTGCCTACTGTGGTAACTTAAATTAAATCCTTTACCCTAAGGGTCCAAGTAGTCCTTATTTCTGGCTTTGGTACTTAGAAAAGCCCAAAACATCCCATAATATTGAGTACTTGGACCCTTTGGGTTAACAAGAACCCAGGTGTCTTTATCAACGGCTTCTCTAAAAGCTCCTTCGAGGGATTTTCAGAGGAGGGGACTTGTGGTTCAGGTTTGGGTCTAGGGTTTAGAGTTTACCCAGAGGCCCCATAGTAGTTCCTTTTTGGGATTACCTTGTAGGATTCTATATATGAACCCCAAAAAGGAACTGCTATGGGGCCTCTGGGTAGAGTTTAGGGTTTATAGGGTTTAGAGTGTATACGGTTTAGCGTTCAGGTTTGGGTTTAGGGTTTAGGGTTCAGAGTTTGGGGTTTGGAGGTTTAGGGGTTAGAGCGCATGCAGGATGAGGAAAACATAATGCGAAACACTGAACTTGCCAAAACCTGAGACGATCACATCGACCTCGATGCTGAGACAGAGACCCTGCAGCCCAAAACCGCCAAACGACGACGACAAGACCTACTACTACTCCAGTAACCAAACCCCTAAAACTGTGAACCCCATATGAACCTCAAAGAGCCGAACCCCCTCAGCCCTGCTAGACCCCTTGACCCTTACATGATTCTCTACAGAACCCTGACAAGCCCCACCCTAAACCCTAAACCCTGAATCCCCATTAAACCCTGAGCCTGTAGCCCCTCCAACTCTGCCTCCAACTGACGTCCCAGGTCTGCCATGCGGCTACACTGGCTTGCCTTGGGTTTAGGGTGCAGTAGAGTTTAGGGTTTAGGGTTGAGGGTTTAGGGTGTAGGGCTAGCCTCTGGATGGGGCTTTACATTTTGATAGGCTTTGATTTTCGCTGTTTGAAAGACCTCTTGTCTGTGAGGGTGTAGCAAGTAGGATTTGGGATCGGGACAGAAGGGGTCGTTGTAAAATCCTCACCGTCCTAACCCTCCAGCAGCCCAACCCTGGTCCCAAAGCTGGGATCTAAGACCCCGGAAAACACCGAAACGACTTGAAATCGTCCGCTGAAGATCCGTTAAGGGAGCGCCTAAACCCGGAAACTCCCAAACCCGGGCTTCTGACGAGGCCTTACATGACATCAAGGACCTCTCTATAGCTCAAGGCATATTGCTTAATTAAGTCACTGGAGACCCAGAAGCCCAAGCCACCTACCTACAGATCTGTTGTACAGAGCTCCTAACAGGAACGCTGTATATTGAACCCCTTCAAAATCACAGTTTTAAGGTTTCCGGCAAAACCACCCATAAGCCCTACATCCCTTTTTAGAACTCTTTTACAGGAGCCCGTTAAAAGAAGCCCCGGTAAACCCTGCAACACCAAAAGCTCTGACTGTGCTCAGACCGTGGCCGACAAAGACGTTGCATCAGAGCCCCGAGAAGAGAGCTGCAGCAGCTCCTCATTGGGGGTACATGTAGGGGCCTTAATCATTCCTGAAGAATTTCAATAGGGTTCCTCAAAAGGGGTTCTTTTAAAGGGCTCTATAAGGGTTTCTATAGGGTATAGTCTAGGGGCCTTAAGAATTCGAACAGGGTTCCGTTAAAGGGTCCATAAGGGCTACTATAAGGCCGATTTTAAGGATTTAGTGTGCGGGCCTTAATTATTAGGATAGGGTTTTGGGGTATAGTATACTATAACTATAATAAAGAAGCCCCCGAGATAGTATAGGCAATTTTTAAGGCCCCTACAACCCGACAGGTCCATGCACCTGCATAGTACAGAATAGCAGAGAACTGCGGAGTAGAGTCGAGACGCGTGGAGCAGAGTGAAGTTGAGAAGAGTATAGTACAGAACAGTACTCTCAGTACCCTAAACCCTAAACCCTTAGAGTGGAACAGGACAAACCCCACACCCTACAATGCCCGGTCCTGGTGCAGAGAATGGAAGCTCATCTTGGAGAGGTCCTCCTGAAGGGATTCCCGGCTTCGCTTCCGGGGTTCAGGGTTTCCTATAGGGTTCTGCCGGTTTAGGGTTTAGGGTCTGCTCCTTAGTGACGAAATGAACCCTAAAAGGGTTTAAGGTTCATATACCATATAGGGACTCATAGTATATGGGTATAGGGCCCCTACTTTTAAGGCTCATTCGGTCCTTCAGGCTCTACTCCAGTTTTAAGGGTAATTACCTACTTCTCTATACAACAAACCCCAGCCATGAAACCAGGTAACCTGGAAATGGGGTAGGTTAGGTAGGGCTCAGGGCTTCTATGTGTTAGAGGTGCGATGGTTGTTGCTGGTGGCACTGCTTCTGTGAGGTTGACGCGTAGGACCTAGGATGGATGTCACGACGACATTCACCCTTACTGTTTCTGTAGCTGTGTCTACGACTCCTGTAGCCGTACAGTAGCACTGCCGGTGCGGAGGTCGCATTGTTATAGTATCAACATTATCAATTCGAGCGCTGTCTGTCTGTCAGTTCCTGTGCACGCTATTGGGGAATATGACAGCAGTTCGTTTAGATCAGTGCAGGCAGCATTGCTCCTGCAGCATGTGATGATGATGCTGTTAGTCTATCTGGCCCGGTGCTAGAAGAAACCGAACTTGTTGCTGCCGTCGTTGCTTCGTTGCTCTCCATGACATATCGGGAAGTTGCCCCTAAACCCGAAACCCTAACCCCTAAACCCCTAACCCCTAATCCGTTGAACCCTGAATCCCAAATCCAACAGCCCTGAACCCCTAAAGAATCCAACAACTCTGAACCCCTAGAACTCATCTCCAACTTGCTTACAACGTCCCCCAAGACCTGTAACTGGGCTCCAAAAGCCCTAAACCAAGGCCTTAGACCAAAACCTACGCCCTAAAACCCGGAAACCCTAAACTCCTTAGAACCCATATCCTGAAAAATCCTGAAACTGTTCTGCAATCCTCGTTGTTGTCCGCTCTGGAGAAGGGCTGCCTGTCTCCAGGGACACCAGGAGAGGAGCTGAACGGATTTCGGGTTTAGTGACCTCAGCCCCACCCAGGACCGCTGCTCGACCTAGGGACTGAATTTCAGAATACCCTAGCCCAATGCCCAAAGGAAGTAAACACTTTGAAATTTTGTAGGTTTATAAGTCCTACACCCTAAACCTTTCAACCCTGAATGGTCACCTACCCCTGAGCTCTAAAGAACTGCCCCCGCCCCCCTCTTCGTGAAACGGCAGCCAGGAGCTGCAGTACCTAGCCCAGAGACTCCAAAATCCCGCAACTAAAGAATATACCTTAAATCATATTAGGGATCCTGTTCATTTAACGTATATTCCGTAATTAAGGGGCTTTGGAGTCTCTGGGAAAGGGCCATAACTTAACCCCTTTCTAGGGTACCTTATTATTAAGGCCAGGATCATACAAGTAGGTGCCCTAGAAAAGGGATAGGGTATGACTCTGTAGGTAGAGAGTAGTTGGGTGTTTAGGAAGGGTCCAAGGTTCAGGTGTAGGTATTTAGTTTGGATCTAAGATGATCTAAGGGGGTTAGAACTTTAGGGTATATATACGGTTTAGAGTTTGAGGGTTTAGGATTTAGGGTTACGATTTAAATGTGATTCTTTTGGTAACCCTCGCCGGCGACCTATGAAAGGCCCCAATACTCTGAGAGTCCCAAAATCATTTGCCAGAGTACATGCTGGTTGTGTCGCACCCCACAAAACTTTATATACCTAAACATGTTGAACTACTCCATGCTCCTGTTCCTACATCTTTCTTTGCGTGCGCAAAGCCGGTTTTACCTTCTCAGGGCTGCGTAGGACTTACCTGCCGCAAACCCGTAAAGCCTCAACCCTGAGCTAACCCGAACTTCGAGGCCGACAGCCTAGCACGAAGCACTTGCACTAGCAATTCCTTGTTTTCCCTGGCCCCAACGAGGCTGAAAAAGACACTACTATAGGGGCCTTAATAATTAGAACAAGGTTTTCGGGTATACTAGTAAGGAACCCCCAAAACAGTATAGGTAATTTTTAAGGCTCTTCGCAGCACCCTTGCTGCGATATGAGAGTGCCCTGCCGACGAGCTGAAGCTCCACAAGGCCGAAGTGCTCAACAAGTTCAAGCGCAAGCTGCAGGGAATGAACAAAGCAATTTCCAGCGACTTCGGATGTGGAGCTGGGTAAAAGCAACTAACAAGGGCCAGGAGGCGGCTCTAAAAGATATCCAAGCCTCAACTTTGATCACCACCCTCTTCGGTGCAGCCACTAGCCTTTTCGGAACCGGATTCTGGAAGGTCTAGTGAACCGGCACCTGTCGACCCGTTTAAATTATGTAGGCCTAGTCTTGCCCGGCCCCCCAAATAAACCCGACATTCTTCAATTAACCATAGGGTTTAAGAGTCGGCGTTGTAAGGATTAGCGGCCTTCGACGTCGAAGTCATCATAGCTACATGAGGCATCGACTTCGTCTGCAAATGCAGATCCGGCTGCTTCGCCATGGCAGGGCACTCTAGCCAGGAGCTCCGGCACTTTGCCACACAGGTGCCTGGGAAGGTAATCCTATAGGCCCTGCACAAACCGTTCATCAATCGTCAAGCTCAAGCCCTAGGCCCTAGACTGCTAAGCCACAAACCCTAAACCCTAAGCCCTAAACACTAAACCGTGAATCTTAATATCTGGAAGCCTTGAATGGACAGCCTAGACCTCAAGCCCTCAGCCCCAGCCTAACTCTGGATCCCAAACACCCTGAATCAAAACCGTTCACTTATAGTATTTTATTGAAGGAGCCCTTATGCTACCCTTATAAAGCTAAATCTTAGGAAACTCGAAATGCACCTCTTCGGCTCTTCTAGAGCTTTTCGCTGGTGAAGCTGCTGCAGCACTTGACTTAGCTCCTTAGAGACTTCATGGTCCCCATGGCAAGGAAATGCAGAATGCACAATATAAAAGTGGTATGTTTCTGGGGCTGAGGATGTTTCGGGCGTAGGGTCTAGGGAGTTCAGCATTTGCGGACTAGGTTTTGGGGATTTGGTGTTGTGGGATTTCGCGATTTAGGGGAATCTCCAATGTAATTCCGCTTGCTGGATCACCCGGTTTATGTCTAGGGCCCTACAGCAAAGAAACCAAGGGGGAAAGCAAGGGGCTTATGCGTTTAGCGTACATAGGGGTTTAGGGTATAGGGACTGTTCCAGCATGTTGCCTGTTGCGCTGAGAAGCCGGGCGGTGCACCCTTATCTGCCGGCATGGACCACCCTGGGGGGGAAATCTGCCACTCCACCTTGAGGCGGCAGCAGCGGTTGCTTGATAAAGAAACTTTTCAGGCTTGCCAGCTCGGGCATATGCCTGCCCCTCTTCCATGGCCATGATGGAATCGTAGCTGCTGCCAGCGGCGAGGGACTCTTAAAGTCAACGGCATGTTGCAAAATGCTGCATCAGCCATTGGTTCATGAAGGCGCAGGCAGGCGGCAGGCGGCTCCAAATTGCCTGCCACGGCAAGACAGGTTTCGCTTCCTCTACAATGATTTAATAGGGGCACCAGTGCGAAGACAACAACAATGATGGCCAGTGCTTGGCACTTGGTCACCAACGTTAGCCTTCCCATGGGCCTCTCAACGGGTCCTGGCCGTTACGTGGATGCCCGTCCAGGGCTTTCGTTTCAACCAGAAAATCAAGGCTCCCACGAGCTCCTCGGCACGCGGAATGCTGATACCCAGCGGCTCCGGGAACAGCGCGTTCAACTTCTCTCGTTCGATATGCTCGAGGAACTTGTTCACAATGTGGTCTTTGACAAACAAACTCGACCCCTCCGGGTTTTTGCACGCCGCCTTGGGCACTGTCTTCCCTTCCGGCATTTCCACTCGCTCCAAGGGAAGAAAGGGAAGAAGACCGTGGACGTCCGGACGTCCAGCAGCAACTCCTTCAGATCACAAAATCAACTGTTGCGACGCCGCAGAAGAAGCCACATCCTGAGTTCATAGAAAACACAAACACCGGATTTACAAGTATAAGCCCAGGAGGAAGTCGCGGAAACGCGCGCGTTGCGGCTGTGCTGCTCGTGCTTGTGCTCGCTCTTCCGTTCCCCCTTCGGAAGCGTGTAATTCTCCTCTTCGACCCGTTGTTCATACGTCATGTGCTTCCTCCCGGTTTCTTCTCCCTGCGCCGGCATCGTCAAGGCGGCCCGAACCTCTTGCAAGGATGGGTTCCCTCGAAGCTTCGCAGACAGCCCGCAAGGCCCGTCCCGGATCATGACCAGTTGCAACTTGCGCAACAGATCTCCTCCCAAAGACATCGTGGCACGGTCCGAGGCCAGGACGTTCGCCGTGCGCATGTCCAGATGCTGAATCTCCGACGGGATTTGCAGCATCTGATATTCATCCGACGCAAGTTGAGGCGTCTTCAGTGTCTCATCATCAAATTGCACAGCAACACGAATCTTACGTGCTCGAAGGTGCGGTCGATCTCCTCGAGCAATCCCTGGTCCTTGAGGTACCTGGCATGCTAGCCGCGGAACGACGGCGTGCGAAGAACCTTGTTTTATAACGGAGACCAGAACAACAAACTTCGGACGAAAACGCATCTGACGAGTTGCACATTGTTTCCCTTCTCCCCCAACTCTCGAGGCGACTGCAGGAGCAGCGCCGTCCGTCGCGCCCAGCCCTTGTGAGATGACCGATCCTTGAATCTCTTCATGTCTTCGAGGAAGCGCTTCATCGACTGGTAAAAGCACACACCCACCGCCCGGTTGGGGTCCGTTTGGAAAGGTTCGAAACCGATGACTTTCCACTGGCTGTCGGGGAAAAGGCACCAGTTGTCGAGCTTCATGTCCCAGGCCACGAGCTCCATCGTCGAACACTTTGCAAATACGCGACAAAATAAAACCACTGCATCATCCTCACTTTGTTATTCCACAATGCAGGGCAGGGCGGGGGCGAAGAGAGATCGATGCCCTAAACCCTAAACCCCGAACCCTAAACGGTAAACCCTAAACCCGGTTTATGGTCTTTCAGTTCAAACTGTTTACGGTGGATGGTAAGGCGCTTCGTAGGCTCAGGCTCGTTTGTTCCCCCCATGAATGAGACTTATCGGGCCTGGCATCAGGGTTCCTTAAACCCTAAACTCCTAAAGCCTGAACATTTGCTTAGCCGCCCTGAGAACCAAAATAGGCATAATATTCTGATTATTAATCCCATGTATATCATAAGACAACAAATTTCATGAGAGCAGTAAGGTTTGCTTCACCTGGGATCTCCATGTTGATCGACATTCCGGGTGTCTGCAGTTCTTACGTGTTTGTTTTTGTTTTATTTGTGTGTGTGTGTGTGCGCGCCTTTCTCGGGGATGCTCTCCACAAGGGTTCGAGCGTTTTGCTTTTCACGGGCTTCCTGAACCTGTTGTTTTAAGTTTCAGGCGTTGGAGGTTGGAAGGGTTAACCCTATAGAAACAACTAGGAAGCTCGTAAACTACAAGCAAGCCCCCATCCCCTCCCAGCCCCCCTCCCCTCAAAGCACACATGAACCAGGAAGCCCCCTACACCCTCAACAAATAAACCCCACTAAACCCCACAACTCTAAACCCTGAACCACCACGACCAACCCCGCAACAAAATAAACTCAAAAGAAAGAAACCCCAAAACCAAAGCCCTCGGCCCTAACTGCCCCTCCCTCATCCCAACAGCAAGAATCTTGGGGACCAAACGACCCTTATAAGTCGGGGGCCTACACCCTTACACTACAAAATCCCTATGGTATATACTTAGGAGCTGAGTACCCTAGCCTAAAAAGGTTAACCTTTCCAACTATATTAGCCAATAGGTTAAAAGGTTACCTACTCAGCTACTAAGTATATGATCCCCAATAGGTTAAAAGGTTACCTACTCAGCTACTAAGTATATGATCCTCAAACCCTTTTCGGGTTCATTTTCGTCCTTAATCCTAGACTAGACCCTAAATACTAAACCCCCCAAACCCTAAACCCTAAACCCTTTTCAGGTTCATTTCCTCCTTAGTGAAAGATAAACTGCGGCCGCGACGGAAGCCTTGGACTTCTCGTGCTCAGCGAAGATCTCCCTTGCCCAGAGGGCGGGGGACATTCCCAGAGAGCTCATAAAACCCCTTAATTAAGGAATATGGCTTAAATTATATAGGGCTTCATATGGTGATTTAAGCTATATTCCTTACCCAGAGAGCATAAAACCCTTAATTAAGGAATATGGCTTAAATTATATAGGGCTTCATATGGTGATTTAAGCTATATTCCTTACCAGAGAGCATAAAACCCTTAATTAAGGAATATGGCTTAAATTATATAGGGCTTCATATTATGATTTAAGCTATATTCCTTAATTGAGGGGTTTTATGGGCTCTCTGGGTTCCCTGAGACTCCAAAACCCCTTAATTAGGGAATACACCTTAACGTATAGTAGGATCCCTAGTATGATTTTAAAGAGCATTCCTTAATTAAGGGTTTTTGGAAGATCCGGTGGTGGGGGACATTGCTGGGTGTAGGGGTTTAGGGTCTGGTTTAGGGTGTAGGGTATACCTGGACCCTACGGAACCTACCTTTTTAGGGCTCCTTATTATGATCTCCTTATATATATCCTTAAAAAGGTAGGTTACGTAGGGTTTAGGTAGGGCTTGGGGCTTCGGGTTTCGGGTTCACGACACACTCAGCCGACAAAAGCAGCTTGTCCGTCCTTGGCGCAGTGCCAGGGAGGGAAAGCTGGGAGCAGGGCCACGGACCTGTGCAGCTGGCGTATTAGGTATTTAGACTTTAGCGCTGGGCCCTGAACCCTACGTACAACCTTATCATGCAGAATCTTTGTATTTTCATGTGTATATGATATGTATGTGTATATATATATATGTGTACATATATTTATATACATAACTAATCAGCTCGTATGCATTTGCTTTGAGGCTGCAAAGTTGCACCCGACTATACAGTCTAGACTTTAGCGTGCAGGGTCTATTAAATTTGTAGCTTCTTTGTACTTGCGCGTTGTTTAAAAACTGTTTTGAAAAGTATTGGCGAAGTTTCTTCTATGTTGGTTCCAACATTTTCCCTAAACCTTCAACCCCTTTAAGCCTAAACCCTGAAGTTAACGCTTCTGTTTTTTTGTTCCTCGGGGCTTTGGCCTGAAGTCCTCTGCAGCAGTTGGTGACGAAGGCCTTAGATTTGGGGATTGGGGTTTCGTTTTGGGTTTTGGGTTTAGGGACGCGGTGTGGATTTTGCACCTTGCAGTTCAAGTCCTGTCGGCTTCAAGACAGGGTCCTCAATTACTAGTTAGGGATTATACCTTAAATCATGTTTAGGCATCCTACTATAGTTCAAGGCATATTCCGCAATTAACGGGTTTCTCGAGATCTGGGTACTTCGGCCGACATCGTGCCTAAATCCTAAGCCCTAAACCCCAGGCCTCATTTTGTGCCTTCGTGTTTGTAGACTTCTCTAGACCAGCCTCTTCGTAAGATGTTATGTTTAGGGCGTAAGGTGTGGGTTATATGACATGTGATTTGATTAAACCCTCTATAATTCAAAAACACAACACTTCAAAGGTAAGGGCATCGGGTTCCCTGACTGGGCTGAGATGCTTGTGATCACATAGTTGGCCCGGGGGCCGTGTTCGGTTGCCTAGGCTGTAGATCTTTGCACCACTTCATTGCATTCATCCATCATCACGACGGTCATGATGATGATGCTGCTCCGCCGGATGTAGCTTCAAGACAACACTCCTGCAGAAACTCCTCCTGAGGACACCGACCGACACATGACCCCCATCCCTCAACCCTGGCACAGGAAAACACAACACCACAACAAATTTCTCCCAAGGAACCGAAGGCATACCACATGCACCTTCCTCGTTTCTATCCTACAGTCTACACCCTAAACCCTAAAACACCTAACCCAAAACCCTAAACCGCTAAATGCTTGAAAGCCCACTGGACTGGCCTTGGGTCTCTCGGGCGTGCGCCGGCACTCGGTCCTCCTCGGTGCCATCGTGCTTGGAAGCTGCACCGAGCCACCTCTCTGTATTAAGGTGTTTAGGGTTTAGGGCTTTAGGGTTTTTTGGGCTTTTGGGTGAGGGCGGAGGGGGGGGGGGATTTTGTCGGATTTACAAGGTATTGGTAGACCGAGCCGCCTTTCTTGGCTTCTGTGTGCTTTCTCGAAAAAGAACAGCCGTTTAACGATGTAGGGTGTCATGTTTGCTGTTCGTTGAGTGTTTTTTGGAGGGTTAGGGCTTTTGGATTTAGGGTATACCGGGTGATGGGCGAGAGATGGGCATATAGACATATAAATACATATATGAACTTGCAAACGACTAGTTAGGTCCCTATATTCAGCCCCAAGTCACGATAATGGAGCGCAGACATCAAGCCCCAAACCCTAAGGCCCAGAGCTCAAACATCCCGCCACAAACCCCAAACTCTCAACCCTGAATAAAGCACAAACCCTGAGCTCTTATGGAACCCGCGTAGAACACGACGAAGACCCTGATAGGACTGTTAAAAGGGCCCTAAACCCTAAACCTTGACTAAACCTTAAATCCAAAATCACGAACCCTCAACCCAAAAACCTTAAACCCTAACCCCGAATAGGGAACCTCCCAGAGACTCCAAAATCCCTTGATTGAGGAACAATAGACCTATGATTCAAGGTATATTCCGCAGTTAAGGGGTTTTGGAGTATCTGGGCACAAGCTTTGCATTCGGCGCCTTGGCCTTTGGCCGCCCCAGCGCACTGTGGACTCGCATCGGGCGCGACAGGCCGTGACCTGAGGTTGTAGAGTTTATCGGGTTAGGGTTCCCGGATAACGGTTTAGGGTTACAGGGAAAAGGTTCAAGGGGGCCTGAAAAGAAAGCGCATTAGTTAGTATAGGGTTTGAAAAGGGCTTTGTAGAACTTTACAGGGTAAGGTTCTTTTGGGTTTGGGTGGCTTTCTACAGTTGTGTATCTGCGGAACCCACTTTTGCACGGTTGAGGATTTCATGTAAAAGCCCGAACAAGTAGAACAGGGTCTGGCATACTTGTGCATGACTGTATAGCAACTAACTATAGCTGAAAGGAATACTGTTACTACTTCCAGCCACAGCTAAATTATTGCGACCAACTAGTAATATTCTTCTGGCTACGAGCATTACTGTTGCTAATCTGGTTGTTATTGTTGGACAATTGTTGTGAAAATTGGAAGTGAAATTTCAGCTGATATGAATATATACCCTAAACCCTAAACCGTATGCTTAGCCCTGAAATGTCCAAGGTTTAGGCCCGGAGCATGGGAGTTTGGTGATGGGAGAAACCTTTGATCTAAGCCCAAATCTCCGCAAGACCATTAGGCTAAACCCGCTAAGAACCCTAAACCCAAAAGCCTTCCACCCCCTGTCCCATCTGGGGCTGCGGCGTGGCGCATGGGCTCCATCTCGGTGTCGTGCCGGTGGCGAGGTAAAACCTCTCTTCCCGACAGAAATCCTTGAAGGGTTCTATAAGGTTTCCATTGACCAGCGATCTATCCTGATCTATAGGGTTCAGTTCAGGGTTTTGCGGTTTGGAGCCAAGCAAAAGTCCAAGTTCGCATATAGTTGCGTTTCAGATCCCAAAAAATACTCTCTGTTTGGACCTCGGTGGAGTTCTGTTAAGGGCATCAGACCAGCAACCTCATTAGCAAGGACTAATCCATGTCCTAAGCCACATCCTACACCACAAACTACATCACCAAAGAGCGCTGCAGCCCCTGTGAACCCTGCAGACTACGACCTGCATCTGAGCCCTTGAAATAAGCCTTAAATTAATGGCCGCTGCGGTGTCGCGATTCGGCATTCCCATTGAGATTCTCGATGCTCTTGCTCGCCACTTTGCCTTTGTTTTGAAGCTCGAGTACATGAAAGTGAACTTCTGGGCCAGCTGGCTGATCAGTTGCTTCAGGTCCTCATCGCTCAGGGCGGCAGCCTGGGCCAAGAAAGAAAGTGTTCGGAACACCCGCCCTGATCCGCATGGATCCGAGCAGGAACGATGCAGCAACCGCCGGAGTGACGACTTGAAAAAGCCACGATTTTCGGTCAACGGCAATAGGGACAAGGAAAGTCCCTGCGACACCACCCTGAAAAGACCACAAGCCCTGAACCATTTCACGAAACCCTCATAAGATGTTAGACGGCTATGTGTTAGTGATGAGTGTTTGATTGTTTTATGAGGTTACTTGTAGGGTTTGCGTTGTTTGTTAATCGTGGGTGGTTGACGGGTTGTTTAAGGGTTACCTTTAACTTGATAGTAACGTCCAAGTACCTACGAATCATGCATACAGTCTCCAAAGTGCTAAGCAGCTAATCTACAACACGACTGTCCTAAACCGAAGTACCGGTACCCTTCGGCCCTTGCGACCCCACCCCCAAACCCGAAACCCCAATTGTTCGGTCCTTTGGACCTTTCGCGTAAAGGTATGGCGGCTGAGGCTTGTGTTCAGCCCCCAGTCTAGGATAGAGTTTAGGGTTTAGGGTTTAGGATTTGGAGACAGTGTGCGCGCGGTGGATGCGCTTCTTTAGAAATGGGGGGCGCCCCACTTATCGCGCGCTTGCGTCAGCATGTACTCCCGCCGCAACCACCCCAACTATTCTCAACTAGGGTTTAGGGTTCACCCCCCAAACCCCCCCTCAAGGGGGGCTTCCTTGCTCTCTGCTTCCTTTCGCTGTTCGACACATAAACAACCACTTTGACAACCAAGCAATGCTGAGATGGATTGCTGTCGGGTTGTGGGTCCTCGCGTCACTACAGTCCTCGTCTACCGGGAGGCTTTACCCTCCCTCACTGTTCTGACGGGACGCTCGGCCGGGGGCCTCGGTCGCAGCCTCCAGCGCCCATGCAAGGTTAGGGTTTAGAGGTTAGGGTTTAGGGTTTAGGGTATAGGGTATAGGGTTTAGCGTTTAGGGTTTAGGGGTTAGGGTTTAGGGTCCGCGATAGAGCTCTAGCATCTATCATTGTGTTCTGGCGCAGCCGTATTCTATCTATCTATCTACCTTTCTATGAAAAGCAAACAGAAACATGTGCATTTATACAGACAGATAGACAGATAGATAAATAGATAGATAGACAGGGACTCTATTAAGTATACTAAGTATAATATTTAATATGACTCGAATTGGATGACTTGTTGAGAAAGAACACTTTCACAGTCGGCTCTGCTCTTGGCCAACACAACACAGGGCAGCATGTTCAGATGATTGCTCAAAACGCTCCACAAACATCAAGAACATCCAGCATAGTTCACAAACTGTACGGGGCAGGCCACCCCAACCAAACCCATTGTCCTCCACCCGCAACCAGATCGACCCCGCCCCCTTATTGTTACGCATAAGAAACCGACACAAATACTACACAGCACTAGCAGTTACTAACAGAAGCCCTGTGGTGTGACTCCACCACCAAGCACTTCATATGCGCAAAGCCTTCAAACATAAATTGCGTGTTCCCTGATCAATACGGCCTAGGGTTTGGGTTTCGGGTTATAGCACACAATTCAGCGCAAGATTACGATTACTGTCCGAGACCTACCGATAGGCACGCATTAGTAACTAGTAAGCTAAGGCAAGTCAGAATTCAACAAACTCGACATCAAACATCAAAACACAAAAGCCAGATAGCCCGCTAAACCCTAAAACCCACCAAAACCCCCTAAACCCCCTGAAACCCCTTAAACGAAATCCTTAAAGTGCCCAAACACTAAACCCCTTAAGCCCGAAAACTCGGAAACCCTAAACTCGGAAGCCGCCGTCTCTTCTGTGCTCCACACTCCAAGCCCCAAACTTACCTTCGGTTAGTAGGGAATGGAGGAATGGGGTATAATTACAGCGACTATTGCTACCATTCTTCCATTCTCTACTAACCAAAGGTATGTAAAAGCCCTACCTGTAGCCGAAAAGACCTACCTTTTTAAATATATACATATATATATTGAAACCATAATAAGGAACCCCTAACCTGGAGGACCAAATGACCCTTAAAAGTAGGGGCCCTATACCCATATACTATGAATCCCTATACGGTATATGAGCCTTAAACCCTTTTAGGGTTCATTTCGTCCTTACCTGTGGCCCCAAACCCTACAAAATAGTAGGTTCTGACCCCTTAATTAGAGGGTAGAACCCTTAAAAAAGTAGGTTTTTGGAGCCCCAGGTAAGGAAAAAGGTAGGTCTTTTCGGCTACAGGTACACCCTGCGAGCCTGAGCCCCAAACCTAAAGCCTCAACCAGAAACCTATGTCTGGGAGTTTCCGAAAATAGGGGACCCTTTAAGGGATCTTTTAAGCGATCTATAAGGGGTTAGGGTTAAGGATTTGGGAGTTTCCGAAAATAGGGGGCCCCAATATAGTACCCTAACTAGTAGGATCCTTATTATAAGGACCCCAATACAAGGTACCCCTAAAATTTCGGACTTTTTCGGTACATATGACCTTTTGGGATTCAACACGAGTTCGAAGCCCCCAGGGTTTAGGGTTTCATGTTTAGTGTTTAGGGTTCATTTCTGAAGGCCCACAATACCCGTAAACTCCAAACTCCTAACCTCTGAACGCTGCACCTCTAAACCTTACTTGCCCAATATCCTCGGGGAACTAGAAGTTCACCTTTGGGATCTTCAAGGCGAAAAAGTTAAAGTTTAAAGTACCTACAGGTGCACCTTAAACTCTGAACCTTACTCCCCAAATCCTACCCCCTAAACCCTACACCCCCAATCTTACCTTTGGTTAGTAGGGCATGGAGGAATGGGGTATACTTATGACTACTATTACTACCATTCTTCCATTCCCTACTAACCAAAGGTAAGTAATTACACCCCTAAACGATAATGGATCTCTTCTTGACCTGCCTCCTTCTCTTCTGCCACCAGGCCTCGACCGGAAAGCGGGTTAGTCTCGAGATTCCAAGTTTTCGAGGTTTGGGGCCTGGGTTTTGAATTTAGAGTTTCGGGTTTAGGATTTAGTAGTTTAGAGTTGAGGCTTGAGGATCTAAGGTAGTTTGGCTTGCTTTTTCGGGGGCTTCAGGACTTTACCTAAGAGAGTGTTCCGGACTGGGGCCAAGGATTGGATTTGCAAGCATTGCCAAAGCGATTCTCTCTAGCCCTCTGGTGCTACTTTTGGGTGCCTCTGCAGTGCAACTGAAAACGTGACAGCCATCCGGAATCCTTCTGGATGCTTCCGTTGTCATAAACGTTTCACGCCTCGCTGTAGCGATATTCCGACACAGGTTCCGAAAGAGACTATGCGTGCCCGCTGTTTGCGTCTGAAGCTGCCGCATCTGGCAAAGCCAACAAGAACCTATATCCCCCCAAGCCGTACACGCACTCTGCTGCGATGGCTTCCTGGTCTATACAATGAACAAGCAAGGGTTTTGGCGGTTGAAGTACACCACAAATCCTAAAACCCAAGACCAAAGGCCTCAAAACCAAAACCCCATAATCAACAAATCCACCGTCTCCTAAACCCGACCTTAAACCCCCCAAAAAGCCTACTTTCTTAGGATTCGTTACTATGATTTCCTTATATATGTCCTTAAAAAGGTAGAATATTCAGGGTTAAGGTCGAGCCCACAGGAGCAAAAGGCCGGTGCTACCTGATCCCTACAGCTGCACGACTACAATCACCTGTAGCTCTACCTACTACTTAGAATAGAATCACGGGGTATATCATAGCACTATTGTAGTAGGTAGACAGGAGCTTTCATACGGACCATAAGGGGCTACTACTACGACCTGTCCAAAAAACAGACATTCTACACCCCTAAACACCGGACCGTGAACCCAACTACGCCCCCAAGCCTTTCAATATCTTTGGACCCCCAAAACCCCCTAAATCCTGAACCCAAGCCCCCAAAACCGCAAACCCTAAACCTTTAAGACTCAACGCTGAGCCCCTACCCTGGGCATCAAATTAGCCCAAAAGCCTTATATAGTATGGTCTTTGGGCCCAAAAGCCTGAATATATGAGTCTTTAGATCCCTAGGGTTAAACTTTCCGATTCCTAAACCCTAAACCCTATATAAACCCTAAACCCTAAACCCAAATGAAAGGTTAAACCAACAACCATGCCAATCTCTGGCTGCGGTGAAGCTCTTGGATTCGGGGCCTCCCAATAACTGGATCCGCCTTCTTCTCGGTAGCTCCTTCAGCAACCCAGACCCCCGGGAGGATCTAGAAAGCCCGTAATTTGGGGCCCTATACTACTAAGGGTACTTTATAGGAGCCCCCATTAAGGGATCTATTTTGTGGATCCTCCCGGGGGTCTGGGAACTCGACAGCAGCTTCATAGGGACGAGTAAGGGCTGTAGCAGGGTCTTAGAAGGGCTTTGGTCGGGTCTTATCAGGGTTCAAATCCTATGCCCAAATTGCAAAATCCCAGCCCAAACGGGTAAAAACAGTATCTTCTATATATATATATACACATACATATGCAGACGCCAAGGACCCAAATTGGAAACGAGCTCTTGGAGGATCAGTGGACTTAGCAAGTACGGCTGAACGTAGTGTATGTGGTGCTTCTGCACCGACCTTCGTTGTCAGCCCTAAACCCTAAGGGTCCAAGTACCTAATTGTCATATACTCTCCAAAATAGTAACCTACATAACTACTATCCGAAACCTAAGTACCTAATTATTGGGTCCTTTGGACCCTTAGGGAAACCTATAAACCCTAAACCCTGAGCCCGAATCCTACTTGCCAATTTCCTAGATCCGTAAAGCAGTCCTACAGGTTCGGTACGACGAGGTGTTTAATAAGAGCGCACACACACACACACACACAAAAACACACACACATACATATATGCGCTCACCCTTCACCCTAAACCCTTAAACCCTAAACCCACGCACCCGCATCCTCAAACTCTAAACCCCCAATCCGCAACTCTGAAACATCCGAAGAAGAAACGCATACACAGCAACCCTGGAGTTAAAATCTTAAGAGTCCTACAACCAACTCAAGGAGCTTAGAAGAGTAGGGTTCTGCATATACTGTTCTATAGTAAACCCCAAAAAGGTTGGAAACCGTATTCAGGACAATTGGTGCTGGGATTCCGTATGCATGACTCTTAAGGTTAGAGGCTATTGGGTTTCCAACTTTTGGGCTTCTACTCTAGAATAACTTACATGGGTGTCCTTGTTAAACGGATCCTATTCCTTCGGGTTCTGATTAGGGTCCCTGTCCTCGTTTTGGGGATCCAATACTTATTGCTCAGGGTTGGTTCTAGATTCTATGTAGAAGATAAGGAGCCCGAGTTTGATAGTTAGTTACTCAAGCCCCGAAGCCCTAAACCCCAAACCTTCAAAAGTTCGGCAAGACCGAACCCCTAAACCCTAAACCCTAAACCCTAAATCCTAAACCGGAACTACTATAGGGGCCGCAATAATTAGAATAGGATCCTGGGACCCATTCTACTATATGGGTGATTGTCAAAATTATGGTCCCTTTTTGGGTCCCTATTATAATACGGCACTTATTATAATAGGGACCCAAAATGGGACCATAATTTTGACAATCACCCATATAGTGAACCCCAGAAAGTTGGAACATGGATTTAGGATGATTAATGCTGGGATCCCCTCTTTTTTGCCTTAGGGGCATGAGTCGTTTCAACTTCAACTTTCTGGCTTCTACTTTAGTCATAATAAGGAACCTTCAAGGTAGTATCGGTAGTTATTTAGATTCCTATGTTACCTGCAAGTCCTGAAGCAATCACTAGCACAGGAGCTCACTTGGCGATGGCTCCTACGAAGAATTCTGTATCACAAGAAAAGGTTTTCGGTTGTAGATCCTACAGTATGTACGACATAGAGTTTAAGCATTAGGTTTAGGGTGTAGGGAACCCTAAACAACACCTTTCTCCAACATCCTTATACAGCCGTCCTCAAACCGTGCAAAGCCCGACAAGAGAACACACAGTTCCAAACCCCCTCACGGACTCTGCCTAAACCCTCAAATCAGTTTATTCGAAGTTCATACTGTTGATGGACAAAACCCTGCATGACCCTAAGGACCCTAAACTATGGGAATTATGGTATATTCCTTATAATGGGTAATGCAGGATTTTGTTCATCAACAGTAACAACACCACTCTGCGAAGAAACACCAAGGCAAGTCGCCGAGAGGTCGGCAGTGGCCACGGGCACTCGGGCAGAAAGCCGCCGATTCTCCTGGCACCGGCTTTTTTGAAGGGGGAGTATGCCTCGGCTTCGTAAGATTTCGTTGGTTTTCGGCATTTCTTCGGCTTTCGGCCAGAAATATGCGGAGTTGATGTTTACATGAGTGTTCGGGGTCAGAGCGAGAGTCTTAGCACCAGCATAGATTAGCCTTTAGGGGTATGTGCCCGATTGTGCCGGGAGGACTACATTCGTCTTCGTCGTCGCTGTTCAGTACAGGAGCATGAATTCTAAGAACAGTGTTTTGGGTTATATGATCTAGGAGTTTGGTGAGGACATCGTGTGTGAGGGGTTTCGATTCTATGGAGGCTTTTGGTAAGGACCATAAGGTGACACCGGGGTACTGTTATTAATCCCTGTCGACCCTAAACCCTAAACTCCTAGGTTTGTAGGATGGGTTTCGTTTTAGTGGCTCGGCTTCATGGGTAGTTCTCTAAATTACGGTCCCTTTCCGGTTGTTGCTTTCTTATAAGGGTGCCGTACTATTTGACCCGAATTTACAGAGCTAGCCGCTAGCCTCATGGTTTTGATGAACGAATTCGAAGCTTCCGAAGGCTCGGTGGTTGCGCATTCCGTACTGGGCGGGGCGACTTCATCTTTGGACTCCATTTGAGGCTCAGGGTGTACTGTATGTAAGGTTTAGGGGGTGAACAATTCTATAATCACCCTACCCATAGGCCCCAAAGTAGTTCCTTTTCGGGGTTCGTGATTCGAATTCTATAAGGGAATCCCAAAAAGGAACTACTTTGGGGCCTATGGGTAGTAGGTGTGTACATCAGGGTTCCTTGGTCTCTGACGCTTCGATGTCTTTTGGAGTCTTTAAATGCGCGGATCCTGCGGTGTTGAACTGTTGGGGTCGCCACATGGGTTCCTCATTTTCTGCAACTCTACCTGGAGGCTCATACCCCCTCTTTCTAGGTACCTAGTTCTTTAGTTAAGATCTGTTATTTAGAAAATTTAAAGTAGGTAACCTCCTAAAAAAGGGGTAGGGTATACGCGTCTAGGTAACATTCAATATGTGGGCTGCTCTGCAGTCATTGAACGCTCCTTGTGAACCGTCAGTACTAGGCGGGGATCCGGCGTTTACCGTTTCAGCGTGGATGCTATGCTTCGGCGATTGGTGATGGTAGGTTCATGATGCTCGACCCACGTTTATGGTAGGAGCTTTAACAATTGGGATAGTGTTTTGGGGTACACCAGATATCTAGGCACGATGCTGGGACATTAGTTACGAGTCATGCACATCGCAACGGCTATGATGGACCTCTGATTTAGATTCTGGGAGTCTTCCAAAATAGGGGACCCTAATATGGCACCCTAAATAGTAGGATCCTTGTTACAAGGACGCCAGTATAAGGCAACCCTTATTTTCGGAAACTCTGATTTAGATCTGTGCCTTGGCTGCCCTTCTCTTGATTTGGGACGCTTTGACAACTTGACAAGAAGGAGATTGACCACCGACAAGGAACTTTATTGAACAATGAATTTTGGCAACCCTAAACCCCTAAACTTTTAAGCACCCTAATCATCAAGAGATGACATTTCACGAGCTCCACTCATAGTGCAGCAAAAACGACACCAAGGCCTACGACTGCCAAACTCCCTGAGCTCTATGCCTCCAAAGGACCCATGCAATAATTGGGTCCTACGGTTGATGGACAAAATCCTGCATTACCCATTATAAGGAATATACCATAATTCCCATAGTTTAGGGTCCTTAGGGTCATGCAGGATTTTGTCCATCAGCCGTAATTAAGTACTTGAGGCTATGATGGTGCTTTGGTAGGGTACGAGGAGTCCTAGTGGAAAAACATGCCTGAGGCGCTGATAAATCCAAAACCCTACGCTGTGAAGCCGAAAAGCCCAAGCGCGACCCAAAGACCTAGCCCCTAAACTCTAAACTCCACGCCCTATACCCGACAACCCTAAACTCTAAACTCTAAACCCCCAAACCCGAAGAGCCCTAAACCCTTATAGATCCCTTGTAGATCTTTAAAGGAACCCCTATAGATCCCTTTAGAGCCCTAAACAAGCTCCGAAAAGCTCCGAAAAGCCCCTGGGTTCGTATTTTATGAGAAAGGGGAGTTTCCGGAACTTATTAGGGGTACCTTAGGGTTCTATAAGGGTACTATAAAGGCTCCTTGAAAGGTAGGGGTACCTTCTACAGGGACCCTGCAAGGTTTTGTATAAGGGTACCATAAGGGTTCCTTTAAAGGGCTCTATGAGGGGTTGGAGTTTCCGACAATTAGGGGTACCTTATCCTGGGGTCCTTATATAATAAGGATCCTACCGTTTACGGTACTACATTAGGGTCCCCTATCTTCGGAAACTCCCATATGCTGCAGGGCCCATCAACTATGACCCTAAACCTGAACTACTTGGAGGCCCAGGGGACTTAGTAAGTCGGTTATAAGTAGGGTTATCATTGGGGTAACTTCATTCAGGGGACTTATAACTTATAACTCTTCTTATAACCTACTTACTAAGTCCCCTGGGCCTCTAAGTATCCCAAACCCAACCCCAAACGACAAAAACACTTGGGCCTTCCATCCTAAGTCCTAAAATGCCAAGGTAGGCCCAATCGGAAAATTCATCTTCACACCTCTTGTAACGGTCTAAATCGCCCGAAAGCATCCAGAAGCCTTATGCAGTATGTTTTCTGAATCGAGAAAGCCGTCCTTGGAGTCTACCCCAGGCCCTACAAGCCCAAGGCCTACAGTAGAAGCCAGAAAGTTGGAACATCAGTATCCTCATGCCCCTAAGGTAGAGTATAGGGGATCCTAGCACTAATCCTCCTAAATCCATGTTCCAACTTTCTGGGGTTCACTGTAAGCCCAAGACCCTCATTCACATCTACACCCCAAACCCTACCGTTTAGGCACTCGCAAGCCCTGCAGTAGAAACCCTGACAGGAACCCTTAAACCCTCAACCCCTAAACCCTAAAACTATAACCGTAAACCCCTAACCCCCTAAACCCCTAAAACCCTAAAACCCTAAACCCTTATAGTTATAGAACCCTTTAAAGGAACCCCTATAGATCCCTTTAAAGGTCCCCTATAGATCCCTTTAAAGGACCCCTAAACCACTTAAAATGCCTCGCCTCGTCTGCCTTGCTCTCCAGTGATTTCACCGCTGCGCGGTGAGGAGCAAAGGAACGGTCGGGAGGATCCTGCAGAGTCTAGCGATTAATGTAGGAACCTGATTGAGAAACCTTGGGCCTTTAATTAGGTTCCTTTAAAGGGGTCTATAAGGGTTATATACTATAAGGGATGTATAAGGGTACTATAATAATGTAGGAACCTGATTAAGAAACCCTGGGTCTTTATTAGGGTTCCTTGTATGAATCCTACTATTTTTGGGTTATAGGGCCAGGGTTTCTTAATCAGGTTCCTACATTAGGGATTATAGGGGTTTGGGGTTGGCCGAGGGTTTTATTGGGGTTGGGCTTAGGGATTTGATTAGAGGTAATTTGGCGGCTTCAGTTCAGGACCCTGCAGATTTATTGCATGTTCTTTGTATTTTCACACTCGCGCTGGTTTAAGGTTTCTAGGGCTCAGTGAATCGAGCTCATTCGCGGTTTAAGCCTTCAACTTTTCAGTATAGTGTTTGGGTGTAGCGGTTAAGGGATGTTTCCAAGCTGCTTGCGACTCCCCCAGGAAACCTTGTCAACCTCGAGAACACCTGCCGACAAGATGACAGCACCGGCAGCTTCTTTGACTCGGTCAGCTAACTTGACGACTTGCGAGGATGAGCAAACCCCACTATGCAACACCAATTCCAAGCATTCCGCAAACGGATTGTTGAATGCACCCGTGGATTCGCTGCAGGTGCTCTGACTCACAGCACGAGCGCTTCAGGCCTTTGATTGTTACCTTTTTGCACCCTGCACCTCCCAACACTTTGGTATTTCCAGGCCGAGCAGCTCGAGCGTCTGCGGGATGTGGGTGAGCGAGGGCGACGTCGCGCTCAATCGCAAGTTCCGCTTCAGACGGACCACGGGCAGGCGTCATCGAATAAGCCGCGGTGCCCCATGCTTGCCCAAAGGATTCTTGCTGGCAATTGCATCCCGGAACCTCAGAAACCTACACAATTACTATCCTAAACCCTCATATACTAAGTAGTAGCCACGTATTGATTCCTAAACGGTCCTAAAACAAGGGGCTACCGGCTTTCTAATACCGCTATCGCATTACGGATCGTGGTGTAAGGATGTGGGGTTAGGTGGGTGTCGACAATGCCGGCTGGATGTTTCTGAGGAGTATTCCTGTTGCAACGCATTGCGGATGTGTTGCCGACAAACTACCCAAACGACATCAACTTTGCGAGGGCGTTCATTCTCGAAATGTAATAACTACCGTAATGTGGACACATCGATGATTCTTCGGGCCAAACACCGAAACCTAAATCCTAAACCTTGCAACGGGATGGTTTAGGGTTTAGGATTTAGGGTTTAGGGATCGCGTGGCTCCTCCAAGACTCTCAGGTTGGTCTCATGATCAGTGCAACCAAGCAGTGTCAAAACGCGACGCCGTAAACTTAGGGTTTAGGGTTTAGGGTTTAGGGTTTAGGCACCTTAAACCATGAACCGAGGACCCATCTGACCATCTGGAGTAATCTAGGGCCTCATTGAACTGCGGTGGAAAGCGGGCTGCCACCTGCCAGAAGGTGCAGGGTTCCGGCAAAACAACGGGGGTTCCTGAACTAGGGTGTGTCTGTCTCTGGATACTCGCCGCAAGATATGCAGCGAGGTTTAAAGAGGTAAGGTATGACATAGGCCACAGTACTCCAAACTCCCCCTGTTGAATCCCAGTTCCTTGTCCCAAAGACCTTGCTGCTGGTAGCTGACCTTAAGGGTCCAAGTACCTAATATACTCTCCCAGTTATTGACCTACATAACGAATATCCCAAACCCAAATACCTTTTGTTGGGTCCTTCCTGGACACACTGAATGTCAGAGTTCGGGGATTCAGGATTTAGGGGTTAAGGATTTAGGGGTTGAGGGATGAGGGGTTCGGGTATCATTACATGCATGTCTGCATGCGAGTATTCGCAATCCGGGCCGGCTGGATTTCGAGAAACCTGCTTTGCGGATATAAACCCGGAACTCTGAAACCCTAAGCCCCAAACTCGAAATCGAAACCTATGGAACTCGCCACCTCCAGGCCCGTGTCGCTTCGCTTCGGTAGAGATCCCGACACCCCCAACCCCCAAGCGGTAGACAAACCTGTAGAGTTCCGTAGCACGCAGGTTCCACCAACACCCCGAACCCGTACTCCGCTTTAGGCTTACAGAGTTTGGGGCAAACCAGAGAAGTCCCCAAACCCTGAAACCCTAATAAGCCCAAGCCCGAGATGCGTATGTTCGATAAACGAAGAAAGCCAAGCAATCCTTTAAGACACCTCCATAAGATCCCTTTAACAAAGTCGCCCATGAAACAGTAGCTCGGCAAAAAAAGCAGCAGCCCAATGAAGGCTTCCCAACTCTTGAAAAGGTCCTCTAAAACCCATCCAACATCCCTATGAAAGCCTTATAAACGAAAACCCTAGAAACCCTCAACCCCAACCCCTAAACTCCCCCCCATAGATCACCTTGTACCCTGAATTCCCAAAAATTCCCAAAAAAGGACCTCCCCTAAACCCGAAACCCTAAACCATCGAAATCCCCTATAGATCCCTTTAAAGGACCCCTAAACCACCGAAATCCCCAAAAGCACCTCACCGAGCAGGTGGCGATCCACGGGGGTAATGAAGTCATCCGCCAGCCAAAGGGCCTCCACGGGCCCAGAAGTCTCCGTTTATATCTTATTTGTTTATGTTCGGTTTAGGGTTTAGGGTTTAGGGTTGGAGAAGGGTTTTTTGTTTTAAGGGCCTCGATTTCCGTCTAGTTTCAGGGTCTAGGGTTTAGGGGTTTAGGGGTCCTTTAGATCCTATAGATCCCTTTAAAGGGATCTTGATCTACAGGGGTTCCTTTAAAGGGATCTATAACTATAAGGGCTTTTTTGTTTTAAGGGCCTCGATTTCCGTCTAGTTTCAAGGTTTAGGGTTTAGGGGTTTAGGGGCCCTTTAAAGGGATCTATAGGGGTCCTTTAAAGGGATCTTGATCTATAGGGGTTCCTTTAAAGGGATCTATAACTATAAGGGTTTAGGGTTTAAGGGTTTAGGGTTGGGGGCCTCTTTCCCGTCTAGTTTCAGGGTTTAGGGTTTAGGGGTTTAGGGTATAGCGGCCTTAATAATTAGAATAGGGCTCCTTTAAAGGTGTCTATAAGGGTTACACGAAGGGCTACTATAAGGATTTAGCATAGGGGCCCTAATAATTAGAATAGGGTTTTGCGGGCCCAGTATGTATATATATATATATAATAACTATAGTTATAAGGAACCACCCCAAAAAATAGTATTGGTAATTATTTCCGCCCCTATATTAATCATAGTTATTCAAATTCGCAGGCTCGCACCAAGAGCCTTGGGATCTATAGTACATATGGCCTGCTTGTCTTAAACCTTCTCTGCTAACCAGCGCCCAGTTTCAGGGTTGAGGGTCGCATTGGGATGGGTCTCCAAGATTAGGTGTAATTTCGATGATAATTAGTACTCTATATTAAACAGTACGGGGGACCCTAAACCCTAAACCGTTTACTTATATAGGTCCATCCAGGCATTGCAGGGGGACACTCACGAAGGGCTCAGGATTTAGGCTTTCGGGTTTCAGGGCTTTGGGACTTGAAGGCTTATGCGGCTTATACAGTCTAGGGCTTCAGGGTTCGGGGTTGAGGGCGTAGGTAGTGCTTTGGTCTGTCGAGCTTAGGCTTAGATACTATCTGCTTTTGTGGCAGTTGCGAGTTTTAGGTCGAGGGTTCGGGTGAGGTCATGAGCCATACCTAGACCCCCAACTACCCTCTAATATACCCTAAAGACTCACTATTAATGACCATAAGGGCTCCATTAAAGGGTACTTGGGTCATGGTATGCTATGATGTGTTGGGGGAGGTCATACTATAATCACAATAAGGAACCCCAAAGCCGTATTCTAATTATTGAGGCCCCTAGATTAATCTATCTAAACCGTTTAGGCCCGGAGCTGCACGAGCATGTTGTCATGCTTAGGGTTCAGGGAGGGCTTCAGCAGCCTGGAGCTTCGGTTCAGGGTTTAGGGTTTTGGGGGTTTTGGATTTAGGGATTCAGAGTTTAGGGTTTTAGGTGGTTTGGGGTATTGGTTTTAGGGTTTAGGGGCATATATCCTAGGTTCCTGAGTGGCCCCCTTTATAATAAGGGTACCCTTTTTCTTACTATTCGGTTTTAATAAAGAAACCCTAACGCAAAAAGGGCAAAGGGTACTACTCGGAACCTAGTATCAAACTATGAGAACCTAGAATGTAGGGGAGCAGTGTCTAGTGTGCCATTTGCACTGAGGATACTGGTGCTCCTTTCTGCCAAGCGAAATGTCGACATGACTTAGAATGACATACCTTAATTAAGGGCTTATCGTGACAAGGCTTTAGACCATCTTGGCCCGAAGCTCTAACGCTGCCATCACAGGCATGCAGAATGGAGATGCGAACCTCGCTGTCATCCACATCCTTGTCTTCCTTTTCATTGTCATCATCATCACCACCATGGTAATCATCATCATCGACATCGACAACAGATGCACATCTTCTTGATCGTTAGTTACGCAAATTGCAGCGGCTTGTGACAAGCAAGAGAAGTCTCGAGCAGAGATTAACGTACAAAGTGATATCACTTGTACGTACACAATCTCAAGGTGAAATAGAAGCTAGTAGAAATTACTGGTCAACACAAAGCAGTCGTGCCTCATCGGCTGTCCAAGCAAGACCTCAGAACGGCTCAAGTCGTTGGGGAGTGGGACTTGGGCTGTGAGCTTCAAGCTCAGACAGTCGGTACACGCATACATACGAAGCCTGAGTGCCAACAGCTGCTGAAGCCCTTGCATCGATTTAGGATACCATTGGTAAGTATCCCGACGCCTACACAGTAAGTGCTGCAATTGCATCACGGGTCCGCTAACGAAAATCGTGGCTGAGCGTCTCGGGACTTGGGCGGCTCCAGGCAGGGCTAGGGCTCGTGGCTTAGGAGTTTAGGGCTTAGATATGTTCAGAAGCCGAAAGCCCAACAAGGCATGCAAGCCTGACCCCCTAGCAGTAGGTGAACCCTAAACCCTAAGGCTCCATGTGCCCATATTGTACGTACTTAGGCTCAAAGGGGGTTCCTGGGTACTTTAAAGCCTACAGGTATATACCATGTGGGTATATACATGGACCCTTGAACGCCAAACCGTTACGTACCCTTATAGGATCACTTAAAGGATCCTTAAACCCTAAACCCTAAATCCCTAAACCCTAATACCCTAAACCTTCAACCCTAAACTCTTATGGTACCCTTATAGGAACCCTTAAAGGACCCCCTAACCCTAAACATTCATAATACCCTTCTTTAAACCCTTCACTGAGCCCATGGCGCCGCGACGGTTTCTGACTCTGGAGGGCTGCTGACCTGGAGGGCCATGTAAGGGCCTGACTAAGTAGAATAGGGTTTGGGTTTGGGGTTTAGGGTTTGGGGTTTAGGGTTTGGGGCTTAGGGTTGGGATGCTCTAGCATAGCTACTTGCAGTATGACATTTCAGTGACTACAGGAGGGTATTGAACGTATCTTCTCTGCAGACCCCTGTAGCAATGGTTGTGTTCGTGTTTGATGCTGCTTGTGTTGGCGTTCGGGCTTGGGGTAGAGCCCAATACCCCTAAAACAAGGAGTATAGCATGAATCACAACATGAAGCCCGTTACAGTTTAGGGTACATTCCGTATCAGAGTCTCTGGGGAAAGCTACTATGGCTGAAGAGGAGATGAACAAAGCCGACAGCAACAGAGAAGGGCCTTTGAGCCCAAAGCCAAGCAACGATGAGCCATATATCCCAGCGTAACCTAGGTTCCCCCGTAGCCTCTTAATAATAAGGGTACCCTTTTTCCTACTATTCGGTTTTAATAAGGGAACCCCAAAAAAGGGTACAAGGATACTACTGGGGCACCTAGTAACACAGCTTCCGATACAGGAGCCTGACCGACCCAAACTAGGGCTTCACTGTTCGATGCTATAAATAAAATTTGAATTGCCCTGAGGAATAATCTAGCTAAGTGTTCTGTCTCCCATGTATACACATATCTATCTATCTATATATATATATATATATACACCATCAACCCCAAACCTCATTCATGCACAATGAGGACTCATGGGGACCCATCTACCAAACTCTTTGGAAATTACCAAAGAACCCTACACTATTCCATGTCTGTCATCGGATCTGAAGCTTGCCCTTGTCTCTGGCGAGCCCCTGAAACTCCTTCCACGCATCTGCCTTGCACAACTCGATGCCGACATAATGTAGGGGCCTGAATAATTAGACTAGGGTTTTGGGGCTCATTATACTAGAATTATAATAAGGGCCCCCCCCCCCAAAAAAAAAAAAAAAAAAAAATATATATATATATATAGTATAGGTAATTATTACAGGCCCTAAATTATGCATCCATTCCATGCAAAACCTGGAAGGCTTGGATGCGGTCCACTGTTTCACGCGGACAGCCTGGTCCATGGGCCATGAGGGCGTATTCAACCTGGACGTCCTCCGTGAAGTTCACCTGTGCGTTTCCTTTGCAGTTGCATTTCGCACTGCAGGAGCGTCTGCTCCACTTCGCGTTCGACCTCCTGCCTGAAAACAGCAGCGATGTCGACTTTGTAAGTCATCCCCCAAAAGGATGCTCCTGGCTCGCAGCGTTCTGCTCGATCCGGCGGACGGGTGCAACGTAAGACATATATTGGACAGGGTGCACAGCATGCATGTCCCTTCAGAAAAAAGGTAACGATACCCTGAACCCCAAAAGGAACCGCAGTTGCTGAAGACTCCGTTTTTCTTCATCAGATCATCAGGGGTTTACATGTCCGTCCAAGTCTGCATGTAGCCATGAGTCAACAAAATCATCAAGTACTGTGTGCTGTTTTGGGTGATAGGGTTAACACTAGTAAACCGTAAACCCTAAACCATGTTTGTACTGTTTTAGGTGTTAGGGTCAGCTCTAGACTCTCAGAGTCTCTTGGAATAGCGAGGGCCAACCCTGCCCTAACCACCCGAAACCCTAAACTCTAAGCTTATAAAACTAAGCCCATCATCGCCAAAAGGCTAGGACCCTCCGGCAATGGTTCCTATTGGGGAACTCATCAGGTTTTACAGAGACCAAGTACCCAACTAAAGAAAGAGAAAAAACATCAGAGGTAAATTCACCGACTCAAGTTAAACCCTTAAGCCCGAGCCTGCAAACCAAAACCCCGATATCCCAAACCTCTTACCAACAAGCCATGCAACATAACCGTAAATGTATATCTCAAATCCGAAAAAAGCCCAAAACCCCAAAACCATCAATCCCAAAAACCATCTAAAAGCCACACCCCCAAAACCATGAATCCTAAACACCATCTAAACGCCTAAACCGTAGCACTGGGGCCCCAACTCCTCTTTCGCCTGCACCTGACTGGGCATGCTTCGATCAAACCCTACTTGGAGTCGCGGGGGACTTCGTAGGTCGGTTAGTAGTAGTGTTGTAATTGGGCTAACCCCATATAGGGTATTTATAACTCTATGTATACCTACTTACTAAGTCCCCTGGCCCTCTAAGCAGTGTCGGGGCCTTAATAATGTTCAACAAATGCAAGGATCTGATATTATTATGCTGGAAGGATAAGGGCCCTTATGATGCAGCGACTAAAACCCCAAGGGTCCAAGTACCTAATAATCATATACCTTTCAACAGTAACCGACAAAACTACTATCCCTAAACCCAAGTAATCACCTAAATATCAGGTCCTTTGGACCATTGGGGTAAGGGAATATCTCATTACAACTTAGTTTCGGTCTTTGGCTCTGGACCAGTCGGATCGCCGGCCTTACTCCTCCTCGCGGAAGCGACGCGTGCGCCGCCACTCAGCGCCCGGAGCGCCTGTGTTTTTTGTTGAGAATTCAGGGCTTACGGCTTTGTTTGTTGAAGGTTTCGTTTAATAAACCCGAACACTCCAAACAGGCCAAAACTAGGTGTCTCCCCCAAAATTGGCATTCTTTCTAAACTTGGAGTCCAGGGTAAGGGTCCAGGGCATAGGGGTAGCTCATTTCAGGATTCCGTGGCCTGTAAGGTCATAGGGGTGCTTTAAATTAGGGTTCGTGTGATCAGGATCCTACAGTATGAACCCATACCGGGCTTCCTGGTTTCAGTGAGCTGCCACATCCCTTCCTTGGCATCGATTTAATTTCAACAGCCCCCCAAATTATTACAAACTAAGGCTCTATGTTAAACAAAGGAAACTAAGCAATCACCCCAGATCGATATCTAGTTTCGGACTTGGGGATTTAAAGTTTCAGGGTTTGGGGCTATCGGCCGTTCGGGCTCGAGGGGCCTTGAGGCCTGCGATTTGCTGGTCTGAAGGGTTACTTAGAGGCCCAGGGGACTTAGTAAGTAGCTTTTAAGTAGAGTGATACTATGGAGTTACCCTCATATTTTTTTACCCTACTTATGAGTCCCCCCGGGCCTCCAAGTAGGGGCGTCGGCTTTGGGAACTAATTAAGTTTTTGCCTCTTAGGGTTTACCTGTAGCCGAAAAGACCTACCTTTTTAGGGTTCCTTATTATGGTTTCTATATGGGCGGTTGTCAAAATTATGGTCCCTTTTTGGATACCCTAAAAATTAGGTGCCGTACTATATTCGGGACCCAAAAAGGGACCATAATTTTGACAACCACCCATATATAGTTCCTTAAAACGGTAGGTATTTTCGGCTACAGGTAGGGTTTAGGGGAGGCGTTTACAGGACCATGGCAGGGTGCATGAGGTCGAGGCCTTTGGGTTTCAGGCGTTCCCATGTTTTCAGGGTTTAGGGTTTAGGGGTTTAGGGGTTAGGGTTCAGGGTTCAGGGTTTAGGGTTTTTTGTCTCTTCTTCAACAACCAGGCCCCAAAAAGTTCAAACTTTCTAAGATAGAGCTAATATATATAGGGCGAAAAGTTTAAAGTTCCCCCGTTCACTATCTAAGTTAGGGTTTAGGGTTCATAAGGCTTCGTTCGACTTTGTTGGAAGGTTCTATGACAGTTTATGTAGGGCCGTTGAAGCTGCTGTCGGGAGTGCTAGTGGATGCTCGGGTCTAAGCTGAAGCCCCTAACCCCTTTATCCTGAACCCTACAAACAAAGTTTCCGCTGAAAGAGGTACCTTGCATGGAGAGTTGGGGGGACTTAGTACTACGTAGTTATTTTATAGAGGTATAACTACCATAATCCTAATTAGGGTCTAGGGTACGTATAACTCTATAAAAATCACTACTTACTAAGTCTCCCGACCCTCCTAGTGGTTGCTTCAAGTCCACGATCGAGTGCCTCTATAAATCATATTCCCAGAAATCTGCCGTCCTTCTCATATACTACGTGTCGATTTCAATAGTCGCGAAAACTATGTTTAATTAGGGTTCTATATTCTGCAATAAGGGCAATAAACGTTCTCCCAAATCGATACCTAGTCAGGGGCCTTGACAACTAGATTCTAGAAGGAGAATATAGGGACTAGAACGGAATTGTTGTAGTTATTTTACTTAGTTGCAAGGGAGGGAACGCCAACCAAAATGCCGAAAAGTGCACAAGGTGCGATCAGCCAAGCTCTAAGCCCTTCAGGAATTGTCCTGGCGCATAAATCGGGTGGCTTAGGGTTTAGGGCAGACTAGGGCTTGGGTCGAAACAAACCTTAACTCTAGTCCAAACCTTGGCTCCGAGTACCCGAGACTCTTTCAGAGTCCAGAGTCTAGGGCCCATACTACCACAGCCTAGTGTTGTTTGCAGCTGCCAATTAGTATTGGATTTATATAGGGACCCGAAAATTAGGTGACGGTATGGTCTTTAACAATTAGAATAGGGTTTTGGAGACCATTATACTATAACACAATAAGGAACATCCAAGATAGTGCAGGTAGGCATTAATTGTTGAGGGTAGGGTCCCTAACACTGCCCTCTTGCGGGGCCTTCAGCGACCGGGGCGAAGCGGGGGTGGACCGCCCGTGGTCGCCTGATTTTGGGTGTTGGGTTTGGTTTGTTTGGATTTAATGTAGGAGCCTGAATAAATAGAACAGGGTTTTGGGGCCCATTATACTATAATTATGTGATAAGGAGCCCCCACAATAGTTAGGTAATTATTTAGGCCCTGTATTAAAGGTTCTTTGAGAGCTGTAAAAGATGTGTTTCAGTGCTCTCTAATTATAAGCCTTTTTACGGGGTCCAAGCAGTGGGTTTAGGCTTTTGGTGATCTAGGCCCCAAACCCTAAACCCTGGATCCCTGAAAAGGGGTGCTTTGCAGAGCGGTGCTCTTCGAGAGCCAGCACACCGGGATGGATTGCCTTGACGGAAATAACTATTCATAGACTCAGGCTGTCGTATTTACCGGCCATGATTGTTAGTCGTAGTAGTCGTAGCCGTGGCAGTAGCAGCAGTGGCAGTGGCAGTGGCAGCAGTGGCGGTGGCAGTGGCAGTGAAGTAAACAACTACCACAGTACAAGCTATTATGCCATATTGTCTGGTATGAATGCATATATACATATGTATATATATAATTATAAAAATATGTGTATATATATAATTATAAATATATATATATAATTATATATTTTAACATAATTATATATATATATGTATATATATAATTATAAAAATATGTGTATATATATATAATTATAAATATATATATATACAATACACATGTGTATATATATATATATATATACGTATATGTTGAAAATCTTCTGCTACACGTACTCTTATGCATTCGAAAAAACTCGCACTGAATGCCAAAAGCCCTGAGGACATGGCTCGTGCTGCCGTCACAGGCAAAGCTGATAGCCGCAACCATCTTTGACCTCGGCAAACGTCCCAAAGACCTACTGGGCCTCGAAAATGAACAACCCTTCGGGTCCGAGTAGCTCTTATCTATCTTTACGGTTTAGGGTTTAGGGTTTAGGGTTTTGGGCGAGGTTTATAGCTATGAAAAGGAACCCTCTGCTGACTTTGAAGCTGAGCCAGCCGTGTTTCGAAACCCTCATGATGCTGAATAGGCCCGAAAAGTCTCCTGCAGGTGGCGCGCAAATCCGCATGGCCAATAAAGCTCGGAAGATTGTAGAGAACGTTGTGCTTGTTAATGTTGGAGCTGATTAAGAAACTTTGGGCCTTTATTAGGCTTGTTTATATGAATCCTACTATTTTGGGGTTATAGGCCCTGGGTTGCTTAATCAAGTTCCTACATGAGCCCCTAAACCCTAAAACCCTAAACCCTTTATAGAACCCTTATAGATCCCCTTGAGGAACCCTTAGTGTGCTCCTTAGCGGCCCAATGAAGGCAAAACTTGGAGTCGAGCCTTGGGAGACAGCTACATCCAACAGGAGGTCGGAAGCCGAACTCCAAAGGTCTGGGGTTTAGGGTTTATAGGGGTTTAGGGGTTATAGGGGTTTAGGGTTTAGGGTCAAAGGTCTAATAGGGGGGCCTTAATAATTAGAATAGGGTTCCTTTAAAAGGGATCCTTAAAGGGTTACTATAAGGGATCTATAAGGGTACTATAGTATGGGGGCCATAATAATTAGAATAGGGTTTTGCGGCCCATTATACTATAATTATAATTACTATAAGGAACCCCCAAAATAGTATTGGTAAATATTTAGGCATCTATAGGAATGGTTGTTCAATGCCTTCTGCACTTGAGCCACCAACATGGCGGGAGTTAACCACTCCAACTAGTGAGCGGTTTTCTCCTTGTCAGCATAACACATGCGCCGGATGAGTCTAGGCATGTCTAGGCCATCGAGCTCAAAGGAGCAACGGCGCTGATGAAATTCAGCCGCCCTCTCCCATTTCACCGGACCCTCTACATGGCCCAAAACAGCAGCCACATGGCGGAGGAGCCAATCGGGTGGCAAACCCTAAACCCTAAGCCCTAAGTCGAGAAAATTGCCTCAATCGCGAGAGTGAAGTCCTTCTGGGAAATTCCATGGCCATCTTTAGGGTTTTGGCTCCTAGTGTAACCCTAAAGCTCAAAATGGCCCAAAAGCCGTATATAATATGGTCTTCAGGCCCAAAAAAACCTCAAAATATGAGTAACCGTCTCTGACATAAACTGCCGATTACATCAAGGGTTTAGGGTTTAGGGCCCCGATTGTTGTTGGTACAAAATGTCGCGAAATAAGCACCGCTACAACGACACGTAAGGGAGCAGCCCGAACCTACAAGGATAAACAGCATTGGCAGACATACACGACTGTTCAGAAAAGAACAACTCCAAGTGGTGCAGTCAATGTGGTCCACGGGACTGAAAGCAGACAATAAGGGGCGGGGGCGGGGGAGGGGGTTCGAAAATCATGATATTATACACCTTTTTCTACTGATACTGCAATAAGACGAAAGAACCTATTCTACACATAGATTAACCCTAAAACCTAACCCTAAACCCTAAACCCTAAAACCTAAACCCTAAACCCTAAAGCCCTTATGCTATGTTCCGGAGAAAACCCAGCTCAACTTGCGACCAATGCAAAGCAACTCGGTACCGCAGCCTACAAATCCTACAAAGCCACGAAGCCTGTGGGCCTCCGCCAATATCCTGGTTTAAATTAACCCAGAATAGCCAGCCCTTTTCAAGGAACTTTTATCAGGGAACCCTAAAAAGGTAGGTTATTCATGGTTAAGGTTAGGGCTTACACGGGGTTGTCGGGATTCCGGGTTTATAAGGTTTAGGGGTTGTCGGGATTCCTGGTTTAGGGTTTAGGGTCTAGCGTTTCAGGTTTAGGGCTTGTAGCCTTAAGGTAGATCCCTGATGAATCGGATAAAGACACACCCATCCCTCTATCAGGATTATGTTATTGATTGTTTCATGGTGGCATTGAATGAATTCGGAGGGGGTTCAAAAACCACATGTTTACATTAACCTTAGATGCAATTATATACCATCGGAATACCCTAAGGTCTCATGTACTTCATATAGTGTGTACTTTGGCCGTAACTTAATGTACTCTCGACTTACCCTAAGGCTCTAAGGACTCATATATTAAGGCTTTTGGGCCCAAAGACCATACTATATAAGGCCTTTGGTCTATTTTGAGCCTTAGGGTTAGGTACTCCCGAGCCAAAGTATGTATTGCATGGGCACATTGACATGGACCCTTAGGGTAATACCCTGGGCATCAAAACAGCCCAAAAGCCTTATATAGTATGGTCTTTGGGCCCAAAAGCCTTAATGTATGAGTCCTTAGATTCCTAGGGATATGGTGCGCCTTGGGTTGAGCCACTGTTTAGCCCAAGGGGCTACGGGGTGCCCAAGTTCAGAGTAGCGGATGCCGGCGACATCCCAAATCCTACACAAAGGGTCCTAGGCCTAGTCACTGTTATGGGGAATATTTTCCAAAATCATAATCGTACATTCCGGCCTCACCATAGAAGCCATACTTTCTACAGTGTAGCTACTTAATGTAGGAACCTGATGAAGAAACCTTGGGCCTTCATTAGGGTTCCTCATATGAATCCTGCTATTTTGGGGTTATAGGCCGATTGTTTGTTAATCAGCTTCCGACATTAGGACCCTTATACCCAGAGAGCCCAATACCCCTTAATTAAGGAATATGGCTTAAATTATTCAGGGCTTCATATTATGATTTAAGCTATATTCCTTAATTAAGGTGTATTGGGCTCTCTGGGCAGGGCTGGATCCTCTACCCTCCACCCTGCACCCTGAAAGATAGGCGCAAGCAAAACACAGACGTTGGACAAATTTCGATCTTTCGGGTGAGGGTGCGCCTAGGTAGCTGCAACCGTCATGTTTCAGGGCCCCATGACAGAAATTTAAGAGGATTTCAATATAATTATCCCAAGAGAGGGTTTGGGGTTTATGAGGCAGCGTCTAGGGATGCTGGATGTCCCACGGTCTACACAGATAAGCAAGGCACCTCTGAAGCCTACACCCAAAACTCTGGAAGAACCAAAATTCTGAGAAACCCCGCGGACGGCATCAGCAGCGCCGAGCGGCTGCAGAAGGGTATCTGTCAGGATAGTTTGTGTAGGCTTGGCTGTCGGGCTCTGGACTTATAGTAAGTCCCAAAAAGTTGGAAACCGGATTAAGGCCAAATAGTGCTGGGATTCCCTATATATTGCTCTTAAGGATTGAGGCTATTGGGTTTCCAACTTTTGGGCTTCTACTGTAGGGTTTCTGGGGCAGAAACAGCTCACAGGGTGTCACAGGGCTTTATAGGAAGTTACGTGGGATTTACATGATATACTGTCGAGCATAGAGTTCTACGTGGCTGCTCCGGGGTACCTGTTCAAGCAGGGGCATGGGGGACGTAACGCTAGCTTGCATTGAAGGCAATTGCAACGGCCCATGATTCAGTACCTGGAGTCACCAACATACAAGTCCCTACTGTAAATTTGTCATAAACCCTAAACCCTCTCGAAAAAAAGGCGACACTAAAGCTCTGTGTGCGCACTGCCGTAAAACCCTACCTATAGTCTCCATTGTAGTTCCTTTTTTTGGTTAACCAAAATCTGTTTTCTAGGATCCTAACCATAAAATTGGTTAACCAAAAAAAGGAACTACAATGGAGACTATAGGTAACCCCGGATCCCGAAATTTCGACCAAGAATCCTTTTGGGCCTCTGCACCCGAATAGAGTAGGGTTGTGGGGGGACCTAAGGGTTCCTTTTTAGGGTTCCGTTACAAGGGTTTCTATAAGGATTCTATAAGGGTTCTTAGTAGGGTTCACAGTAAACCCCATAAAGTTGGAAACCTGATTAAGGCCCGATTGAGGCTATTGGGTTTCCACAACTCTTGGGCTTTTACTGTAGACTTTGGCCCCAAGGTACCGACATAAGGACTACTTTAAGGCCAAAGTATATACCATTTGGATACGCGGACCCTTAGGGAAGATGGCCTCCGATGAGGCCCTTCCGGGGCTCCACACCCAAAACAGAACTCAGATCTCTCAGCCCTGAACCCAAAAACAACACCCCAAACCCTAAATGGGGGTAGCTCTCTGATCAGGGTGCCGTACTATTTTGTGGATCTAAAAGAAGGACCCGAATTTAGAGAAATGCCCAAATGCCAAACCCTGCTTAAGGGGTATTGGGCTCTCTGGGTACCAATCAAGCCTTGGGCAGGGCGAAGGGTCCATCAAAGGGGCTTCGCCGCGATTAAAGCTCGTGTACGTATGTGGGTGGTTGTCAAAACTATGGTCCCTTTTTGGGTCCCTAATATAATACGGCACCTATTATTTAGGGTACCCAAAGAGGGACCATAATTTTGATAACTATCCATGTAGGTTCAGGTTCTGGTTTGGGGCTTTCTGTTGGTGTCAGGGCTCAGGGTTTAGGATCTACGGTTCAAGTTCAGGGCTTAGTTTAGGGTTTAGGATCTAGGGTTCAAGTTTAGTAAGGTTTGGGGTTGGGGTGGAATGGGAACTGTAGAGGCTGGAGGACAAACGGGCTGTTCGATGCAAGCAGCAAAGACCTTTACCCTAAACCAGGCCGTAAACCAAAAAACGAGTCCGGGGTTTGTGGTTTACATGTGTTCGGGCTCTACGGCTGGAAGCCAGCAGTCTCAAACGCGACGGAAAATACTGGATGCAAGGTTCAGATCACGGATCCCCACCACCATTACCCTCTGTGCCCAGCTTCGTCAACGGGTATACTACAGTCCAGGCTGATAGTTATGATCTTACTGCTCTTGCGCTTCATCATGGTTGCATGCCTCGCGCCGGGCATTACAGAAGTCTCTGCAGAAGACCGGGGAGAGTCTTGGTATCTTGCTGTTACTTTGATACAACTGTAGTTGGGCTGCACCTGTTGTGATCCGAACACAACTTTGAACCTATTTCCCTCTGGCCGCGTGGCCCCATTCCCAATGGACAGTGGCGCAAACAACAAGCCTGAGGCTGTTGGTTTTTGCTTGATCTTATAATAAGCGGTCGCTTATAGCATGGTGTCTGGCCAGTGCCGCTGACTCAGCATGCAGTGCGCCTGTAGTGTGCGCAACCATCTATCGCAAAACCCGTTTTGAAACTATTTACCTGGGGCCGTGTGGCCCCGAAGGGGCGAACAACAATGCCTGAGGCTGGTGGTTTTTGCCTGCTCTTAAGCAGTCGCTGGCACTGTGTCTGGCCAGTGCCGCTGACTCAGCATGCAAATTTGCCCGTCCTGTGCTCAGCCATCTGTCTCAAAAACCGCTTTGAACTCATTTACCTCTGGCCGCGTGGCTCCGTTCCCAATAGAACAAGGAGCAAACAACAATTCCTGAGGCTGGTTGGTTTTTGCCTGCTCTTAAGCAGTCGCTGGCACTGTGTCTGGCCAGTGCCGCTGACTCAGCATGCAATGCGCCCGTCCTGTTCTCAGCCATCTGTCTCAAAAACCGCTTTGAACTCATTTACCTCTGGCCGCGTGGACCCGTTCCCAATGGAACAAGGAGCAAACAATAATGGCCTGAGGCTGTTGGTTTTTGCCGGCTCGTAAGCAGTCGCTGGCACTGTGTCTGGCCAGTGCCGCTGACTCAGCATGCAATGCGCCCGTCCTGTGCTCAGCCATCTGTCTCAAAAACCGCTTTGAACTCATTTACCTCTGGCCGCGTGGCCCCGTTGCCAATGGAACAAGGAGCAAACAACAATGCCTGAGGCTGGTTGGTTTTTGCCTGCTCTTAAGCAGTCGCTGGCACTGTGTCTGGCCAGTGCCGCTGACTCAGCATGCAATGCGCCCGTCCTGTTCTCAGCCGTCCGTCTCAGAAACCGCTTTAAACCCATTTACCTCTGGCCGTGTGGCCCCGTTGCCAATGGAACAAGGAGCAAACAACAATGCCTGAGGCTGTTGGTTTTTGCCCGCTCTTAAGCAGTCCCTGGCACTGTGTCTGGCAAGTGCCACTGACTCAGCATGCAATGCGCCCGTCCTGTGCTCAGCCATCCGTCTCAAAAACCGCTTTGAACTCATTTACCTCTGGCCGCGTGGCTCCGTTCCCAATAGACAACGGCGCAAACAACAATGGCCTGAGAGGCTGTTGGTTTCTGCCGGCTCATAAGCAGTCGCTGGCACTGTGTCTGGCCAGTGCCGCTGACTCAGCATGCAATGCGCCCGTCCTGTTCTCAGCCGTCCGTCTCAAAAACCGCTTTACACCCATTTACCTCTGGCCGTGTGGCCCCGTTGCCAATGGAACAAGGAGCAAACAACAATGGCCTGAGGCTGTTGGTTTTTGCCGGCTCTTAAGCAGTCGCTGGCACTGTGTCTGGCCAGTGCCGCTGACTCAGCATGCAAATTTGCCCGTCCTGTTCTCAGCCATCTGTCTCAAAAACCGCTTTGAATTATTTACCTCTGGCCGCGTGGCCCCGTTGCCAATGGAACAAGGAGCAAACAACAATTCCTGAGGCTGGTTGGTTTTTGCCTGCTCTTAAGCAGTCGCTGGCACTGTGTCTGGCCAGTGCCGCTGACTCAGCATGCAATGCGCCCGTCGTGTTCTCATCCGTCCGTCTCAAAAACCGCTTTAAACCCATTTACCTCTGGCCGTGTGGCCCCGTTGCCAATGTAACAAGAAGCAAACAACAATGCCTGAGGCTGTTGGTTTTTGCCTGCTCTTAAGCAGTCGCTGGCACTGGTCTGGCCAGTGCCGCTGACTCAGCATGCAATGCGCCCGTCCTGTTCTCAGCCGTCCGTCTCAAAAACCGCTTCAAACCCATTTACCTCTGGCCGTGTGGCCCCGTTGCCAATGGAACAAGGAACAAGCAACAATGACCTGAGGCTGTTGGTTTTTGCCTGCTCTTAAGCAGTCGCTGGCACTGTGTCTGGCCAGTGCCGCTGACTCAGCATGCAATGGGCCTGTCGCGTGCGCCACCAGTGGGCTGCCGCTTGCCGGCGAACTCGACCGGGTCTATCCTGCTGGCGTGTGCGTTGCAGCGGCTGTGGACAGTTCAGTAGTGTCAGGTTGGAATAAAGAACTATACAGTGCTACACTCTACTACAGTACATTGGACTATTATCCTGTGCTATGCCATGGTATAATATATACAAGACTATCCTAGACTCTAGACTATATTCTATTATAAACTATACACGGATTTGCTCTGCTATAGTTTCCCCAAACTTATTCTGATTATAAGCCCCCTACAGTAAGCAAGGCCTCACTCGCAACTTCTAATCGTTGATCGAGCATCAGTCTCACCTTTGCACTCCTACAGACCCTAAGGCTCCATGTACCCGTATAGTACATACTTGGGCTTTAAAGGGCTCTTATACAGGTACTCTTGGGCTCTTTGTACATACTATATAGGTACCCGGAGCCTTAGGGACACCAGAAGCTGCAGGACAAGCTGCAGCCCAAAAGGTCCAGGTACTCATAGGGTCATACCCTGCCCCTTTTTACGGGTACCTCATTTTCTCGATAGAACAGATTCTAACCAAACCGGGGCATGACTCTGTAGGTAGGGATCTAGGTTCTGTTACTTAAAACCGTGTTGGTGCTGTCAGGGTCCAAAACCTCCGACGTGAACGTTGCGCTCTGAGCCCTAAAAGCATAAGCCGTAAGCATGTAAGAGCCTAATGTGGGATCCTTAATAATGAGGATAAGGGGTGTTGGGGCCCACAATACTATACTTACAAGAAGGGACCCCCCAACAGAGTATAAGTAATTATTAAGGCCCCTATACAAACCCGTATACTAGCTCTTATAGTAGCCCTTATAGACCCCTTTAAACGGAACCCTTAAAGGAACCCCTTAATTATGAAGGCCCCACTAGCCCTTATAGCCTTACAGGCTGTGGCCGCAGGTTGAATCGATGGATGGAAATCCTGAGGACATTCGAAACTCCCGGGTTTGAGGATGCACAGCTTAACTGATATAGAGCCCTTAAAGGGACCCTAAGGGTCCAAGGGTCCAAGTACCTAATTATCATCATACTCTCCAGAATAGTAACCTACATAACTACTATCCGAAACCTAAGTACCTAATTATTGTGTCCTTTACACCCTTAGGGTTTGGACTGAGGGCTCACCTTAACCCTGGATATCCTACCTTTTTACATAAGTCATATTAAGGAAGCCCCAAAAGGTAGGTTTTTTTTTTTGGGGGGGGGGTTAAGGCAAGGTTTAGGATGGCCTAGGGTTTCAGATCTCATCGAACATTAATAAGGTTTGCAAGTCTAGCACGTGCCTCACGAAGCCTGAATTTCGCTCAATTGGGCATTGTCCTCTACAACACTAATACTAATAAGGTCTTGTAATCAGAGCTCTCCCCGAATGCATATCAGCTTCTCACGCTGCCCAAAACCCTATCAAAACCCTCCTGGTAGTTAGTAACGGACGAGTCCTAAACCGTAGGCGCATTACCTTACAGCCTAAGTTGTGAAGCACAGTACGTCGAACACCATACCAAACACCGCGCACAAGATCAACAATAAACGACCTCAGCCTAGGATCTAAAGGAGATGCAGAAATGTTTCTTCAGCAGATGGATCCTGCACCTTCGAAAATGAGGGTACCTTATTCTGGGGTCCTTATAATTATAATCAGCATCCTACTATTAGGGTACAATATATAAGGGTCCCCTGGTTTCGGAAACCTCCCTATATTTCAGGCATGGGTCAGACCTCTGGACCCAAAAGACATGGACTTCCTTTGAGCCCATCATCAGAATCATCAGAAACTCTAAACCCTAAACCCTAAGCCCTAAACCCTAAACCCTAAACCCTAAGCCCTAAGCCCTAAACCCTAAGCCCTAAACCCTAAACCCCTCCCCCCCTTTTTCCTGAAGGGATCCTGTGGTTAAGGACTGCAGTGCGCGATTTAAGGATCTCGGGCTCCCATGATTTTACCCGAAGGGTCCATGTACCCAACTAGGGTTCCTTTGAAGGGTTCCTATAAGAGTTCTATAAGGGTACCATAAGGGGTTTAGGGTTTAGGGTTGAAGGGTCCATGTACCCAACTAGAATACAGTTTGACCTTAAAGTACTCCCTTTCTAGGTACATTGAGCCCAAAGTATATACTATTTGGATACCTGGACCTTAGGGTTAGGGTTAGGGCCTAGGGCTTGAAAAAAGGCTGGAGCTTTCGGGCTTTCAGAGTTCACTGCTTCTTGCCGTTTAACCCTAGGCCCAACAGCCCTAAGCCCTGAACCCTATACCCCTATAAGCCCTTAAACCCAAAGCTTCACTGCTTCTTGCCCTTCGGGAGCAGTTGCTCCAGGTTGTAGATGACCTTTGGGGTTTAGGGTTCCTTTCATGGTCTATAAGTGACCTATAGGGTCTTGGGCGTGGAGAGTCTAGGTTTTAGGGTGTAGGATATAGTGTTAACCCGATGGGTCCAAAGGACCCAGTAATTAGGTACTTAGGTTTCGGATAGTAGTTATGTGGGTTACTATTTTGGAGAGTATATGATAATTAGGTACTTGGACCCTTAGGGATATAGTGTTAAGGGCTTAGGATTTAGGCGGCACGGTTATGGAAGCTTTGGAGTTTAGGATTTGGAATGGTGCAGGGGTTGCTCAGGGTTTAGGGGTTTTTAGGGTTTAGGGTTTAGGGTACGGGTTGCTCAGGGTTTAGTATTTCGCTAACCGTCCATGCACCCTTTCAAGGGTTCTTTTGAGGGTTCAAATGGTTTTGTAGGATTCGTATGGGGTCCGTAGGGTAAGTATAGGATGTTAAAGGGGTTCATGTAGCTCTCAGTTTAGACTTTGGAAACAAACGGGGTCCCGACATACCCTAAACCCTAAACCCTTGCCAGTGTATGTACTCGGCAGTACGTAAGCCCTTAGGTTGCTCGAAGAGGTCAAGGGACACGAGGCATATGGGTGGTTGTCAAAATTATGGTCCCTTTTTGGGCACCCTAAATAGTAGGTGCCGTATTATAATCAGGACTCAAAAAGGGACCCTAATATTGACAACCACCCATATAGTAACTTATGGGATGAGTATTCTAGCCACGAAGGTTAACCTTGTCAATTATGGTAAGGTTATATAAACACCAAAAGGTTACAGGTTACATACTCAGCTAGTAAGGTAAATAGGTTGAAGTTGGGGTTGTAGCCCTACGCGGTCCCAAATAATGCCTACTTACTTTGGTTTTTAAGTTTAGGGTTTAGGGGTTCAGAAGCTTCTGCACTATGACTACGTTGGGCTATTTGGGGTCAGGGGTAGCCAACTTCAAGATACCCTATGTGCCGATTGATACCGCACCATGGCTATAGTCACTTCAGTTGGGTACAGGCACCATAGGGAAGTTTCCGAAAATAGGGGACCCTAATATAGTACCCGAAATAGTAGGATCCTTATCATAAGGACCCCCCAAATAAGGTACCCTAATTTTTTGAAACTCCCATATGTGGCCCTGCCTACTGAATCCCCTCGTCCTTTCAGCCTGAAAAACAACAGGGATCGCTTTACGAAACCCTCGAAGGAACCCACCAAGCTCGAGGCTTGAAGTGCCTCGTCGTTTCAGCAACCTAAACCCTAAACCCTAAACCCTAAAACCATCCTGCTACAGCTATGGCCTCAGGGCCACGGGGTCGGGCGGTGTAGGCTTTACGCTTTAACGCCTCAAGGAACAGTTATGCTCCCACATTCTCGACGCCAGAATATGGTGAAGTATGCCCTATGCACTCAACTGCATTCCTTGTGTGTTCCAGTAGAAGTAAAGTCGAAATAGACACCTCCTCCCATAATTACAAGCAGACGTGCCAACAATTCATCGAATCGCGCTTGAGGGCCTGGAAGACAGTGAGTGTGAAAGCAGAGTTCAAGACATAGGCTGGAGACGGGCGTGCCGACATACTCGCAGAGGGCTCTCCTAGAATCTTTTACTCTGAGGCTCAAGATAGCCAGTCGACCTGCTTTTCGACAAGCTATGTGGGAGTTTCCGAAAATTAGGGGTACCTTACTTTGCTGTCCTTATAATAAGGATCCTACTATTTAGGGTACTACATTAGGGTCCCCTATTTTCGGAAACTCCCATGTGAAGCAACTCAACGACCAGTGGCTAGAGTGACTAAGCTCGATGGCCAGGTCGCTTGCCTCTGTCGGATACGCAGCTTGGGATCGAAAGTCGTTCAAAGCTGCGGCTCTGAGCATTCCATGGACTGGGTGCTGGGATACTTCCACAAGTCGCTCACATGCACAGCCGAGGATTCCATGAAGCTGCTTCCGATGGCCAAAAGTACCAAACAGACACTCCCAATGCAAAAAAGGTCCGTCTCCTGGCTCTTTGAGCTTGCTGTGCATGTGAATGAGCCCTCATAAACAAAGTTGAATCAGCAAAACAAACTACCACAGGGGCAGAAGCAGCAACGTGCCCGATGGCCGATGAACTCCTCAAGCCCGAAAGCCTTAAACCGGACACCCGAAACCCTAACCCCTAGCCCCAAACCCTACAAAATAGTAGTTTATGACGGGGCCAAAGCAAGACTGAGCCCAGGACCATGGCTATGGTGACCAAAATCATCCCCATCACAAAGTTCGTGGTGGGCAAGTATCCTGGCAGGGCTCGCGAGGGCATTCGGCGTCACTCCTGTAGACTGTGATGGAGCACCAATGCTGAACATGCCGTCAGCGTGAGCAGTGTTCTTCACCAGCACTATATGCTGAAAGCTTGAAGAGAATGATGATGTGTTTGTCTTACTTACTCTCTCCTGATGCCCGTGCTGCTGCTGCTCTTCCATACCCCATCGATGGTGCATCCCTGTATCCCCAAACCCTACAAAATAGTAGGTTATGACCCTCTAATTATAGGCTCTAACCCCTAAAACAGTAGGTTTTTGGGTCGCCCAGGTCTGCCAGCAGGATCAAGCAGGAAGGGCGGTCCGAAAATGATCCAGGACAGAGCTGCAGAGACGTACATGGAGCACCTGGGAAGTCTTCCCTAAACCCTAAACCCCTAAACCCTAAACCCTGAACCCTAAACCCTAAACCCCTACACCCTAAAGATTCCTATATTGTCTGTAATGTACATTAGGGTTCTGCTTTGAGCACACCTTTGGCTTGAAGTCCACCCCTGTGGCCTTGAGCCGTAGTCCTCAAATCCTGCACCCCGAAATGTTGAACCCCAAAAGCGCCGCGTTTTTCGCGGGATGTGACACAACGGCAATGCTACTGACAAGAGCCCTAAAACCGATGTGCAACTGGGAACCAAGCTGACAGAAGCCTCGTAGCTATCCGCCAGAACAGTGTTCGTGAGCAGGAAACACAGGAGAAAAGCAAATCTTGGAACCCCAAATACAGCCCTGAAGCCGTGAATCCCTGAGCCCTCAAACCCTGAACACTGGAAAAACCCTTCTTCTAAACCCCATACCTTGTTGAGAGAAATTTACACACAACAGTGGTTCCTTTTTCGACTAAACCCTACCTTGACCCGGAATAACCTACCTTTTTATGGACTTATATAAGGAAATCATAATAAGGAACCCTAAAAAGGTAGGTTATTCAGGGTTAAGGTAATGTAGACTGTAGACCCTATAAGCCTCAGCGCTAAACCCTGGAAAACCTCAACATGCAAAACCCTAAAGGTCCATGTATCCGGTTTAGGGTTTAGGGTTTAGGGGTTTAGGGTTTAGGGTTTAGGGGTATATACTTCGGCCATAAACTGCTCCCTATACAAAGTATATACTAGTTGCGTACATGGGCCCATAGGGAAAGCTGGAATCAGAAGCCAAAGCAGGAAGGCAACTCCCGGCTTCCTTCATAATCTTAGTTGCTGAGTTCATGAGCCCCAAAAAGTATACACTTTCAGTTTTATAGTGGGTAATATTATCCCCAAAAGTGTAAAGTGTATCCACTCAGCTACTAAGTAATGGTACGCCCATCCATAGGTTTGGGGTTTGGGGTATATGGTTTGGGGGTTAGGGGTTTAGGGTATAGGGTTGAGGGGTCTAGGGTTTACGTTCAGGGTATAGGGTACAGGGTACAAGGCTTAGGGTTTAGGCCTGCCAGGTTTAGGCTTTAGGAAAATAGGGTTTGGGGTAGACCGTCGTGTCCATGGGACTTAGTGAGCAGGTAGTTAAGAAGGTTATGTCTTCTACTAAGTCAAGTTATGGCATGTCCTTACTAAGCAGCGTGACCACGTAAGAAATATAGAGCTGTGAATAAACGGTAGCAGTATCCCGGGCTAGTCCAGCTACGCAGCTTTATATTACAGCCCAGAACTCTATAGGCCCCTACATAAACCCTATGAAGCCCATACGAAACCCTATTATAAGACACCGATCAAACCCTTCTAAACCGTCATGACAACCCGTAGAGCCCCGTGTTTCGACCCCAGAATTGCTCTCTCTCTCAGAATCAGCTCCATGAGCCTCTGAAGCAAGGCGGTGTTCTGATAAAGGATTCCATGTGTATATATATATATATATTCCTCTTGAACCGACAAGGCACCAAATAGAACCGCCGAAAACCCTGAAGCGTCAAAGAACTATTCTGATCATGTTCCTTATATGAACCCTACTGTTTTGGGATTATAGGCCCAGGGTTTCTTGATCAGGAATAGGGTTCCTTTAAAGGGGTTCATAAGGGCTACTATAAGGGCTATTATGCCGTAGGGGCCTTAATACGGCGTAACCCTAAACCCTAAATGGGAGTTTCGAAAATAGTTCCTACATTACGCTTTAAAGCTTGAAAATTTGGGGCCCAAGCCCAGAAATGTAGAGCTTAACGATGCTGTCCAGGTACTTCATCACCTGCCCGGTCTTATCCCTAAACCCTAAGGGATTAGGGTTTAGGGTTAAGGGTTAAGGGTTTAGGGTTTTAGGGCCCTAAACCCTATAATCCCGCAACCACTTGCCCGACTTCAAGAGCACGTCTACTGACTCAGGCAGCACCGCAAAAACAACAACAAACAAAACACAATTGAACAACAATCAAACCAAGCGAAACCAGGCAGGACCCCTTGGCTTTTTGGGGTCCATGTGCCTATAAGGGTTCCTTTGAAGGGTTCCTTCAAGGTTTGCTAGTAGGGTACTATAAGGGTTTAGGGTTAAGGGTTTAAGGGCTCCATGTACCAACAATAGTATATACTTTGGCCCTTTGGCCCCGGAGCTGCCATATAAGGGCGACTTTAGTGTTTGCGGCTGAGTGTTAAAGTCTATGATATATTAGCGCATGGACCCTCGGATGCCGCTGCCCGCGCTTCCTGCTTCGAAAGTGAAGACTCCATGTTGCGGATCTAGGATTTATATTTCAGGATCCCTGGGGATTTTTTTTGCGTGCGCTAGTCGCTAAGCCCTGAACGCTATCAAGATTATTAACCCTGAAACCATCATACATCCTAGTATCAAAACCTCTATCAAAAAAGCTCAATGTTGAACTCCGACAGGCGCAGAAAGTCCGGGTGGGTGCAAGACACTCGCCGACGCGCTGCGAAATCGTACTTGACGACTCTATGCACCTGTATGGTCACTGGCCCTAATGTGCCGAACATAGGAATCCAGCGAAAATCAGGCGGCCATCGTTGCTGCATGGATTTGCGCTCGTACCGTCGCACCAACTCCCGAAGTCAATCTTTATCCGGAGTCCAGACAACAAGCGGCTTTGCAGATGGGAAATAGCAGCTTGCGATTGCAGTCCAGTCAGAGGGTCCATGTACCACTTGAACCCCAACAAGGTATTTGCGGGACTGCTACACACGTACACTCAAAAAAAGTCACCTAGTACAGTAGATTACTCCTCTAGCCTGCATTTTCGTGCATCGACTCGGCGTTAGGGGAGTCTATGCCTGCAGCGGTGCTGCTTCGTTGAAGCTATGTACCAACAAACCCTAAACCCTGACCCCCTAAACCCTGGACCCTGGGCTATAAGGGCATATCGCTACTCCTGCATTCGTTTAGACATCCCAAGAGCTTCGATGCCTGGGCAATGAGCAGCCCCATGAAGGAGTAGGTTGCGACAAGCCCCTGGACGGCGTAGAGTTTAGGGTTTAGGGAACCCTAAACCCTAAAACCTTGACCCCTACTTGGAGTTCCAGGGAACTAAGTAAGCAGGTTGTAATTTGAGTCATAGGTAGCCTGAGTGGTGTTACCCCAAGTATAACCCTACCTATAACCGAGCTACCAAGTCCCCTGGGCCGCCAAGTAACAAGTAAGCCTTCCCAACCCTAAACCGGCACCCCTACACCCTCAACCCTGAACCCCGACCCCTAAGCCCTAAAGATCTTTAAGCCTTGACCCCTAAACCCTGAGACCTGACCCCCTACACCCTGAACCCAAAAACCCTAAACCCCTACAGCCCCCTCAACCCTGAACCCTGGGGTTGGGGTTTCGGAGGCGTTGGATTCGGGGGCAGCCACAGCCTCCTTGCTGGCTATCTAACCCCAAGGCTCCATGTACCTGTAAAGGTTTAGGGTTTAGGCTATAAGGGTGCTTTGAAGGGTTCCTGTAAGGGTTGCAAAAGGGTACATAAGGGTGTAGGGCTTAGGGCTCCATGTGCCTATATAGTATAAACTTAGTCCTTAAAGTACCTATGAAAGGAACCCCTTTAGGGCCTAAGTATATGCTATATGGACACGTGGAGCCTGAGGGCAAGGGCCTGGATCACTTGGAATACAGCTCCTGTAAGCGTTCAAGGGTTCTAGAAGGGCTCTTACAGCGTTCTAACAATACGAGTTCTAAGGCTTTTTTGTTGCAGGGTTTTGTGTAGAGGTGTTGATAGTTGGAAAAGGGTGTGGGGTAGTCTGCTACATACTGACCATAAAGAGAAGATGTTGACCAACGACGCAGACTCCGTGTACAAATTATATAAGTACACATATGTATATATATACACATAGATTTATTCATTTACTTATTTAATCATTCATTAACTCATTCATTCATTCATTCATTTGTTCATTCATTTATGCATTCATGTGCTTGAGTAGGTTCCTCTTCTTTTGTTAACTTTGTTAAAATACGTGAGCCGAACTTGGGGTTGGTGTCTAGGATTTTGAGTCTAAATCATCGTGCGGTTTAGGGCTTAGTTGCTGAGTTCATAAGGCCCAAAAAGTGTACACTTTTAGCTTTATAGTGGGTAATAATATCCTAAAAAATCCACTCAGCTACTAAGAGGGCAATGGAGTGCAAAGTCTATCACACTTTCTGAGTCTGTGTGGGCGATGGAGGTTATAGTCTCGTTTAGTAGGTGCAGGTTTAAGGCCTTTTGCACTGTAGGGGCTTACCTAGACCCTGAATAACCTACCTTTTGAAGGTTCCTTATATTATGTCTTCCGTATTTTTAGTCTTTAGGGTCCAGGTAGGATACCATGTCCTACCCTGCCTTTGTTCAAGTGCCCAGTCTTTTGGTTAGATCCTGTTTTTCAGAGGTAGGGTTCAGGCTTATGTTGGTATAGGTTTGTATCACACGGGGACTAGACCCAAACTGTGCACTCATCTACCTGCTTACGGAGCCCTATGCACACTCACCAGACCCTTACCGCAAGCCCTACTGCGAAAGAACTGCAACCCTTGTGAATACTGGTAAAGAACTCCATCTTATGCCCAAGTTCCAGAAAGCTAAACAATGCAACCACGAGAAGAGCGAATCGGACACCCTTCCACAGGGATCTGCCAGGGAAGTGGACCCTGAACCTGAAGATCCCTTAACCCTCAACCCTTAGCATCTGGCCCAACAGTATCTGTTGTAGCCGGTGAACCTGCCAGCAATGCCACTTGGCTTGGAAAACAACTTTGGGGCTCATCTTGTACACATATCTATCTATCTATCTATTTATCTATCTATCTATCTATCTATCTATATATATATATACTTATTATACATGTGACAAGTTAGCCAAACTCTTGATCTTATTATAAAAATGAGCATTATCATTACTATTAGTATTGTCATTATTATACACAAATATGCTTTTTTGGGGCTTTCTTACGGAGCTGCTCTACTTCTGAAGCTTAAGGGATTAGTTTAAGGTTTGGCCAAGGACTTCGGGGCGCATGACCTTCTGCCTTACGGTTTGCGCATGGGGCTTCGGCAACTCGTGTCGTGCCTAGGAGGCCTTCCTGATGCTTTTGAGATCCTCAAAACTAGGACTTCCGAGACCCCGAAAAACCGAGGGCTCTCTTTGGGAGGTTCCGGCCTTGCCAAGGAGATATCAGGACCTTTTTCGTAAAAGAAAATACAAAGTTGTTTTTTTTGTCGCTCCTTTTCTCCAGCTGCACAAGGTTTAAGGTTTAGGGTTTTGGTATGGGTTTTGGGGTTCATGCTTTACGGGTTACGGCTTCAATCACCATTTTTGGATCGTAATCGGTTGTGTGTCTGTTTTGTTTGCGGGGTTGTTAGGGTCTAGGGCCTTTCTGATCTCGTTCATTCCAACCGGGGTCGGGTCGGTAGTAGGTTGCTTCGTATCGGCCAACCCAGATAATTGCTCTTGGCTGGGCAATGTTGCTGCTGTGATTGACATTGTTGCTGTGGTTGCCTTTTTTCTGCTGTTGTTCGTTTGTATTTGTTGTTAGTTCGTTGGCTGGTTGGCTGGTTGGCTGGTTGACTGTTTGGCTGGTTGACCTGTTGGGTGGCTGGGTAGCTTGGCTAGTTTCATTACGTTGGTTGGTTGGCTTTTTGGGCGGCTGGCTGGTGGCTTGATTGCTGTTGTTGTTTGTGCGGCTGCTGTCCTGCTGTTGCGCCTCAAGCCTTAGCCCCGAGATCCTCCAAAATAAAGCTCGTCGCGCTTGAAGCCTGAAACCGGTGCTAACCAGGTGCTAAGGCTGCTAAGGCGCCGACAGACTCTGCAAGCCGGCTACCTCGGCGGACAATCGGAATAAACACCATTACCAGACCACACCGACCCGATGATTAGATGCGCATTCAATATTGAGCTGCCGGCTTCCTGGCTTACACGCAGCCCAGCATGATGAAAACTAAACACAAGAAACTGTCGGTTTCCTAGTTGTCCAGTTTTTAATTCTCAACGCAGAAGGGCACCACTCAGCTCAGGGCCCTAGTTATGGTGAAGGCTTAGTGCCCGGAAGTTCTAGCCTTACAGGTTGCAAAGTCTGTTGCCTGGTTTCAGGAACTTGGGAAGTTTGGATAGACATGCTGTTGTGCTTATCCGTTCATCGCCACAAAATCAAGTATAAACTCTGGTCGTTTACGGGACGGTGAGCCTAAAGTGGCAGCTCGCAACCCGAAGTCCCCAAATTGAAACCTAAACTAGACCTCAGCTAAACTCGACTTAAACCCTATCTCGCACCATATACCGGCCCCAAATCTTGAAACCTAAATAACTGTACAGCCCAGGCTCGCCCCAAACACGCCCTGTATATTCTGGGCCCTGAATGATTAGAGTAGAGTCTTGGGGTCAAAACGTGGTATATATGAGTTATAATACGGAATCCTAAAAACTAGTACTGGCAAGTACTTCGGGCCCCATATCAACCGACAAAAGTTCTACAACTAAATCTTAAAGGTCCCAAATCCGAAGCCCTGTTGTCCAGGCCAATGAGTCCCAGACGACCGGGGATTTTGATACCCAATTCCTCGCAGGGTTTGGGGATATGGCGTAGAGTTCAGGGTCCCCAAAACTTCAACCATCATTTTTTACCGGAGTACAAACGGAAGACAACAGCCCCAAACGCTAAACCCTGAACCCTAAACCGAACCCTAAAGCCGAACTCCTAGACAGCCCGGCTGCACTTGGTTCTCGAGAAAGATGGGCCGACAGATTGACTGCACAGCCGATGATGTAGAGTCGTACATTGCACCTCAGCCACGCCGTGTTGTGGGACACACCCCCGATCTGACCGCCTCCGCGTCGAGACCTGGCCTCCAAAATATTACACCCAAGCCTGAATACAAGAATAGTACAACAGAAACGAATCTTATAGGACATTCCTGGTTCTATACCAGCTCAACATCGTGTCTCCATTCGCAGCCAGTGTTCCTCGCGGTCTGAGGTTCAGGGGTTTGGTTTGAGGCTTACGGCCATGGGTTGTGTGCAGTTAGGGTTTGGGCTTGGGATGGAGGAATTAAGGGGTATTGTTGGCAGCGCTTCCTCCAACACCAGAATGTCTAAAAATTGCACGAAGTAAGATGTCACCTTCCTTCTCTGCGCCGTGATGCGACATCCTCGTGCATCCACAACTACGATTCGAAGACTGCATTATTGCATAGCATTTTCTACCACACCTTGCATTTGTAAAGGCGTTGCACAACTTTACACAAAATTCGTGCTCTCTTTAGCGCGAGTATGATGTCTTGTTGTTTGACTATCCAGCAAATAGCGCCTGGCCCCAAATTCCGCTATGAAACCCGTAGTTTCCGAAGTTCGGCCGAACTCATGGCATGCCGACTTCCCGGTACGCACGGGTCTGAGCCGCGGACGAGTGAATATTTTCGTCTTTGCTAAAGTTCTTGTAAAGCCATTCGTTGTAGACGCCTGCAGACGCGGAGACCTTGAACTCGCGAAAAAATACCGATGCTGGGCTTGGCTTTGGAGCCTACTCTCAACCCATTCCAACCGTCGATAAATTTAGATTTAGCACAAAATTGAAGCCATGGAGGTCGCAAGCTTCGGCTCGACATGATGGCCTCTGGTTGGGGGTTTACGATTGTCCGGGGCATAGCAGTTTACGTTTAAATTTTGAGGTTTACAGATTGGGTGTTTAGTTCTAAGCCGCCCCGCGGCTTGTATCCATACGAAGCGTATATCGCAAGGCTTGATAGCGGACGGAGCGCGACCTAAACACGACCGGCCACCACCTCGAAAACAAACGCAGGGTCATGCATACGGAGCCTCCGTGAAGCTCTATGTGGATGTAATGAGGATGCCAGACAGGTCGTGGACTGCAATAGGCGTCGATGGTGCGGTTCTGCCGGGCTCAACTTCTACATGCTCGAAGCAATCAAGGATACTTTGCAACCGCAAGGGGCCTGCTTACGGGGAAGATGATGTTGCAACATACAAAATTCGAGCCGCTGCACATACAGCTTCAATGGGCAAGACAGGCCCACCTCAATGAAAATCTAAGTATTTCCTTTAATGCTTGGTCATTGCAAGCTTTGCGAGTCATTGTCAGCTTTTGTTTTCTCGGGGCCTTGGGATTATAGATTTCCGTATCATGATTCGGGGACATTCGGCCAAGTTGTTTGGTTGTGAACTTGCATTTTGGAAGCTTGGACCAAAATACTGAATGCCGCATGATTATCGCAACAAGCCGTTTAAAACCCGGGAAAACCAGTACTGCACCGCCCGGGCTCCACAGACATGCCTGGATTTGCAGCATGCGTCAAAGCTCTGCGCAGGTGCTTCGTATGCAGATAACGACAATTTCGCGACATGGATCTGCAAACATGTGAAAGTAAAATAGTTCGTCATGTCAATGTGAACGTAATGGCCTATTTGCTTCGCGGTTAAATGTCTATGCTTGTGACGAAATCCGGAAAGCGACAGGTTCTACGCAGGGCGTTCAGACCTCCCTTTGGACCACACAAGCTAACGATTCCCATGATCCCTCATTCAGGGAAAAACCAAAGCTGTAGCACCCAGGGGTTCGAGTCCCTACTATTGTTACTAGTATGACTATTATTACTACTGTCATGAGTGCTACTATTTTTACGTTCAGTTGTTTGGGGAGGCCTGCTTCGGGAACTGATTGAATTCAATGTTGCTTACACCACGGGCATTAATAATAAATAAAACAGGGTCCCTTTTTCATTTTTCATGCCTTCAAAGGGTCAAAGGGTGTCTGCAGCTACAAGAATGACGTGAGGGCTTAGTATAAGGGGGGCCTCAACAGCTAATACGGTGTGAGGAAATGTGATTAGCCTAAGAGCTAAAACGGCTTGATGGACATATGACTCATCTACATAGGAGCGATGATATAAGGGGATACTACGACTAATTATTCAGACCTGTGTGGCCCAGAACACTCGGCTGTCCTCGCTTGGATTGATGGTGTGTTGAGGGTCTGGAGTATTCGGTTCGAGGGTTTAGAGTTAGCAGGATTAAGGCATGCGTAGTTCAAGCTTCGGAGCCGGGGATTCATAGGTGTGGTAGGGGTCCATAATCTGGGTTTCTGTGGAGAATCCAAAAGTGAGTGTCTACATGTAACCCAGTCTGGGAGGCTTGTGCACGTCCTAAGGCAAGTACAGGTAGCCAAGGGTTGCATGCCTGCGTGGATGAGTCCGTCTCCCGCTCCGCGTCAGAATGCAGTCTTCGGAAACTCCAAAACCGCATAATCAAGGAATATTCCTGAAATTATAATAGGAACCCTAATATGATTTAAGGTATATTGTTTAATTCAGGGGTCTTGGAATCTTTGGGGATCTTCGGGATGTTTGCGCTTCATCAGGAGGCTTCCCGCGTCGGATTGTAAAACTCTCAAACCCTAAACCCTAAACCCCCCCGGAAATCCGAAAAAGCCCCCAAACCGGAAGGCCAGCAAACCCTGAATCCTAACCCAGCGAGCCCGATACCCCTTGGGCTCTCTGGGCTCTGAGCCAGGAATGGTCCCTAAACCCTGCACCCTCAAACCGTTGGGCCGAAGAAGAACCAGGGTTTAGGGGTTGAGGGTTAGGGTTTAGGGTTTAGGGCTTAAAGATTTAGGAGTTTAGGGGTTTAGGGGCTTAAAGATTTAGCGGCTTAGGGGCTTAAAGATTTAGGGGTTGAGGGGTTTAACGATTGAGGGGTTTAGGGGCGTAGGGTTTAGGGTATGGGGTTGAGGGTTGGGCTCTTAGAGCCTTGGGGACACGGTGTATTTACGGTTTAGGGTTTAGGGTCACTTGCCCCTCCGACAACTTTTAGGGTTTAAGGTTTAGGGTTTACTTAAAACATCCTCAAGACTTAGGACGTGGGCTTTAGATCAAGAGCTGCAGGGCTCTGTAGAGCTAAATTAAGATAAAGGCTTAGCGGGTTTAGGGAAGTTTACAGGGACAGGCGCGGAGGGTTCAGAGTCTGGGGTTCAAGGCTTGTAATGTCGAGCAGTCTAGGGCTCATATTGGGTATGGTTTATATTACTGGGCTTTTAAATAACCAGAGAGAAAAAAGTATAAACTTGTATTTCATAAGGGTTCCTTTAAAAAAAAGTATTAAAGCACGGTACTCCAAAGCCCAGCATATTGGGTATGGTTTATATTACTACAGTAGTATCCCCATAATAGAACCCAATATATACACTCACCAATATTCGGAAGGAGGCCTATCTACACTCACCAAAACGGTAATATAAACCCTATACTTCATATATGTTTCAAGGTTTAGGGCTCGGGTTCAAGATTTTAGGCTTCGGTGTGGAACCCGACGGCACAATGTCGACTACAGGGGGCCTATACCCCTTGAGCCCGTCATGCTAAATATGACGGCCAATGATCCAAACCCTGAGTCACTAGATCATCAAGACATATATATATATATATATATATATGAGATGAGATGAAATGAGATGAGATGGGATGAGATGCTACGACATGATATTGTATGATGTGACATGATAAGATATAATCTGATGTCATATCACAATATGAATAATTACAACCTACCGTTTATTGCAACAATACTATGTATTCTATTCTCCTGTATACTACACTAGAACATATATGCAACATACTGTAGTATGATTAGCTATATACATTTTCTAATATCATCTAAACAATAGATTTTAGATGGTCATATAATATAACACAACAAAATAATATGCTATGATATGATGAAACTACAATCTGATAGACTGCATTATAATATAATGTAGTACATTATAGTACCATGTATTTTAAACCAGTATGAAACACCATACTACATAAAGAACGGACTGTACTATTTATTGTAATATACTATAACAGAACCTAATGGGTCATCACATAGAGTCCTATTGTACGTGTATATATATATAGATATACACTCATACTTGCGTACATACAGACACACATACTACATACATACATACATACATACATGGTTACATACATACATGGTTACATACATACGTACGTACATACATACTTACAGACATACGTATACACACTACATACATACATACATACATATATATATATATATATGTATGTCCATGACGTGCTCACTCTCTGGACCCATCAGCTCAAGAACCTCCCGCCCCCCGGCGCACCAATCCCAAAACATGGTTCGCAAAANGCCCCCCCCCGGGATGAAGAAAGAAGATGTCCAAGAGCCCAGCCCAAACGTATATGAGAATCAGAAACACGCCGAAGGAGTCGATGTGCATCCTTCGAATCGTACTTCTGGGGCTTCTGGGTGGTTCTTAGGATGACAAGGCCTGCTTGATGTAGCTATTCTTCTTTGGAGATTTACGGTTCGCTGGCGCCCAAGGCAAGAATGCAGAAGCGGAGGTTTAGAAGCGTCCTTCGGCGGCACCCACCCGGCAGCCACACCAAGCCGACACGATCCCAAGTCTCTACACTCTACACCCTGGACCGTACACTACTTACCCCTTAATCCGACATGCTGAAATCTAGGAATCTAGGGCCTGAATCACTTGAGAAGAAGAAGCGGTATCCGAGATATCGGTGTCGACTGCGTAACATTCTGCAAAGCCCTGTAGAACGCTAGCAAACCCGAAAAGACGGGCTCTTCAGAATTGACATTAAATTTGTGATGCTCGTGCTATGTTAGAAGCTTCTAAGCCCTTGAGCATGTTTACCACACGACCAACCGTAATGCAAAAACACGACACACGTTCAAATCAAGCTTGGGTAAAAACTGCCGACGATCTGGCGATGTATCTATCTTTTGAATTAAACGAAGCTACGCCCTCAAACCTCAACCATAAAGCCTGAAACCCGTGTTCAAGGAATTCTGGCAGGCTCCTCTTCCCCTCCGCAGGGGCTTCTTGTGGCCAGCCCGCAGACACGGCACCTAGGCATTTGATTCTGTGAACTTTGTCGGGACCTTACTTAATGAAATTTACATGATCGATTCAGCTATTTTTTCATCCTTTGAACCAATGCTCTGCTCATCGACACGAACGGAAGAACCGCATTGAGGCGTGCTCGGATACGCAGACCGATGTAGCTCGAAAGACACACCCAGCCGTTTAAATGTGCAGTGCTGTAACTATGAAATCAGCAGAGCTAGCCAAGCTAAGTCTTCCAGGTCTTTATAGCCTGAACCCTTGACTCTAGAACTTTGAACCAAGCCCTGAAAATCGAAAATAAACCCGAAAAAGATTGGACTCTGAAACCCTAAACCCGCCAGCCCAATCATCGTCCTAAACCCCATATATACCCAACCCTAAACCCCAAACCGGGCCCACATGAAAACCCCAAACCTAAGCCTAGCCTCAACTGAAACCCTACTCCCTGATGCTTAGTAGGGTATGGGGAATGGATATTGAGGACTATTATTGGGGATTATATAGGGGCCACTATTATAGGAATTCATTCCTCCATTCCCTACTAAGCACCAGACGGTGAAACCCAACCACCCCCCAAACCTCGAAGCCCAAACCCTCTTGCCCAGAGAGCCCAATACCCCTTAATTAAGGAATATGGCTTAAATCATAATATGAAGCCCTATATAATTTAAGCCATATTCCTTAATTAAGGGGTATTGGGCTCTCTGGGTACCTCAACGCCCTGACTCCCTAAAGCATAAAATATCAGGAGTCGGGAGTCGGGCCCCCCCGAAGGGTTTAGGGTTTAGGGTTTTAGGATCGTATCTCCCGAAAGTCAGAAGTCTAGCCAGAAGCAACGCCTACCTGCCATCGCGTTAGGGTTCTTTTTAGGCTGCTTCTTTGAACCCTAAACTCTGGGGTTCTGGGGTATACTGGGACTAGGCACTGTGACTGAGGTTCGCGCCGACGAAGAGCAGAAGCAGTCCGCACCACTTCCTCACTCCCATCTCTCGACCAAACACCCACCTCGGAGAGTGAGTCTAAATGTTCAGGGAATTTAAGGTGCTTGGTAAGGATCCATAAGTGCTTGGTCGAATTTTCAGAGGCCTCTTCGGGCTTCATAGGGGTTCCGTGTGTTTTCACAAGATCTTTTGAATTTGACTTTACAACTATAGGGTTAGTCAGGTGGAGGCGGTGACGATGATATGGGTTACAGGCTCGGAAATACCTATAGTCTCCATCGTAATTCCTTTTGAAGTTACCTTGCAGCAACCGAAAAGAAATATCCGTTAAACCCCCAAAAGGAACCACAATAGGCTTGCGAAGTCGTACGAGCCTCCCCGAGCAATGAGGGTTTATAGTAGAAGCCCAAAAGCTTGAAAGCCACTAGCCTCAATCCTTCAGAGTAATGTATAGGGAATCCCAGCACGAATTGTCTTTAATCCAGTTTCCAACTAAACCCTACACCCTAAACCCTAAACCCTGAACCCTGAACCCTAAACCCTAAACCCTTACACCTAAACCCTGAACCCTAAACCCTAACCCCAGCTCTGACGGTTCTAGGCATTGCAAGTAATGCCAAACATCGTCCAACCAAGGGCCCTTTATGACTGGAGCGGAGTTCTGGGGGGGGGGGGGGG
>BGNK01000298.1:72959-120499 GCA_003297005.1 Symbiodinium sp. clade A Y106 | reverse complement strand
GGGGGGGGGGGGGGGGGTAGAGTATATTTATGGTTACAGGTTTGGGTTTAGGGGTTTAGGGGTTCAGGGGTTTACGGGGGTTTAGGGGTTTATAGTGTTTTACGTTTTTGGGGTTTAGGTGTTTGAAGCTCTGAACCCTCAGTCCGAAAAAAACCCACGAGATAACAACCCAAACTCTAAACCCTAAACCCTAAACCAAACCCTAAACCCTAAACCCTCAAGAAAAAATAAATAGAAATTGCTTGTTGCTGTTGGCCATCTGGATACTTTTTTTCAAGTCGGGACACAATCTCTCCATTTTCTAATAAACCAAATTTCCGTTCCAAACCCACGAGATCGCGCCAGCCCAGCCCAGCCCCGCAGCCCAGCTCCAAGCCCAGCCCAGCCCAGCCCTAAACCACCCTCTCTATTCCCTACCTAGAGGTCCAGGGGGCTTTTTTAAGTAGGTTATAAGTAGAGTTATAAAGGGTTTAGGGTTTTAGGGTTTCGGGTTTAGGGCTAAGTACCCTAAATGGAGTTACCCCAATTTTAACCCTACTTATAACCGACTTAGTAAGTCCCCTGGGCCTCCAAGTAAGGGGTCCATGTACCCAAAGAGTATATACTTTGCCCATAAAGTGCTCCCCATATAGGTACCTTGGGCCTAAAGTACATACGATTTAAGTACATGGACCCATAGAGGTTTACGATCCCTTAATTAAAGCCTTCGCAACCACCGGCTACCGACAAAGCAAAACTAGTACCTCGGCGCAACTCCGAAACCTCAAAGCCGTTAAGTGAGACTTAGCTCTAGTACCTCGCATTATCCCAAAGGGTCCTATGTACCGATATAGTAGAATGTAGGGTTTCCATATTAGGAATTACTATTATGACTTAGGGAAGTATCCCCCATAACAGTACATACGACCCTTTGGGTATGAGTAGTGCACAGGTTTGTCCATAAAAGATTCGGCTCGCGTGAATGGGATTAGCTGCTGGCTTGAAGAGGCGGTCAGGGATAGGGTTTAGGGTTTAGGGTTTAGGGTTTAGGGTAGGGCTGTTCTAAGCTAGGCTCCACATCAAGAACCGCTCAATCGACAGTGCCCTTTGCCTTTGCCGATGCTTGGAGGGTCGGGGGAGTTAGTAAGTAGTTATACTATTACTATAGAGTTATAAGTACCATAACCCCAATTAGGATCCCGTTTAGGGTACTTAGAACTCTACTTGCTACCTACTTGCCAAGTCTCCCGACCCTCCAAGTACACCACATCCTTATAATAGCACTTATAGAAATCCTTACAGACCCCTTTAAAAGGAACCCTTAAAGGAACCCTGGCAAATATTTTGCCCTAAAGTTCCACGTGCCCAAACTAGGGCCCCAAGCACCACAAACCACTCAGAGAAAAGTTGTTGGGACCCTAGACCCTCCATACATGGATATGTATGTGCACATATATACATATATTATAAATAAATATATAGAAATATATAGATACACATATATGCATGTATACTTTTATGTCCATAATCTTCAAACATGTCCATAATCGTCAAATGTTGCTTTTTTGCAGGTACCGGGCTTGTGCATGTAGGGCGACACAGTGGTCGTGGCTTGTGCCATAGAGGTTGGTTTAGGGGTTGGGGATCCGGGGGTTTTGATGTGAGGGTTTTCGAAGATTGGGGGTACCTTCTTTTGGGGTCCGTGAAGTAAAGGGTACTATAGTAGGGTCTCCCATTTTCGGAAACTCCCATGTAGGTCCCCACGAATTCTGTATGAGGGTTTGTACGAAGATACTAAAACAAAAGAATGTCATGGTAGTTCAAGATATAGCTCTATACCATTAAGAACTAAACTCCCAAACGCGAGGGTCCTTTCATCAGGACTCCCATTATTTGCGGCTTATCTCTGGGCCCGTGCTGTCTGAAGCTCCTAAACCTTAAACCGATCAGCTCAAAGCAAAACTTAAACCCTGAGGGCCCAACTTTTCCACAGTACGCTACTTGGGACCTGGAGCCTTGCTTCTTTAAACCCCAAACCCTAAACCCCTAAACCCCTAAACCCTAAACCCCTAAACCCCTAAACCCTAAACCCTAAACCCTAAGCCCTAAACCCTAAGCCCTAAACCCTGAAGCCTTGCTATTTGGGAACGTGCATCCTCTGGACAAGCCAAACTCCATCTGCACATTTTGACTTCGACCCGGAGCCCTCACTCCAAAGCCTGCAATACAGGAGTCTGAACTTAACTGGGCTTTTAAGTGACCAGGGAGAAAAAGTATAGACTTTATTTCATAAGGGTTCCTTTAAGAATAAAAGTATTAAAGTACGGTACTCCAAAGCCCAGTTAATGTAATTTGAATGAGGTTTCGGGGTCTTTTGCTGCTGCAAGTATTAATCAGGCTATAAGGGGATAGTGTGGATAGTGTGCTGATTCTTCTTCCCTTATAATAAACTGTAAACCCGATATCCGAAGTCTCATGCCCTTCAAAAACCCTCGGTCGTAGGCCCCCGGGCCACCAGACTACCCCGGTCGTGAGTATTTTGGCCTGTCGATTGAACTTGCAATGTTCTTGTTCCCGACTGTCGGAGAGCTCTTAGGGTTTAACAGTCTTTTTTCTTAGGTCACTCGTAGAGACAAGACCTATGAAAAACCTTAAAGACTACCAGTACATTCCATAAGTAGGGCCATGTAGTGTCGGATATCGTGCTCTAGGCCTTCCGGGCTTACAACCCTAAACCCTTACTGTAAACCCCTAAACCCGAAACCCCTAAGCCCTTAACCCCTAAACCCTGAACCTCAAGCTCCAAACGCGGAGATGGCTTAGGGTTAGACGGGCCCGATGTTCGTAACTTCAAACGGTGCTAGGGCTTATACCTGGGGATCCAAAAACCTATTACTGGGTTCCACCCTCGAATTGTGCGGTCAGAACTAACCCACTGTTTTGTAGGGTTTGGGGTCACAGGTGAAGTTTAGTGATTATCAGCCCTGGATTCGGGTCTCCTGTTTGCTTTGCCAACGACTCATGGCACAGTTCTAGTGACTCGCACAACCCTACGTATATCCCTAGACCATGAAACTCCAAATGTATATCCCTAAACCCCGAACCCGACAAACCCTAAAGCTCAACCCATCTGGTTTCCGAAGTCGGTCGCATGCGGCCGCCATGAGACTCTGTCGCATGCGATGGTGACTGTGCTTTCTTGTGCGGGTCTGGATCGATTGTTTGTGTCAGCCGGCTTGGCATTGACACATGGATTTCGGAACGGCTTGTGTCTAGAGCAGACTGTCAACCTGGACCTTGCAATATCCCTTACCTACCGAATATGCCGTAAGTAAGATTGGGGATCCTACTATATTTTAAGCCATATTCCTTGGATTTTGGAAGGTCTGGGAAGCTCGACGCCTTCGAAGACTTGTCATCGGATCAAGCTGTGCCTAATCCGGCTGGTATACCGTACCAGAAGGAGGTTTAGGGTTTAGGGTGGATACCTACACAACACCCTACCCTACTTTCTGCTATGTATATACTTCAGACTCGATAAAGAAAAAACACCACCCAGTAGAAAGCAACCGGGAACCCTGAACCCCAAGCCTTAAACGTCCAAACACCTGAGCCCTTCAAGCTTAAACTGCAAACCAACAATCCGTATAGATCCTTCATAGAACCCCTAAGGGAGGCTTTGCAAGGAATTCTTTAAAGAAATCCTAGGCCCTACAATGATGAAGGAGCCCAACCACAGCCAGTGCCGTCGAGACCGATAGCGACCTGACATGTTGACACTTGAAGCCGGGGGAGGGGATGGTAATATAGGGGCCTTAAACATTAGAATAGGGTTTGGAGGCCCATTGTACTATAAATTATAACACGGAGCCACCAAAATAGTATTGGTAGTTATTTAGGCCCCTATACTAAACCCTTATAGATCCCTTCTAGACCCCTCTACGGAGCCCCCAAAATAGTATGGGTAATTATTTCGTCCCCTAAGAAAAAGGGACTTAGGGGCCCAAGGATCTTTCAAGATTCCTGGAAGCCTTTAAGGGTCCCTCTAGGGGTTCCTCTCAGGGTTCCTTTAGGTGTTCCTTAAAAGGTTCCTCTAAGGGTTCCTTTAAGGCTAAGGGTTCCTTTGAGGGTTTCTTTCAGGGTTCCTTAAGGGTTGCTTTAAGGGTCCTTTTAGTGGTTGCTCTAAGGGATTTAGAGCTACAGGGTTTGAGGCCTTTCTGCCCTAATAAAGGGGCCTTAATACTTAGAAGAGGGCTTAGGGGCTTATTCTAATACGTGCAAGGGGATCGAAATACAAGTTGGGCTTCGGATTTAAGGTTTAGAGTTTCGGGGGCCTATAGGCTTATAGGCATTAGGAGGGTTAGCTATGATTGGTAACCCAGGAAGGTCCGTATTGTACTACCATATTGGAAACAGGGTCTCCCAAAGGCCATACATAATCCGGGGCTTTATAATGGTGGTATATCTGGACCACTATGGGAAACAGTATCACTGCTTTTTGTACAGCTTTCCTGAAAAGTGTCTGTACCAAATTGGACGATTCGGATCATGGGACTTTGATTGACGCTGTTGCTCTGTGATTAACTCATGCCACCAGCGCCTGGTTTGTTACGGTCGAACATGCCCAGTATACCGCGGACTTGGCAAGAACTGGCCACGAGCAGTACCACTGAAAAGCCCTAAACCCTAAACCCTAAACCTTAAACCTTCAAGTTGCCATGAGTTCTTCGGGGCCCAGGCTTTCCAGACTTTTTCAGTGCCTGCAGCGCGGGCCTTCTGTACATTGCAAGGCGAATCAACGAAGCTCCGCCCAGGCCGAGGCCTAAACACTGCCGAGATGGAACTAACTGCATGCTACTGTTGATGGACAAAATCCTGCATGACCCCAAGGACTCTAAACTATGGGAACTATGGTATATTCCTTATAATGGGTCATGCAGGATTTTGTCCATCAACAGTACTCAGACTCAAGCTGCTGTACTCTGCTTGGGATCCTATGGCAAGATTAATCATCGACCCGAAAAACATGTAACAAAGACAGAGCGAAGCCTGAGGGTGGCACACACGCAGAGCCCAGAGATTCACAGCAACACAGGAATGGGAATTGGCGCCGAGTCGACACACCTCCATTTCGGGCTGTTGGTGTTTGTTTGACACTCGTGATGTTGGTGCGGCTGTTAGTGAGTTAGGGTTGGTGTGGTTTGGGTACTGGCGGTGCTGGAAAAGATTGTGCTGGTGGTGGTGGTCGTCGTGGCGGCGGTGGTGCTTGTGTCAAGGTTTTGCTGCTACTGTTGTTGGTGGCGGTATTATTCTTGCTGCTGTTGGTGTTGTTGTCGTTGTTTCTGTTGCCGCTTCCACTAAGACTGTGTAGACTGATGTCCTTGTTACTGTTCCCACTCTTGTTCTTACAGTTGTGCTGCTCGTACTTGCAAAGTGCTTGCCACACGGGGCCAGACGAGTCTTAAGATGTCACAACAAACACACTGTATAGCACTGTAGCGGTCACTGTGGCCCTCAACCCTCAACATTGAAACTAACTTGTATTCATGCAGCAGTCTGACAGAGTGATACCCCATCGCAAACCGCACCAAGTTCCCGAAGTGTGATCTGTTGCACAGTCTTTTGCGGCTGGGACGTCATCTACGACCTCCCCCCCCCNCCCCCCCCCCCCCCCACCGGAAGTTTCAGCTTTCGCAGCTATCATAGCAGTGAGCTGAAGCTGCAAGGTAGAGTCAAGGGCACTGAGGTCTTCGGCAGGGCATTTCGAGCTTCGTTGGTGCTTTGGCCTCCTAGACGGACGTTGACTGTACAAGTTGAGGTAAGGACCAGTTACCTTTGTACCGATCGTAGGCTGTACTATGGCTACATAGGGTTAGGGGTCACGTAGAGGTTTATCACACTGGCTCCTGTACAGGTAACTGGCCTCATACACTCTCCCAGTTTCGCACACCCACCCACCTACACCCAAGTGCCTAGTCATGGGGTCCATTGGACCCTTTTGATGGGCTGAAAAGGCTGACCCTAAGGCTCTAAGGACTCATATATTAAGGCCCTTGGGCCCAAAGACCATACTATATAAGGCTTTTGGTCTATTTTGAGCCCTAGGGGCTGAGTGCTCTCACTGAAAAAGGGCAAGCATGCCTTGCCAGCCTGACAACTTCTCCATGCGTGGTATCCAGAACACCGGAGACAGTCCAAGAACGTCTTGGCTGACCTGAGGGTCCCTAAACCCAGCCCTAGATAAGCCCAGAACCCTAAGCCCCGAAGGTCGTCTTGGCCTCCTTGAGGGTCTACCTAGCACTAAGGCAACTTCGAGATTTGTGCATTAGTCCCAAAAAGTACAAAGATACCAGCAGAGGGTTCTGTAGCACCATCACGGAACCGCAAGGAATAATGTTTCAGTTGTTAGGGCCCTGGTTTCATGTGTATTAACCTGCTTGGCCTCTGGATTCAGCATGAACAGAAGCGGACGCACTCTTGGAAGAGATAGCATGGGTCGGAGGACGTCGATGCGATCATCGACGAAGCCATCCAGCTCCAACTTTGCAACTATGGGGGCCTTGTCCTTCACATCGCGACAGAAGTGCACATTCTTCCGTTGAATGCCCGTCCGCTCAAAGAAGCCCGAATGCTCCATCCACTCTCTTGTCCTCGCCTCTGTTTCAGGCCCACATTTGGAGATGATGTACACGTTCCTGGGTTCTTGCTCAGGAGCTTAGCTTAAGTTACAAATAGGGGGACCTACCGTAAGTAGGATGGCTTCCTTGTTGTGGTGTATTTGATAAATCCTTCCCTCTATATGGTAGTTGCAAAGCTCCTTATCATTGCTCCGCTTTGTCATTACGGCAACTTGAATTAAAACCCTTTCTGGGGTAGAGAAAAAACTCCCTCTTATGCTAACTTGAACTCAAAGCCACAAAAGACCCCTAAAACCCTAAACCCTAAACCCATAAGCCCTAAACCTTAAACCCATAAACCGATAAACCCTAGACTGACCCTAAGCCCGAAACCCGAAAATGCCCCAACCCTACACCCTAAACCCGGAGGCCCTAAACCCCCAAATCCCTCAACCCTAAACCCCTAAACCCCCAAATCCCTCAACCCTAAACCCCTAAACCCCTAAACCTCTCAACCCCTGAACCCTAAACCCCCAAACCCTAAACCCGTAAACCCTAAACCCCTAAACCTCTCAGCCGCTGAATCCTAAACCCCCAAACCCTAAACCCCTAAACCCTAAACCCCTAAACCTCTCTGCCCCTGAACCCTCAACGCCTAAACCTCTCAGCCCCTGAACCCTAAACCCCTAAACCGCTGAACCTCTCAGCCACTGAACCCTCAACCCCTAAACCTCTCAACCCCCGAAACCCTAAACCCCTAAACCTCTCAAAACCCTGAACCCTAGAAGAGCCCAGGATCTCACTTCCGAGGCTGCCCACTACAGCTGAGAGGGACTCCAAAGCCCCGGGACCAGCCTGCACTTTCAGGGGATTCAGGGTCTATTTGGGGTTTAAGGTTTAGGGGTTTAGGGATTAGGGATTTAGGGTTTAGGGGTTTAGGGATCCTTTCAGAAATTTCAGGGTTTATTTGGGTGTTTAGGGTCTAGGTTTGGGGATGTTTGGGGTTTAAGTTCTTAGAGTTTAGCGGTATTCAAGTATTCAAGGTTTAGGTGTTGTGGGGTTTATAGGGTTTAGGGCCTCCACTTGCAGGTAGTCCTCCCGAGTGAGACCCGCGATGTCCTCTGCGTCCTCCCGGTCTTCCCGGTGGGGAACGATGACCCCTCCAATGTCGAAGCCGATGCGTCTTATGCGTGTTTTTGGCTGAATCTCTGATTCTGTGGCGTCCTCGAAACAAGCAGGACATGCTCCCATGCCGGCAGCCACTTCGGCACACCAAGTGTGCATGATGTGGCTTCGAAGCATGTCGCCACTCTCTGGATCAGCTGCCAGCTGGCAAAGAGCTTGATGGCGTTGGGTGTCAACAACCTGAAAACCGAAATGAACTCTCAAAGGCATTCAGGTTCATATACCATATACTATATGGTATTTGAACCTTAAGCCCTTTACGGTTCCCGATATTGTAGGGAATTCTGTTCTAGCATAAGGGTTTAGGGCTCCTACTTTTAAGGGTCCATTGGGATCCCAAGGAACTGCGGCCGCCTTGGCCCCAAATCCCATTTCCTGAGTTGTTGTATAATATATAAATATCTATAGTAGTCTAAAACGAGACTAAAGAGTACATTACAAGACTATGTCGCATATTACCTCAGTTTGAGAATATGTTCTAGTTCATCATGAGTGCAAAACAAAGCATCAATGACTTGGAATTAGGACTTCGGCAAAAGATTAACAACTGGGTCGTAGTTCTGGGACCCTTAAGACTATTTATGAATAGATACCTCTATAAGAACCATACAGGGCAAATGTAAAAGTTTTCCAAAGTGCCACCTAGAAAAGATTAGCTTCTGCATCAAGACCTGCAACAGAAAAAAAAAAAAACATAGCAACGATAAGTGAAGCACAACTAGGTTCCCCAGTAGCCCCATAATAATAAGGGTACCCTTTTTCCTACTATTCGGTTTTAATAAGGGAACCCAAAAGAAAAAGGGTAAAAGGGTACTATTGGGGCACCTAGACAATGGAGCTCCTAGGCCAAGCTTCTTCGTGACAAACTGCACACAACAGATCCTGGGCTTTTAAGTAACCAGGGGGAAAAAAGTATAAACTTTTATTTCATAAGGGTTCCTTTAAGAAAAAAAGTATTCAAGTATTGTACTCCAAAGCCCAGGATCCTCCTCGCCAGCGACACACTGGCTCTCAAAGTTGAGCAAACCAGCTTCTTGACCCACGACTGCACCCAGGTCGACACGGCCATCGATCTTTGCCATATCTCTGAAAGTATCTGCCCGGAATGAACGGTTCGACCTTCCAGAATGCAAATTTATATCATGAATCATGATGTTGTCAGTGTAGCCTGGGTTGTGAAGCAGACCCATGTTAAAGCCTTTGCACATGTCCTCTGGCACTGGGTGCCTGGAGCAAACGTTGCTGCACAGGGCGGTTTTGCCGCACAAGAAAAGCAAGCCTGCGACGTCTTACCCTTGACTCCCCAACCCCTAAACCCGAAACCCTAAACCAGTACCCATAGACCGTGCACCCGAAACTCGGCCTTAAGCCCCACGAGTACACGAATCAGAATCTTGAACTGAGATTGTCCCCCTTGCAGCTGAGTCCACCTACTCCATCTACTTTGCACCTCTCTTGAATCCGGGCTGGGATCCCCGGAGACACGATCAATCACTACAACTGCTGCTCACCTGCAGTATACTCGCTGCTTGCTTGACACTGCAGATTACGCGAAGGGCCACTAGGAGAGGGGAGTAAAGTAACGCGTGTTTCGACGTCCTTGTTTGTTCATCTTGCTTCCTCAGTGTCGTTTTGTGTCCGAAAAATGCGAAAGGGTGAAGCCAAAGTACCTGAACTTGCTGCCTACAGGCTATCCGTGGCATGTCACCTCGGCGGATGGTTTAGCCTAAACCCCAAAGACCTGCTTCCTTATGGCGATCCATGCTCATCCCAAAGCTCTGACATCAGAACATTCAAGCACGTCGGGCGCGCCACCTTATTGATGATGCCGGTGCACACGATTGCATCAAACATCTTCGCGGAATCCAGCGGCAATCCAGTGTAAGGGCCACGCCGCATTTCGCAAACCCTGAAACCCTAAATCCTAAACCGAAACAAAAACCCAATTCAGAAACTTAACTTTCGTGAAAGGTGTAGAAGCTGCCGTTCGGGTTGGATCTTGGAAGACCCAGCTACTTCAGCTCAAGGCCTAAACCCGCAACCCTAGACCCAAAGACCTTCATTTCTGGGAAAAACTGCAACCCGATTATTGATGCTTCGATAACTTAGGTTTGGAGTTTAGGGCTTAGGGATGCAGGGGCCAGGTTTCAAGCAAGCAATAACCGGTTAACATATAATCCCCAAAGTACTAAGCTAAAAGCCTTCTATCCCGAACTGGGGTATACTTCTCGGGTAATTTGGACACCTAGATGGTCATGTCTCCATCATGAACGGGTGCTCCATCTCCAATGGGGCATCGGATCGTACTGCCTTTGTTGAAGAAATTAGCAAAAACTCAGCTAGGGCTTGGGACTTGATATGACCTAATACATCTGAGAGTATTCAATTTTGGCCCAATAATATGACTCTACTATGATCTATGCCTATCCAAAAGCCTGTTCCAAGTAGTAAAGCCCCCCCCCCCATATGAAACCCGTAAGCCCTGACACCTCGATTCTGAATTTGTACAAAGCCCTTAGCAGGTCCCCGAAGGAACCCGCAAGGGAACCCTGTACAGCTACAGCGTTTAGGGTTGACAGCACTCCCGGCCTGTACTAAAACCTGCTCTGTGGCTGGGTCCATATGCTGGTTGTTCAGCATGTCGAGATTGTTGTTCAGCCTGGGAATAGTTGGGGTGCCCAAGATGATGCCCAGCCTGGGCATATATGGTTCAAACTGATCTCCAAACTTACGTACCACCCCTAATAATTCAAACCTGCAAAATCCTGGGGCCTTAAACTTGAGCAACCTTGGCCCTAAACCTTAAAACCTTCGAAAGCCACAGCCCCTGCTCCCCAGGCAAAGAAGCAAACCAACTTCTATGGTATCTCACAGCAACAGAACCAACGAGCAGTACACCCTTAATAGGCTGAAGCTGTCCAAAAGGGTTCATATATACTACTGTTATGGGATTAAGTTCCACACCATTAAGGATGGTCTGATGGGACCTGTAATTCCGTAATCGTCACACAGGGGGCCCTCTGGGCTTGTACATGGTAATATTCCTGAGAGTCCCCTATACACCTTAACCCGAAGGGTCCATGTACCCAAATAGTATATACTTTGGCCTTAAAGTAGTCCCTATATAGGTACTTTGGGGCCAAAGTATATACTATTTGGGTACATGGACTCTTAGGGTAATTACTCTGAACTTAAGCCCCAAGCACTTGCAGATCCTTCGAAGAAACCCTTCGAGTAGCCCATCAAACACAACACTGCACCTGGCCCCTACCCTGAGGGTCTAAGTACCTAACGATCATATACTCCCCAAAATTAAAAAAAACACAAAACACTACTATCCCAAACCCAAGTACCTAGTTATTGAGTCCTTTGGACTTTTGTAGCCCCTATAAAGCCCTACAATTAGAGGTCCGTATGGAACCCATGCAACCCCAAACTACACCTGGCCCTTAGAAACCTCAAACCTGACAGGCTGAGGCTTGCACGAGTAAAGCACCGAGGGAAGGGCAAAGACCAGCCTAAGCCGTGGCTCATGTCTGGTGTTTAGGGGTCTTGTGTTTAGGGGTATATGGGGGTTTCCGAAAACAGGGGACCCTAATACAGTAAGTTTAATAGTAGGATCCTTATTATAAGGACCCCAAAATCAGGTACCCCTCATTTTCGGAAACTCCCATATACAGGTCAAGTACTGAAGTTGAAGGGTTTGCGGTTTGGGGTCTAAGGTTCAAGGTTTAGGGGTTTAGGGCGTAGGCTTCCTATCCCTAAGGGTCCATGTACCCAAATAGTATATACTTTGGCCTTAAGGTACTCCCTAAAAAGGTACATTGGGCCCAAAGTATATACTATTTGGGTACATGGACCCTTAGGGTATGCTGTACTGCACCTCAAAGAACTCCAAGTTCCTAACCCTCTCTCGTGCTCTAAACTCTGCACAGCACTCCAGGACTCCTAACTTCTACAACTCCACACGATACCTTTAGGGTTTGGGGTTTGGGATGATCCTCCAAGTAAGGTTCAAGGACTCAATGCTTTCGCCGTTGCCTTGAGATGCTCCTTCCAGCTTTGGAGGTAGAAAAGAAGGAGGGGTTCATGAATTTCATTACGAATGCTGTTTGGACGCTCTTTGACTTAGAAGGTCAAATGAAGTCAGATTGGGCTATGCAGAGGAGTCTAACAGGTGTTGTGGGGGATACGGGTAGAACCACTAGGTCACATTCAGGTTGGGGCATGCTAAAGTGAGTTCTGGACTCCGCATGTGTCATCAACCCTAAACCGTGACGTAACCCCCGTAAACCCCTTAAACCCCTTAGACCCTAAACCCTAAACCCCTAAACCCTAAACCCCTAAACCCTAAACCCTAAACCACCTCTAAATCCCTATAAGCCCCGAACTGAAACCCTGGCCCTATAAGCCCCCAGTAGCGCTTTGCGGAGGAGCAGCCACGACTTCACCGACGTCCCAGTCACATCGGACAATGCCTCACAGACCCAATGAGTTGACAGAGGTTTTGGTTTGGAGTTTGAGGTTTTAGTGAGGTTTATAAATAGGGTTATAATTGGGGTAACTCCATTTAGGGTACTTATAACTCTACTTATAACCTACTTACTAAGTCCCGTGCCCCTCCAAGTCAGGCTTGGGGGCTGAAGTGCTTCAGGATTCCTGGTTTAGGGCTTAACTTTAGGCTTGGGGTCTGGGGTTGAGGGTTTACTTTAGGGATTCATGGGGGTGGGGATCTCTCATCAGGGGTCCCTCGAACTTGAAGCGCTTGTGGCCTGGAAGGCCACTTAGGCTCACATTATAACAAGCACGCAGCACAGAGAAATGGGGTAAACAGAGACTCCAAAATCCCTTAATCCAGGAATCGACCTTAACATATAACAGGAGTTTAAGGTAGATTCCTTAGATAAAGAGCTTAAGGAAGGGGCTTTGGAGTCTCACTGTGTTGGAAATCCAAGCGTGCGATCTTGATCTACGGAAGCACTCATGTATGAGCTGTGTAAAGTTTGGAATGGTGGCCATCTTGGTCAAAGGCTTCTTTTCGCCGCGCTACCTAAAAACAAACACACGTTTTGCCAGCTCTCTGAGCTCTTCAGGAAACCTATGTCACACAAAACAATGAATTGTTGCAAACCACTGTAAGCTCTAAACCAGCTTAAAACGGCTTCGGCCATAAATTCGGATGAATCTTGTGTAAAGATATGCAGCAATAGGTTCAGGGTCCCCAACATGAATTTCACATGGTGATTTCTGATAGAAGGGAGATTAATACTGAAACTAGACCCCACATGGTATCCTATTCCATAGTCGGGAAAATAGTCGGTCTTGACAGTTGGACCATCACCTCAATCCGAAAGTCAAACAACTTTCAATGCCCTGAAAGATGTTGGTTAGTGAAAAATCTCCGTTGTAATCGACCAGGGGCATGGTCAGGAAAATCCTGGGTCCCGGAATCGCCGAACCCATGATGGGTCTTCTTTAAAGATGTGATGTACATGACCTTGAATCTAGGTGTCCCGATAATTAGGAAGGTTTGGGGGCTTCCGGAAACTCTAGTGCAGTTTTGGCGTTGTTCCGTTATTGTCGGTTCTGCTTTATTCCGGGGGTGGTCAACATGTTGTTTTTGGAACTCCACTACAACGGTTTAAGCTTCTTACTTGTCACCGATGCTCCTTGCCATACATTCTAAAAGCTAACTCTTGAACTCCGGCCGCATGACGAGACCTGTCCTGCATTGGATGATGCAGCTAGCAAATACTGCTAGAAGGGCTAGTACTGGATTCTTCAAGCTTTAGGGTGTGTTATGCGTGCTTCGAAGACTTCATGAGGTTTGCCTAAGTCGTGTAAGTGCCTAGGCCCTGGATAATGAGACCGTGGAGGTGAAGTTCAACATGTCGGAGTTGAATTCAAGGTCGGAGTTTGTGGCACAAAGGGCCTAAAGTTGGCCTAGCCGGTGTGACGGATATAGTTCGTACATGTATCTATTTGCTGACATCCTTGCCTAAGCCGTAGCAGGCTTGACTCTTGACTCCACGACAAAAGGATCATACTGAGGGCAATATAACTTGAAAGCCCTATGCCCATGTAGCATGACAGCATCGTCAGTTCCCGAGCTGTTGACTGTGACAATGTATCAGCTCGACTGGGTTTGGGATTCTCGGTTGAGGACCGGTTTGGATCAGGGATTCCGAACCGTAGTTGCAAACCTCGAACATCTCACAGAATCCCGATGATGGATGATAGGAACACCAACCACAAGAAGACAAGAGCAACGACGTCCTCCTGTACAGACCTGTGTGAATACTTCCAACCTTGAACCATGCCCACAACTGCAGCAACGACAAGTCCCAAAACTGTTCCGCAACTTTGCAGAGAAGACCAAAACCGTAAGATGCGAAAACGACCCTTCAATTTTGAAACCATGCAACATGTGCCAACGAACACACCGAAACTTTTCATCACTCTCCTGACTCGTATCCTTGGTTCTCGCCTCTGTGACGGACCCCTTGTCGACAGTCAAAAACCCCAGGCCTGTGAAGCGGACATTTCTGAATTTCGGGGTTTGCGGGGCTGAAAGCAATTAAGGACTTTAGCGATCAATGTTTACAGTCTTGGGGTTGCAGCTGGAACCCCTTTCTTTGGGCGCTCGTTGGCATGAGCATGGACACGGAAAACTTGACAATTGAGGTTTGAAGGGCTGCGGCAGCTCCATGGCAGGGAGGAGAATCGGAGGTTAGTTCCCTAGCAAGGACCCCCTTGCATATCCAGGTTTTACGCGTGTATAAGCACCATTCACACATAATCACATATACGTCTTCTCATCACATGTCTCATTCCGGGGTTGCGTAAAGCATTCAAAGCCTTACATAGTATGGTCGTTGGGCCGACGAAGAATCATTGGAGTCGTATTGAGTATTGCAGAAGGTGTAATCTGAGGCCGAAGCTGATCCACAGCTTCGTGAACTCGGCGAGGAGAACGACGCTAGGCAAAGAATATGCATATGAGCCTGACAGCGGATCATGGAAGAAAGGTCGGCGAGGTGCTTGCATGATGCTTTCAGCTTGGCACACGGCGTGCAACATGTCGAATAACAGTCGTCCTGTTGAACTGTGTCGGCAAAGCATGTTCCTGCTTACTGCCAGCTCTGAGGGATTGGCGGGCGTTTTGTTTACACTGCTAACGAGGTCGCACGTTAAAGCCGTGTCTGAATGCTATGCTATGACTGGCACAGGATGTTACTGAAGCATCTCAGCGTCCCATACTTGCAAAAGCTGCGAAGCAATCCATTCCTTGTTTGTGATGTTCAAGACGGCTTGGAGCAGGTTCTGCACCAAACGCAGCAAACAACATCCTGACGTCAACAACTACTTTTCGAATACCCCGTCTATACCTGCACAAGCTGGTACCCAAGATGCAGCTGTTCCTGCTGAATATATATATATATGTACATATGTTTATATATATATATACACATATGTATACATATATATACATACATATATATATATATATATGTGAACCCATGCTTGATTGACACAGACATGAGCTCCGTGTGTGTGCAACAGTGCCACAGACAAAATCTTTCCGGTTGCGCGTTCGACGCTCTCTCATTAGGTGGTCGCGAGCCATTGGTGCTTGCATGTTGCGGAGCAACAAACACAGACTACGACAAGAACGACAAACAAAATATCCTTTGCAATACACTTATGCTTATAAGCCGTTCGTTCATAAGGAGAAAAGAACAGGAGTAAAAGCCGGACCAACAAGCTCCCTTGGCAATCGTGAATGATTGGTCGAAATGACGGAAAAAGAAGCCACAAGAAAGCCTCAGAGTCCGAAAGATTGAGAAGTCTCTAATTCTATAGTCTATCGGCTTTGACAGTTAGAGTAGGGTTTCGGGGTGAAGCTTTGTTTTGAAAACCAGGGAAGAGTCCATGACTCTCTCTCTCTCTCTATACATATATATATATAATTATATATCGCCCCTAATAACTAGTAGGGTTTGGGGACTAAGCTTTGTTATGGAAAATATAAAGGAACTGCGAGGGTAGACTAAATTTAAAAAGACCGTCCCCTATATCATACGACAGGTCTCCAAAATCCAAGCCAGATTTTGGAACATCAGTAGTCAACACTAACCGTTTGCAACCATGTTCCACCGCGTCCTGCGGAGCTTTGAACTTGTGAGGTGTTCGGTTGCAGAGGATCAAACAAGCGTCCGGTGCTTTGGACCAAGTTGTCACATGTCTCAACTTCGAACTAAGCCCGGTCCCACAGGAATCGGAAACGAAGTGCCGAGGTATATGGTACAAACGCGGGCTTCCTTGATAGAAACTAGGATTGTGGCCATTGTCAATGTCATGTCAGGCATTCGCAATAAGCCCTACAGCCTAAGCCCATCTAAGCCCTAAACTCCCATCTAAGCCCTAAACTCCTTACACACCGAAGGCCTAATCTCCAAACTCTCTAAACTCGGAAGACCCCAACCCGTAACCTCCTCGAAGCTCTGAACTCTGAACCCTATATTAGGGTTTAGGGTTTAGGGTTTAGCCCTAAACCCTAACTTGAGCTACCAAAACCCATTTTTTGCTAGAGACCCTATGAGCGCCACATTAGGGTTTATAGCAAGAACCTACAAGAACGCGCGCTATGGTAGCACCCTAAACCCTAAACCCTGAACCCTAAACCCTGAACCCTAAACCCTAAACCAACGCAAACGGAACTTGGTCCGAGGCTCTGGGTTTTGCTATACACGCAAGGCTCCTGTCAGCTACGACCCAGCAGTCTGGGCCATTGCTTGTCTTACCCCAAAGGATCCTATGTACTGTTATGGGGGATACTTCCCTAAGTCATAATAGTAATTGCTAATATGGAAACCCTACATTCTACTCTATCGGTACATAGGACCCTTTGGGTACTTGTCCAGTATCCAAACATTTAGGGGTACCGTATTTTGGGGTCTTTATGATAAGGATCCTACTATTTAGGGTACTATATTAGGGTCCCCTATTTTCGGAAACTCCCACTTGTCCAGTATCCTAGGGAACTAATGGTTCACCTTTGGGATTGTATAAGGTCATACTGTTGATGATAAAAATCCTAAACCCTAAACCCTAAACCCTAAATCCTAAACCCTAAACCCTAAACCCTAAATCCTAAACCCTAAACCCTAATCCTGCAGCACCTTAAGAGTCCCAAACTATGGGATTTATGGTATATTCCGTTTTATGGGTAATGCAGGATTTATACCATCAACCGTCGTACACCAAAAAGGTTAAAGGTTACCTGCTCTACTACTAGGCTGTTCCCGGAAGATCTGACAGTCAATTCAGAGTTTCGGGCTTAGAGTTTAGACTTTGCATTCACGGCTTGGGGTTTCGGGTTAATGTGCCGTTGCTGGATGTCGTAAGTACCCTATGTGATTTCTCCACCTCCCAAACCCCAAATAGTTCAACACGAAGCCTTAAACCCTAAACCCTGAAGCCCTGAAAGCCTACAACCCTTAAGCCCTAAACCCCTAAACCGCTACTTATAAACCCCTTTGCCTTAAACATTAAACCTAAAAACAAAGCAACCCTCACGACCCACAGCCCCTGAGCCCGACTCTCATAAAGCCCCTAACAATCAAGAGTTCTCAAACCCTAAACCCGAAAACCCTGCACCCTAAATTAAACCCTAAACCCTAAACTCTAAACCCGAAAACCCTGCACCCTAAAGCCCCAAGCCCTCAAAAGTGTAAACACGGAAAGCGTGAAACCCAAAGCTCTGCAACCCTAACCCCAAGGGTCCAAAGGACATAATGCTCAGGTACTTGGGTTACGGCTAGTAGTTTTATATGTTAGTATTCAAAATAATATGATCATTAGGTACTTGGACCCTTGGGGTAAAGACTCATATCCTGAATCCCTAGCCCAAAGTGCCTTATCCAAGCCCTCAGCCCACGAAAGAAGCCCCATCGAACCCTTAATCCCTACAGAGCCCTTCCCTAAGGGTCCTGTAAGGGCTTATGAACCCAACTGCCCAACCGCCCCGAACTCTACCCTCAAGCCCAGACTCACCAGAGTCTGGGACAGCAAGGGTTTAGGGTTTAGGGTTTAGGGGTTTAGGGTTTAGGGGTTTAGGGTTTAGGGCTTAGGGTTTAGGCATTATAGACTTTGTAAGGTTTTTGGCTCCAGCCCTTGAGTCTGAACCCTGATAACATCAAAACATGACGAAACTCAAGATGCCAGATACTGGCCGCCGCACCGTCGTCGGACTTCGACAGCTGTGATAGAATCCTGCTGCGAACCCAACCGTTAACGCCCAGCCAATCATGGTTACTATACTGTCGCCTGTCCTGGGGCAGCAACCCTACCATGCAATCTATGTTGCGGAGTTTCTAAGGTAGGATCCCACCTGTGACGTGTGGTTTAGAGGTTCTTACACCCTGAACTCGAAACATCAAGCAACTGGAAACCCCGAACCCCACCCCGAACTAGCTCCCTAACTCCAAAAAAAAAAGCTGATCGCTCCGCCAAGACTCCTGCACCCTCCCCGAAATGCCAATGATCTTGGTCTCGGACCCCCACTTCCTTGAGTTAACATTACATGTCCCTATCATAGCCCTAGGCCCTAAACCCTAAATGCTATAATCCCTTCTTTAGCGAGGAGGGTCAATTAATCAGGGGCCTACATAAAGGGGTTAGGGTTACGGAAGCCCACTGAGGACTTGGTGTTGAGGGTTTTCGGTGGATTGGATGTGAAGTTTAGGCCTTCGAGTGAGCACCAGAAACTTGGAACGTGAATCAATTATGCTTCGTGCTAAGACTTTCTGTGCTTTACTACCTTAAGGGCATGTGGACACTGATGTTCCAACTTTCTTGCTACTAACCTAGGAAGTTTGAGGGATCTCGGAACTTGGGCTTAGAGGCTAAGGCTTTGGTTCTTAGAGATTTAGAGGGTTTAGAGGTTCAGGGCTTAGGGAGCAAGAGGCTTTTGGGCCTAGGGATTTAAAGGTCCCACCTGTCGGATTTGAGAAAAAACGCTAAAACCTACCTGGACCCTGATTTTGAAGAACATACATTTTTGAGGACCTACCTACTTGTCGGGTATCATGGGGAACTAAAGTTTAAAGGTTAACCTTATTGATTATATACAGGGGTTATATAGGGGTTATACTACCCCAAGAAGGTTCAAGGTTACCTACTCTACTACTAGGCTTATGTAAGGAAATCATAGAAGCAGCCCTAAAGAGGTAGGTTAGTTAGGGTATAGGTAGCCTAAACCGATCTGTGAGGGATCGTTGTGAAGTGCAAAGGGCAATGGAGCCTTGTGGCAGCAGTATGAAAACCACTAGCTGCAGCATATTAATATGTATGTATATATATATATATATAGATATGCAGCAAAATATAACAATAGTAATGTAGCTATGTATCAAATCCAAAAGAGATCGCCGGCCTGCCCAGACCCTCAGCTGCAATGCCTCGATCACCTGCTTGATGGCTAGGGTCCTAACAATCATGAGGACCAAAGAAAGCCTGAACAAAAACCCTGAGGGGTAACTAAACACCGGAAACTCAGACCCCCCAAACTCAACTCTCTGAAAGAAAACACCCGAAGCGCAGAACCCTAAAGCGTTTAGCGAACCCCATAGAACTCTGATAGAATTATAGAACCCCTCTTAATCTTAGAACCCTTGCAGTACCATGAGTCGGTCCCTAGTAGCGCGTAGCAAATGGAGCCGAGGCAAAACAAGGAAGCAGCTCGGAGAGCTCTCCACCTCAACGACTGGGCTCTTCTTGTTTGCAGAGTACATAAGCCCCAGAAAGTGTAAACTCTCAGTTCTGCAGGGGATATTAATATCCCAAGAGGTAAAGAGTGTACTCACTCAGCCATCAGGTCTTGTTTGAAGATTTTGGGGTTCAGGGTTTGTGAATCAGGGTATATGCATTAAAGTTTTCCACCTCACGGACGGGTTCTTGTAAAAGGAACTGAAGCTGGGTAGTGTCGGGGTCTTAAAGGGCTTGTAGGAACCATTGGGCTCTTGATAAGGAACTTTACTTGCCAATAGGGTTAAATATACTACCATTGGCCCCCCACAAACCGTGACAAAAATGGTCTGTTGGTGCCTCATCCACAATGGTAGTACTTTTGGATCCTTTCAGTTAAAGGAAGAAACAGACGAGGATCCACACCAACCTAGGAAAAAAAAAGGGCTCCCGTTTTGGTATTGGGTAGTTGCACTAGGAACCTAGGACCACATAAATTGAAACAAGGCCCACTTGTGAACTCTAACATACTGCGGTTCTACATGGGCCAGGGTTTCTTAATCGGGTTCCTACATTCAATGAGGGACCTTGCAAAACCACCATTGAAAACTCATAGAGCCTGTTTCGTATCTTTACCTAACCCTGCTCCCTGCATGTGGCAAACCCTGAGGCTGGCACATGCGATGAGCCCGCGCAGCCCGCGGGCGGTGCCACCCACGCAAAACCGTTTTGGTTTAGAGCTCCGGGTGTAAAGGATTTAGGGCTTGGCTTAGGGCTTATATAGGCTTTTGGGATCTGGTTTAGGTTACATATGGGTGGTTGTCAAAATTATGGTCCCTTTTTGGGTCCCTATTATAATACGGCACCTATAATTATTTAGGGTACCCGAAAAGGGGCCATAATTTGGACAACTACCCATGTGGTTTTATAGGGTCTATGGCAGTCTGTGGTTTAGGGCTTGGTGGCACGGGGGTTTTGAAAAGGTGGTTGTGCCAAGGGAGGATTCTACACGGGCTTTGCGTATATACCACATGGGTAGTTGTCCAAATTATGGCCCCTTTTCGGGCCCCCTAAATAATAGGTGCCGTATTATAATAGGGACCCAAAAAGGGACCATAATTTTGACAACCACCCACATGTACCTGGGCCCTTCGCGGTTTACATTTATACGCTTTCGGGACTTCCGGGTGCAGGGCTTCACAAAAAAAATAAACCAGAACCCACCTTCCTCAGCGTCCCTGTAAATCCAATACGGTTTAGAGTTTAGGGTTTCGCCTGTAGGGTGCTATTTGGTGGAGTGCAAGTAGCTTCTGATGTAGCATAAGACTTGATGCAAGGTGTTTCGGGTCCAAGTGTTTCGGGTTCAGGGACAAGGTTGTGCGCCCGAAATGGCTGCAGGGTGAAGTGCACGAGACGTCACGTGTTTCGAAGTGCAGGGTTTGAGGTTTAGGTTAAGTGTTTAGGGATCGGGGAAGAGTGTCCAGGGTTACAGGGCTTTGTTCTTATCGCGCTTACTTATATTGTTTTAATGGTTGCATAATCTGCTTTGGTAGTACTGCTGAAATTGAAGGTTCCCTTGTACGGAGGTGCTTATAGCAAGGATCCTAGCATTTGATCAAGCGCGGTCCCGAATGCTTGGTGATAGTTGCTATGTCACTAACCTGAGGTCGAGGGTCGTGTAGTTTTTGTTTTGGGCTTTCTTTGTTCAATAACGCCCTGTACAGTGGTTTGTGCGGTCAAGAGCAATCCAACACTCGCATTATTCTGAAACATGCTGAGGGTCCATACATGCAATATACTTTGCCCCCACAGTACATAAAAAAGGGACCTCGGCCAAAGCGCATTAACTGGGCGCGTGGACTTTAGGGTTAGCCACATTAGAGCTGAACATCGCGTGGTGCTCGCAGAACCCGGAGACTCCAACAACAGCATCGAAATGTCCATAATACTGAAGGAAGAGGAGTTACACCCAGTCCATGTCCCATAATTAACATGCGTTACGCGTTGACCCTAAACTACTTGTCTAACTATCTGTCTGTCTGTCTGTCTAGCTCCCTGCCCTATCCCTCTCGCCTTCTCTCTGCGTCTCTCTCTCTGTCTCTCTATCAAACGAGATACACAACCCTATATCCTAAACCCCTAAACCCTGTAAGCACACGCACACAGATACATGCTAGATGGGTTAATGTTGGGGTCGGCTAATTGCTGATACGCGTTACTCTCCACGTGGCGTCATGCAAGAAGGCCACTGAGCGTTCGTGTCTCTCGCTGTTGTGTGTTAGAAGAACATATTTTTGAATTCTTCGCGGTTGAGGGCTGAGTACCCTAGCGCAGTACAATCACAATTTAACTGTGTAAATAACGGCAAATTTGCATCCATGCCGATTGGTTGGAGATTCGATGTCAATAGCCATAGCCCAAAACCTTGAACCCGCAGCGGGTCATAAACATAATAATTTAGGAAACTGACTAAGAAACCATGGCCCCACAACTCGGAACGCTATAGTTCATATAAAGAACCCTAAGGCCCTCATAGAGACCAAGAATTCTTAATCAGGTTCCTGTAATAATTGAATCGTTTGCCCCGAGCATTTTGCGTGCTCGCGCACCATTTGGCATCTGCCATGAAACGAAGATATCAACCGAGCTGTGGCTGCTCGGGACGTACCCGGCTGTAACCGGCTTCGGGATTTAGGGCTTGGGCATTTTAGGGGGTTGGGGTCGGGCTTTGGGTCTTTGGTGCTAGGTTTAGGATGCTCAGGTTTTGGGTCTCAGGGTGAAGGGCCTATGTCGCACGGTAGAAGTCGCTGAATTTCAGGAAGACCGCCCGATGATAGTGAGCCCTCGAGCCTTAACCCTAAGACCGTCTACATGCTGAAGTAGGAGCTAAGCCGGCGAACACTAAACCTGAAACCCTAAAGCCTAAACCTCATAATCCCCAAAACCCTACAGTCCTAAACCAGAAAACCCAAGACCTGTTGAAACCCAAGTAGCAGCGCAGCCCTCAGCAAACTTACACACCGGCTCTAGCCAACTAGTAAGCTTAGCCTAGCCCTAATACTCCATGTGGCCTTAGGGGTTCAGGGGCTTAGGGTTTACCTCCAAAACTAGCTAAACTAGTGGCCCAATACATTTAAACGGCTCATATAGTATGTCATCAGTATATACCGAGGTCTTCAAGTGCCTGTGTAGGTACTTTAGGGGCAAAGTATATACCATATGAGTACAGGACCCTCGGGTCTACTGAACTGGTAAGCTTAGCTGTACAGGCTACCAGGGCTCTTAAAGGTGTTATATACAAGGTCTCTGATGTTCATTAAAACGCTCCAAGGCCGTTTAAAGCTAAGCTTGTCTTGAACCGCTTGATACGATGATCCGAGCAAGGGAACATAAGGTGTTCAACACGCAGATGGGCACATGGCGCTCTGCAGGTATGGCTTTGGGTGCTGAGGAGTAGTCAGGGTTCGGGGTTTACACATTACGGCCCGAGATTAAGGGCTCAGGTCTTTCGCTTTTAGCTTTCGTGGGGTGTAAGTTCAGGTCTATGTTTCGCGTTTACTTTCTCCGACTTGCAGCTAGTTGGTCTTTCAAACCTCCATGTTACTGAGTTGCTGAGTTCATAAGGCCCAAAAAGTGTACGGTCGAGCTCTGTATTAAGAAATCTTATTAAACATGAAATCAGACTCTGATTGCCCCAACAATAAATTATGTGAGACTCTGGGTGCCCCAACAAGAATTTATTTAAATTTGAGACCCTGCAAGCCTCCAATCAGGGCAAGGGCAGTGCAAGGAAGGGCACGGCAGGGCAGGGGCACAGCAGAGTTCCAAAACCACCCAAAAACGCTTTTTCAAGGCCTGGGAAGCTCAAAATGCTGGTCTTGGAACTGCTCAAAGCTTGATGGGATTTACTTACGGGTGATGGTGAGGAGTGCATTTAAGAAATGTACACCGGACTCTCGGGAGGGAAGTACATTTCTTATGCAACCTGTTCTCTTAAGAAATTTCCCAGACCCTGGAACTGCAACGTAGTTTTCTTAACATAGAGTTCGCCCGTACACTTTCCGTTTTATAGTGGGCAATATTATCCTAAAAAGTGTAAAGTGTATCCACTCAGCTACTAAGGTTATGACAGAAGGGTGGTACTCAGCACGTACCCATGAATTCCAAAACCTCTTCCATTCTTTGAGCCGTGTTGTGCCTTAGTAGCTGAGTGGATACACTTTACACTTTTGGGGATAATATTATCCCACTATAAAACGGAAAGTGTACACTTTTTGGGCCTTATGAACTCAGCAACTAAGGTGCTGTCCTGGAGAAAATCCGGCATTCATTGCTGAAGGACTTGGTGAATTGGGGCTTGTGATTTTGGGTGGCCCTAAACCCTACAGTGGCAAATCCTGCCCCTGTTTCTTAGGCTATCTGCTTTTCTGGCTAGGATCTGCTATATAAAGAAGTAGCTACCCGAAACAAGGGGTAGGGTAGACTCGAGGTATAGTATACATATACACGTTAGCTTTGGGGTTTTTAGTGTTTAGAATATTGGGTTTAGAAGTTGTCAAGGCTTTAGTTTAGGGTAGGCTTGCACCCACCAGGGAAGTCGAAGGATTCGACGTAGGGCAAGTTTCTCAAATCCGCTTCACACTGCCCAGCTCAAGAAGCCTGGCTGCATGGGGTTTAAAGGATTTAGGGCTTAGGGCCTAGGGTTTTGACCCTGGTGGTTTGGAGCCTCTCCTTTTGGGTGGCCATGAGTCCTAAACTTCCTAAACGCTAGGTGCTAAACCCCTAAACCCTGAACCTTTGGGCAGGGTTTAGGGATTTAGGCTGCGCAGGTTTGCCCTTGAGTTTGGTTTAGGCTCCGAAGGTTCGGGCTTATCATGAGGGTTCAAAGAACCCAGTGATGAGGCACTTGGGTTTAGGATAATAGCTGTTATGCAGGTTGAGATTTGGGAGAGTATATGAATAGTGAGTGGGTTAGGGTTAGGGATTTAGGGCGACTATCTTCGTTAATTTGCGACTTTGAAGGTCCAGATTATGGTGAGTAAGCCTAAGCCGCGTCCCAAGAGCTTAGGCAAGGGTTGATGGATGAGGGCTTAGCTATAATCTCAAACTCAATTGTAGTTCCTTTCTGGGATAAGATAACCCGAATCATGGTACAGGATCCTAACTATAGAACTGGGTGAGCCAAAAAAGGACCTACACTGGAGACGATAGGTGGGGTTTGCGATAGTTTCAGTTTCCTGCGATGCGGTTTGGCTAAACCTTACCGGGATGAGGTTACCACTTGAAGGATCGGGGGTCGTCCTAGCAAATTTTATATGGGAGTTTCCGAAAATTAGGGGTACCTTACTTTGGGGTCCTTATGATTAGTACCCTACTATTTAGGGTACTATGTTAGGGTCCCCTATTTTCGGAAACTCTCATAGGGGGGTGTAGTAATCAGAATAGGACTTCGGATTTAGCGTTTTTTGTTCTACTACATGTTTATGTCGTAAGGACCATATAAAATTAAAAGGTAATAGCGCTGGTAATTGTTCAGACCTCTACGCTAAGTCGTACTGGGGCACCGAACTATTATCATCTTATTCCCTACAAGAGCCACTTCGGCTCAGGTTTAGGTTCAGGGTTTAAGGCCCTACACCGTAAACCTACTAACCTCGAACCATAAATATCATAAACCTAGGTACCTGGTTTTCCTTACTTGGACCCTCAAGGACGCAGACAGCTGCATGAAGGCAGCGCGTAGCCTTCACATGGCTAGTTCTCCAATTCAAGGTCCCTTTTTAAGAACCCAGTGGAACCCAAATGCACAGGCGGTTTAAGGCTTCAGTATAAGACACTGCCTTTACGACGTATTGAGGTCCCTATACTATGCTCTTTCAAGTCCAAAACAACCTCATAAACAACAACTAATTCAGTAGAGAAGCATGTGGACCCTTAGAGGATCCCTTACGACAAAACTCAAGACAAGCCTTCTTGCTTAGAGTAGAATTTATACCGTTCTAAGCTTGAAAAGGCATAGTATATGGGGCCGTAATCACTAGAATTTGTGCTTTGGGTGTGTCGCGGTTTTGTCGAAAAGGGACTCACAATAAGTACCATCATCAAGGGATCAAACCCCTCAAAGGCACTGAAAGCACCATGAACCTTGGGCTGAAAATCTGATTCAGAAACCGTGGAACGCTTAGAGGAACTCTGAAATAGACCCCATGTACCCTTGACCCTAAACCCAAAACCCTCCACCATAGACTAAGCCCTGCGATGAACCCTGAAAAAAGACCTAGCCGACTGAACCCTAACCCCCCCAACCCCTAAAGACCCTAAACCCCATACCACCATCAAAAGAGTCCCAAGCTTTCTGCCGGCTCGGCTTGGAGGGCTTCACTTCGCCGGTGTTCAGCCCGAACTTTATCAGGTTGCCTTTGGGTTTAGAGTTTAGGGGTTTAGTGGGTCTAGGGCTGTAGGAGTTCCTTCGAGGGTAGGGTTTCAAGGTTCACGACTTTCTTGGGCCCGAATGAAGCTGCCTTTCTTAGGCCTTGAGTAAGGAACCCGAGAAAGTTCCTGTACAGGTGCACGAGAAAAGACAAATGTATGTATGTATGTATGTATGTATGTATACGTGTGTGTATATGCATATGTTATAAGGGGTTACACAGAGACAACATGGAAACAAACTCTGGACATCATCGAAGCAAGGCACCGCAGGCAACTCGCAATCTGCAACAAACCCCAGCTGCCATCCACCTCAGCCTGTGTAGTGACCGTTTCAACCGACATCCGTTCCAATAGCTAAACCCTAAAGAAGCCCTAAATCGCCCCCTTAGTCGGTGCAGGCGGACATAGCACTACGCTACGAGAGCTCTAACTCTAAATGACTCTAAACCCTAAACTCCCAAATCCGATAGCTCTTTAAAAGACACTGCAAAGACTTAGGAGGGAACCTCGGAGCCATAACAACTAGAAGACTTGAATAGGGCTCGGGGCTATATCCTAAACCCTATACCCTAAACCCTATAAACCCTAAATCCTAAACCCTAAAACCCTCATTATAGTATACGTTGAACCCGAAACTTAAAGAATTGGATTAGCAACGATTCAGTCTTCTATATATATATATGTATACAAGCTAGAACTGTCGTCAATCAACACTGAGCCATGTCATTCTGGTCTGTATTCCCGACATGTGCTAGGTGGCTCGCTAGTCTAAACCTAAGTCCCTAGTTCTTACGTGCAAGCCAGTAGCCTCACACAGCCCGCAACTTTACCCCACTTGCTGGAATCTCAGGTGGCTCCAACCCACACCGAAAAGCAAAAGCACACACATGCTGCACATCTTGTGTTCCTAAACCCGTAAATTCTACAAGTCTTGGAGCCATGAAACTTCAAACCTTCAAACCTGCACCCCCCNCCGCCCCCCGCCCCTCCCTGCACCGCACCTCGCGCACCGCCATTGTCCGGCAGAGACACGTCCTGAAAACACACGAAACCCCAGATCCCAATGCAGGGCCATTACCAATTAGACAAGGTTTTGGGGCGTACTATACCATGAGAAAAACACTATCTATATAGAACCCCCAGACAAACAGTGTAAAGAACATTCTTGGACATTGGACAAGCCGGAACCCTAATGTTGGGGCGTAAGCGCGAACTCTTGAATCAAACTTGCGAAGACCGTGATGCGGCTGTGGGGCTGAGGCCAGGCTGTAACTCCACCTATGACTAACTTACCCAGAGGGTCCATGTATACTACAATGACGGAATCAGGTCCCAAAAGACCATCCTCATTATGGTTTGTGGGACCTAAATCCATAATAGAACCCTAAGCCCTAAACCCATAATAGTAGTGTATATAGAGGTTACCTCACACCCTGAACCCCGAGCCCAAAACCATAGTTTCTCGCGCTCAGAGATTCATACATTCTCTAACGATCATCCCTTCTGAACAAATGTATATATATATATGCGTGTAAACGCCATGCAAGATTCAGCATCACGTGGAACATTCCCGATTCCCGAAACCCAAGCCCGAACATCTAGCCATAAAGAAGCCTGAAAGACAGTCCTTGAGTCGTCATCACAAAGAGCTTGTGCAAAGCTGTATAAAACCGATGCTGGATTGCTCATCAATTAAGCGTTTGCTCAAACCGTATAAGCCCACAGACTGTCTTCTGCACTGCGGATAGCTAAAAGCCGCAAAACCCGACCAACCAAAATAAGTTCCTGAATGTGCCTTGCTATGATCCCCCAACCCCGGCTTGCGGCCTAAGTTGAAGCTTCGGGTTTCTGGGGTGTAGGGGTCAAGGCTTCTGGCTTGGGTCTGTCATTTTCAGGGTTTGGGGTTTAGGGGTTTAGGGGTTTAGGCGGTGTAGGGGTTTAGGGGTTCATAGGGGCCATGGGGGTTTAGGGGTTTGGGGTTGACAGATGTTTCCCAGAAGTACCTAGCAATGATATACTCTCCAAAAAGCTAGCGCACAAAACTACCACCTAAAATCAAGTTTTGGACCCTCGGGGTTCAGGACCTTTTTTGTCAAGTTGATATAAGTGGTTCTCTAAATAGGGGTCCCGGTTACTTTGCCCAAAATACTACGGCACCCTTACAAAAGGACCCGAAAAGGGATCCTAATTTAGAAAACTACGTACACCCTAAACCCTAAACCCAAAGCCCTAGACGGGACCCTAATTTGGGAGTTTCCGAAAATTAAGGGTACCATAAGGATCCTACTATTTAGGGTACTATTTTCGGGTGCCCTATTTTCGGAAACTCCCAGTTAGAGAACTACCCATGAGATCAACCCCCTAAAAAAAAAAAAAACTGCATACTCCAGATCCAAACCCTAGGCCCAGAGGGTCCATGTATACTGGGCTGTTAGAGAGAAAAAGTACACAGTTTCATTTCATAATGGTTCCTTTAAGAAAAAAATACTAAAGTATGGTACTCCGTAGCTCAGTATACTACGATTATGGAAGTTGGTCCCCAAAGCCCAGGACCCTCAGGGTATAATTTTCAAAGGACGTATATAGAAGAAAATCAAAATGAGGAGCCCCTGTGGCCTACCCCTTCATACTTCCAGGAGTGTATACAAATATATACATATATATATATATGTATATTTATGTATGCATATATATATTATATGTATATTATATAGGCATATAAATATAAATCTATATATATGCATATATATATATATACATACGCGATTATCCGCCTGGTTATGTAGCTATGCTTCTCCGCTTTGCTTTCAGGGGGGTACCTTGGCTGTAGCCTAATTAAACCCTAGCCTAGACCCTAAAACCTAAGATTGGCTTCCGAAGCCTCATGTCAGCTTTAGACTCTTATTCACGAAAGACCTTCTGCCGGAGCACCAAACGAAACAAATCCGAAAGATTTTGAAGCCAAAACACTAAACGAAAATATCTAGCGGTTACATATATGCAGTAAGTGCAGTGTGCCCTAGGCCCCACGACCCCGTAATTATTCCATCCGCCGACACCCTGAACCAACAAAACACTAAATCCATTTTCGAGCCCTTGTACAATTACAAGCTTGATTCCAATCCCACACATTGCAGTTCCGCGACATCTTACTAACACACTGCCGTCCTCGTTGGACAGAGTCGAACCGTCAGCCGGAAGATTAGACCAGTTCTGGCATTGATTGGCGTTAGGGTTCATTCATTTGGGGCGGAAGACAACATGCTGTCATGGACTCTCTAGGTCAGGATGGGACTTAGGGCTTGCGGTGCTTAGCTTGAGGCGGTTGCCACAGGATCCAGCATGGGTTTCGGTGCATTCTAAGCCAGTCCAGCAGTTCGATGAATACACTGTTCCAAAAAAGCTGTGCAAGGTAGGAGCTGTCAATGTTAATTAAGGTTCAGGGCTTTTTAGGCTTTATAGGGCTGAGGGGCAAGATAGGAGCTTTCAACGTTTGGGGCTCAAGCGGGCAGCTTGCGGGTGAACTGGGTTCACGGGCTCATGGTTTACAAGTCCGAGCCTAGGGCTCCCTGAAAGCCCAATACCCCTTAATTAAGGAATAATAATATAGCGTAAATCATAATATGACGCCCTATATAATTTCAGCCATATTCCTTAATTAAGGGGTATTGGGCTCTCTGGGCCGCTATTGTAGCAGGGTGTAGGGTTTAGGGGGTTTCGGGCTTAGGGAAGAAATGAGCAAGTTATTGGACCAGGAATGTGCAAGCCGCCCACCCCCTCTTTTCAAAAAACGGAGCAAAACAAATGCTCCAAACTCGAAGAATTAGCGGCTGAGTATCCTAGCCCGAGACAGGTTAAAGGTTAACCTCCCCAAAAGGCTGAAGATTACCTGCAGAACTGAGAGGTTCAGGGCTAACAAGGCCCCTAAACCCTACCTAGAGGCTCATACCCTACCCCTTCCTTAGGGTACCCAGTTTTATGGTTAGCATCTGCTATATAGAACCCTAAATCCCTAAACCCTAAACCCCTAAACCCTAAGAACCTTAGGTACCTTAAAAAAAAGGTAGGGTATGAGCCTCTAGGTAAACCCTAAACCCTAGGGCTTTCTTCCAGGAGATCCTTGCTCACCTTCCTCCCCAGAGAGCCCTTAATCCCCTTAATTAAGGAATATAGCTTAAATCATAATATGAAGCCCTATATAATTAAGGAATATAGCTTAAATCATAATACGGTTGATGGACAAAAACCTGCATTACCCATTATAAGGAATATACCATAATTCCCATAGTTTAGGGTCCTTAGGGTCATGCAGGATTTTGTCCATCAGCCGTATGAAGCACTACATAATTTAAGCCATATTCCTTAATTAAGGGATATTGGGCTCTCTGGGTCTTGGTTCGGTTGCCTAACTCATGGCACTGCATCAAAATCTCCCTTCAGACGAAACTGGCTTGGGAACAGGTCCTGAATATCTCCTCAACTCTAAACCCCTGAATACACCGGGAACCCTAACCCTAAACCCTTGAATCCCAAACTCCTCAAACCTTAAACTTTATAGATTAGAAACCCTAAACCCTAACCTTGTCCACTGGACTATCACAGGCTGAAAGCAAGCCAGGTGCACATAGAGCGCCATCACACAGAGGACCTGCGCACAGGAAAGATTACTGCTCGTGTCTTGGGCTTAGGAATCATCAGGGGTTGGGGGGTTTCAATGCTGGGGTTATGTGGCTTTGCATGGTTCGGAGGGTTTGGCGTTTAGGAAGACTACCTGAACTGCGTGCACCCCGTTCCTCACAGCAAAAAAACTCCCGCATGCAATATTAGGGTGAACACGGGAAACTCTTTCGCTGATAAAGCCGATGAGTGCTGTATATAACCCTGAGAATCAGCAGTGTACCGCAGCGATGGCAACGGCGGTTCTGGCATGGCAACCCGGCCTGCTCGCATTGCACCGCAGAAGACAATCACGTGATGACAGAGCATCGGAGAACCAGCAGGAGCTGTACAAGGTTCGTGCGATGGCTGCACCTGCAAAAATTCAGGCAGCCTTGGACGTTCGCAAAGCTTCCATGATCTTGGTCGACTCTCTTCTCTCTCATAACTTCGCGTGCGATTTCGGCGCGTTCGGCGCATCACTTCGTCATCATGCGACACGTGGTCCTGCCGAAACTTTCCACATTGGAAACCTTGCTTTTGGCGAATGCGTAACGCCAGCTGGGAAGCTCGCTTTTGCAGCAAGACTGGGCAACACTGGACAGAAGCAAGCAAGTTAGAAACAACAGGTGGTGCATGGTGGGCCCCTTTATACAAAACCACTCCATCGCCGACTTTTTTGGAGGACCTTATTATGTCAGCACTTGGGCTCCCCCCTGCGTTGCCTCCTGCGCACGAGCGTGCATGTTTATAGTGGAAATGAGGGTAAACAGTTAAACCCTACACCTTGAACCCTAGACCTATAGAAGTTATTAGGGTAAATCGTAGAGGCCAGTCAGGGGTCCAGGTAGATTTCAGGATGCAAGGTTCAGGCCTACGGATTCATACACCCTAGAAACTTTTACTGTAAGGGCTAAGGGCTTGGGGTTGGGGGTTTCGTTGCGGTGGAACAGTTGGCCAATGTTGGCCCAAAGCTTCAGACTGGCGATGCTCTCGTACTGTAAAACAGTTCATTGAATCATTGGTTACGATGACCAGACCGAGACACCTAGAACTTAAAGCGAAAACGTGCTGTTGGCTGTAGCTAGAATATTCCTCTACGAAAGTATCATAGAAGCCCCCGGTGAAGAGCAACCCACGCAAAAACATGCACCCTAAGTACCTTAGTTGGGGTTATAAGTAAGTCTAAGTATAGTTACCCTAATCATGACAGTAAAGTTACGAAGTCCCATAAACTATTATAAAGTATAGTTACCCTCATAATAACAGTAGCTACTAAGCGCCATAAACTATAAACCCCTACTATTCTGTCTGAGGCTGCAGCGCAGGTGGAAGGATCGGAGGATCCAGCCGGAAGCAACAGGTATGCCTTGGCTTCAGGGTTTAAGGCTGAGGGCCAGGGTTTACCAGTTTACCTTATATAAATTACCTTCCCTTTCCCCGAACTCTAGTCTGCATCTTGGCGTTGGCTCTTCTCTTCGCAACCATGTACCGCTCTAGATCTGTACCATACTATACCATACTGAGGTATGGGGTTTTCCCACTCGTTTCTGTCTCTGTACTCTAACTGTACTAGTACCATGGCTATGCCATACTATATCAGACATTCCCATACTGCACAGTACTACACTGCACTATACTATACTATACTTTAAAGTACTATACTATACTATCCCTAAGGGTCCATGTGCCCAAATAGTATATACTTTGGGCCCAATGTACCTTTTGGGGAGTACTTTAAGGCCAAAGTATATACTATTTGGGTACATGGACCCTTAGGGTATACTATACGGTACTGCAGAGGGATTTGGCAAACCGCCTCGTGCTTTTCAGCCGGCCCACCCAGATCCCCAATTCAAAACCCTGAACCCTAATGCAACAAAGCACGGGAGCCGACAGAAGCCCCCGAACAGTTTAGGGTTTTGGAGAGGGATTCCTAGCGGTTTGGGGTTTAGGGTACGGCAAAGACGAAATCAACAACCCGCCTTTCACGCAAGGTCTGATACCAGATCAGAGCCAAGACGCTGCTTTTTTCGTGGCCTCTTCGAGGTAGCAGAGGCAGTCGTACGTAGCACCAGCCTCACAGCAGAGTATATGCCTACAAGGCTGGGGGTCGGGTTGGTTCATGTGTAATGGGTTAGGGTTCACAGTTGAGATATGGGAGTTTCCGAAAATATACGGGGCCCTTAATATAGTACCCTAAATAGGATCCTTATTAAAAAAAGGTGCCCCTCATTTTCGGAAACCCCCATATGGGTTCAGAAGCAGACTACATTCGAGGGTTGAAGAGTATCCTGTAGTCTATAAGGGTTTATATAGGGTATATAATATAGGGGCCTTAATAATTAGAATAGGGTTTTGGGGTCCATAATACTATAGTTAAATTCTTTCTTTACAAGAAGGAACCCCCAGCAATGTTGCCCAGAATCTCAAAACGGAAACACGGTACACTGGGAGACCTTGTCATTACCTTGTAGTCTTGATGTTGCCTAGAATCACAAAAGAAGGAGAGACGGTACTGTGCCGACGTGCTTGAAGGAGAAACCGATCCCCTCCACAAATGACTCATGTCTCTGTTAATGGCAAAAACTTGGCAAAGCCGAAAGCCGTCGAGCCCTTGGTGCTCCTACAGGGATATAGAAGAGGTAACTGCAAAAGGCATTAATCAATCTCTTTGGGTGTGTCACTTGTGGGTTTCTAACCTAAACAATCAGCAATCACAGCCCGAAATCCTAAACTCTAAACCAGGCCTCCATCTTCTGTGGAAGGCTGATGGCAATGGCCTGCTGCAATCGTTGAAAGCGCACGTAGAGTATCGGTAGACTTTGCAAGTGAGATCACTCTATCATTAGGGTTCAGGGTTTAGAGTATCGGTATCGGTAGACAAGTGCAGCTACGCTGTCCGTGATGCTTGTCCGGAGGTTCAGTACTTCGTGGACTCCTAGAAGCACAAGACTCAGGGAGTAAGCCTTGCCTTACCAGCTTCCTTTTCTACATGCTGCTGCGCGTGTTGCGATCATCCGTAACCCTAAACCATCAACCTTAAACTTTAAACCCAAACCACAAACCCTGAACTCTAAATCCACAAAGTAGTCGCAGTGCTACTTGTTGGACACTGTTGTTACTACGGTCGGCTCGGCCGGCCGCAAGTTCTGCGCCGTTGCTGGCTCCCGCTGCTTGTTTTGTGCTTATAATTTTATAAGGTGCAGGGTTCACGGTTTAGGGCGTAGGGTGTAATGAGGGCTCTGCCGTTGCAGAAGGGGTGTTCTTGCTGTCGCTGGTGTTCTTGTTGCTGCCTCCGGTGCTTCGGCCATTGTTGCTGCTGCTGGTTTTCTTCTCGCTGTTCTGCTTGCCATAACTCTGCAGTCCGTGTACCTGTATCGTTTGTGTGCGTTGGCCGCAACGTACCTAGACAGAACGCTGCTTTTCAGGCCATAGCATATAGGCACACGGAATCCTAAGGAAAGGTCCCTCGTCTCCTGTCCTGCCAGCCCCCAAAAAACAGTAACAGAGCTACTGCTTAAGGAACCTAGTTAAGGTTAAGGATCTCGCACTTGATTTCTTCTTTCCTATCTTGCACACAAGCCCGTCATGGCATTGCAAACAATTACAAATAATGTTACACAAGAAAGACAACCCTTAGATGCCTCAACAACAATCTAGGAACTTGGCCTTGGGTTCAGGGTTTAAGGTTCAAGCTCTGGAGTATTGAAATAAGAAACCTACAAAGCTCTTCTAGTTAAAGATGCATGAGACCCTTATGATCGAAAGTCAGTTTAGGCCCTTCGGAACCTGGGTTTACTGAATGATCACGGGTGGGTTGGGGTTTAGGGTTTACCTGACTATCCCCAAACCTACTGTTTTAGATGTTATACATTATGATTCAGGGGTCATAACCCCTAAGGGTCCATGTACCCAAATAGTATATACCTTGGCCTTAAGGTACTCCCTATATAGGTACATTGGTCCCAAAGTATATACTACTTGGGTACATGGGCCCTTAGGGAACCTACTACTTTGTAGGGCTTGGAGATACAGGTAGGGCTTCAACACACTACACTCACAGGGACCTTGGGGGGGTGGTAGGGGGCCTTAATACCTATAGTAAGGACTTAATAAGTCCTATTTAAGGAAGATTAGTCCCCTGCCCCCCTCCCCCCTGCCCCTCTAACGATGAAACCATGGGCCCTTAGCATGGGCCCTTAACCCTTAGGGTCCAATCAAAGGGTAGTTAGTAGGGGCCCATACTTCAAACCGTAAGTTCAAAGGAGCAATGGCATTTTTGTCCGGCCTGCGGGTCGGGGTCCGTCTGGACGAGGTCTGCAAATGGACCTGCAGTTTGGCTCAGTTACTGAGTTCATAAGGCCCAAAAAGTGTATACTTTTATTTTTAGAGTGGGTAATATTCTCCCAAAAAGTGTAAAGTGTATCCACTCAGCTACTAAGTTGGGGTTTAGGGTTTCAGGAAAATAGTTACAGGGCCCCCTTGTTTTTCTGCGAGGGGACGGAGGGGGGGGGGGGGGCGGCGGGTTTCCTTTTACGGTTGGCGGATATTGTAGAAAGTACGAAAAAAGATTTTATTTTCGTACTNATTGATGTATATGAAAATATGCGTGGGTGGTGCGTGTTTTTGTGGGAGGGGGGGGGGGGGGGGGGGGGGGGTGCGGCGGTCTTCATTTTCAGCTTGCCGGATATTGCAGAAAGTACGATAATAGATTTTATGTCCGTATCTTCGCGACCTCCCAGTCAGTCAATACCTCGTACCCTCCGCAGTTTGAACACAAACCCGAAAAGCCTAAAAAAACCGCCCTCCAAAACACACTGACGGCCGTCGGTCCTACCGAATGACTTGCTGCGCCGGTTTTTGTTTTCATGGTACAAGTGTGTCGGTTGGGATCGGGGTGGGCCTGAGATTTGGGAGGTGGAAAGGTTAACATTTCCGGGTTTAGTACGCAGGCGTTGTTTGTTCCAGGACCCTAGCCGAGCCCTAGCCCCCACCTCCTACATTAAGTGCTACAAGTGATAGTCTCGGAGCAATTTCTGGTCTACACATGGGGCGAACTGAGGCCTGGAGTCACCAAGGAAAAAGAGTCAGTCTTGGCTGTTGCTAAAGCCTGCGTCCTGCATATAGAGGCTCTGAAACGTAATGCTTTCGTTGAAGACCTAGCTAGCCCAAAGCCTCAAGAACTGCGACCCGAGTCCAAAGAGCGGCGGTGCTGATCCATCCATCCGCTTATCCGCTTGTCGTCCTTAATGTACTGATCCCCAACACCCTATTCTGAATTTAGTAAGGCCCAAATATGGGAGTTTCCGAAAATTAGGGGTACCTTATTTGGGGGTCCTATGATAAGGATCCTACTATGTAGGGTACTATATTAGGGTCCCCTATTTTGGGAAACTCCCATATTACCCTGAACCCTAAACTTTAAACCCTAAACCCTAAACTCTAAACCCTAAACCCTGAACCCTAAACCCTAAACCCTGAACCGCTGAATGCAGCAAAGTCGAAGCTTCAACATCTGGAGTTCAGGATCCGTCGAGCGGAGGGGGCAGATTGATTAGAGTTTAGGGTTTAGGGTTAGGGTTTAGGGTTTAGGGTTAGGGTTTAGGGTTAGGGTTTAGGGTTAGGGTTTAGGGTCTAGAGTTTAGGGTTTAGGGTTTAGGTTTGGGTGGTGGGGTATACCCATAGGCCCCATAGTAGTTCCTTTTTAGGGTTCATCTTTAGAATCCTGTAAGGTATTCCCAGAAAGGAACTACTTTGGGGCCTATGGGTAGGGCTGGGATGTTGGGGTTTCGGGTTTCGGTACTGGGGTTTAGGGTTCTACGGGTATTCAGATTCGGATGTTTGGTGTAGGGCTTTAGAGATTTACGTATTTCGGGTTGCGGGTTGAGGGCCCCCTATACCCTAAACCCTAACAAGGGCTCCTCCACAGATCTTGTTGACGTCCCAGAGAAGTTCCGGCGTCTTTGCCTGCAGCTCCGGGTTCCAATAGTTGACTGAGGCGAGCAGTTTAGGGCTTAGGGTTTAGGGAGTAGTGGTACCCGAGCATCAAAACAAGTAGCAACATCATGTGCTGTCTTGCCATGAACCCTAACCCCTTCTGAAACCCTAAGCCTGTCGTCAACACGGAGTTCTGACACACACCACTACGATTCCTTAGGGTTCCGTAACATAACTGTGCCGTACTATACCACAAATCCTAGTCTAAGTATCAAGGCCCCCAGTGGTGATTACTATGAGGGCCTTAACAATTGGTGTAAAACCGCTCTTCATGTGGGGCATTTGAGCAGAGCTATGAATGCACATCATGCCTGATCTTTCTTGGCCCAAAAGAGGGCCCTTGGAACCTTTGCTGAACAGCAGTGGATGGCTGGCGGTGCGANGCCTGATCTTTCTTGGCCCAAAAGAGGGCCCTTGGAACCTTTGCTGAACAGCAGTGGATGGCTGGCGGTGCGAGCACAAAAGTGCTTCCTTGAGCAAACCGGGAACCGTTGGTTTTACATGGTAGCGGAGCGCTGCGGCGCTCAGGGTGTTTGGGTTTGAACCGGACCAGCAGGTGCGCGAGATGAGTGACAAGGACCCTTTCAAGGACCTGACATTCAGTGGCGCCCCTTCGGAGTACCGGTTGTTCAGGAGGAAGATCCTCTTGAGTGTGGCTTCTCTGGAAGAGAAGCATGTGTACTTGGCAGGCCCGAGGATCTTGAATCGCCTAACGGGAGAAGCCTGGAGGGCGACGGAGCACCTCTCCATCGGAGAGTTGCGTTCGGAGAAGGGCTGGCTGAGTGTTCTGCGAGCTCTGGACGATCACTACAGGTATCTGCCAGAGACGGAACTGAACGAGTGCGTGGACGAGTTCCTCTTCCATCTGAAGCGTAAGAGCCATGAAGGTGCCACGGCTTTTGTGTCACGCTTCAAGTCCGTGCTGAGCAGACTTGAGACGCTAGTTGCTGCAGAGAAGACCTTGCAGCGTGGCCCTTCGAAGCGTCGCAGGTCTAAGGACAGACCAGCGAACAGTGACCGAGGGATTTCGTCGAGCAGTTTTCCTTCGGAAGAATCTGAAGACGGACCCCGCCTCACCAAGGACCGGGTCGATGCGGCCGCCGCCGCCTCTGACCCAGCCGCTGGAGCGAAGCCTTCTGCGGAGCCGACCGCAGCATCCAAGGGCCCACAGACGGTCGGCAGCTTCGTGGATTCGCCAAAGCGAAAGCCTCCTTCTGGAGGAGGCGGGTCGCAGAAGAGTCGGGGCACACAGCGCGCAGACGATGAGCGCGCCAACAGAAAGATGTTGGAAAGCCTGGAAAAGCTGGAAGTTGGGCACTTGAAAGTTCGCCCGATCTTTCCGGAAGTGATCCTTGGCCACCTTTTCATGAGGAAGTACGGCTTGAACCGAGAACAACGGAGCCAGATCATCCGATCCACCGGCGGCTCCTGTAAGTTCAAGGACATCGAGAAGGTGATCCGTGCCTCGGACTATGAAGAGAAGATCCCGGACTCCAGCGGGAAGGGCAACCAACATCGACCTTCCAGGTCAGGGAATGTTATGGCGGCTGAAGAAGCTAGCAGCTTAAGTGAGCCCACCTACTCCGATGATGAAGTCAATGAGGCCGCCGAGGGCGACAGCCAGGAAGACGAGGACGACGAGGACCTGGAAGAGGCCTATGAGGTGCAGCGCAAGGCTAAGCAGGATGCTAAGAAGGCCTTCCGCAGCTACAAGGAAAGCCGCCGGAAGGTGAAGGAGATCCGAAAGGACCGGCAGCCTTACATGCCGGTGGTTGCCATACCGCCATCGTCGTCTGCGATGCCCGCGGACGCTATGCCTATCCAGCCTACCTTCAAGTACGACAGGAAGAACGAGAAGAAGAATTCTGGGAACCGTGCTAAAGGAGGCAGGAAGGGACGACGAGAAGATGTCAGCTTAGTGCAGGGGTCGCTGGTGACGGAGTTCTCCTATATGCTCACCGCGGAGGCGCCCACCACGGAGGACCATGACATCTTTGCGGTGACCGTCCCGGCCGGGCTGGCGGTGATCGACACAGGATGCACCACCTCGGTGATCGGCGAGTGCACGGCAAGGCGATATCAGGAACACTTTCGCCAACGAGGACTTCCGGAGCCGGTGTCGGTGACCTTGCCCCCAGTGCAGCTGAAAGGGTTCAACGGAGTTAGGACCACGACCGATCGAGGACTTCGTTGGACAGTAAAGCTTGGCAAGCTTTGGGGCCAAGTGACTACGTACACAGTAGAAGGGGAGGCTCCCTTTCTGCTGTCGAGACGCGTCCTGGAAGGGATGCAGGCTTCCATTGACCTCGGCCGCTGTACCCTCACAAGTGTGAAGCATGGGATTCATGATGAACCCTTGGCCCAAGCAAGTAATGGTCACCTGCTGTTGCCTTTGTTGCCCCCGGAAGACTTTCAGGAGTTGATGCAGGTTCAAGACAGTGCCGAGGAACAGGAATCGGACAGTGTTGAACCTGAGCCCGGTGCCAAGCCTACCGCCGTGAGAATTGAGATACCGCCGGCCAGAGCCCAGCCGGCAGCGACCGAACGGGATGCTCCCGAGGAAGTGGCTTCTCACAAGGCCAGTCTTGATTCCCGTAGGCACTTCCAGACGATTATGAAGCATACCCGCTACACACAGGTAGATGTTGGCAGCTATAGGTACCAGCTTCGGAAGGTTTTCGGTCAGGATGTTGATTTCGCTCTGTGTGCATATCGGCCTCGCTATGAACGGGTGCCGAAACAAGCCGCCAGTCATTGCCTGTCCATGAGTGTCGCACACCTGAAGCCCGGTGGTGAGTTAGAAATCTCCCCTTGGACCATCCGACCGCCTGCTGCCAGGAGGGCGAGCTTTGATCGCCCCGGAGCGTGTATCTTCGCGTTCCGCTATGCCTCGTCATCCGGGGAGGCCTCTCCGGAAGAAGTGTCAGTCAGCCAATTGCCGGTAGATCAGCACTCTGAGGGCTGTAAGGCCTCACCAGCCGCAGTAGAACCCAGTCTTGCTGCCGCGACGTGCCACACTGATGTGCAGGCTGATGTGTCGACCAGCCGGTGTGATTGCTGTAGTGCCCTAGGAGAGCTTGATGAAAACCCCAACCATGGAGCAGAGGAAGGGATCGGCCCGCCTGAGCTAGAAGCTATGTACGAAGAGATAGATTGGGTTGCCTTAGAACACCTGCCTGTTCCCGCTAAAAGCCGTAGCAAGATAGCATGTCAGGTTGAAGCGGTTCGCCGAGTGCCTTTCCAACTTGCTTTGGCCAGTCTAGAGGAGAACCCAAGACAGGTAGAGGCAGAGCTTGAGTCGTGGTTAGGACCCCAAGCACCGAAGCTTCGACAAACCATCGGGTTGATTGAGGTTTTCGCAGAATCCGGCCAGTTGTCTCACCAATGCGAGAGAATCCGGGGTCTGGCAAGTCTGCGGCTAGGTCCTAGGCATGGACAAGACTTCTCTAAGGCACGCGACCGTAGGCTGCTGTTGCTCCTCCTAGGACGGGTTCGTGCTAAGGATGTGTGGTTCTCCCTTCCTTGTGATAGCTGGTCTGGGTGGTCTAGGCATAGTTTGGCATTAGGAGGGGGTGCCGCGAGGACCGCGCTTGCCAGACGCCGGAAGGAACGGCCGTTCCTCCGTCTGTTTGAGCAAGCTTGGGCACTGCAGACCATGCTCGGAGGCCACGCGCACATCGAGAACCCAGTAGGATCCCTAGTCTGGAATGAGCTTTCCCTAGGTCCTGTCTATGAGGTTGATTTCGATATGTGTGCCTTAGGACTGGTAGATAAGAAGACCCATGTGCCCTTAAGGAGACGCAGTAGGATCGTCACCAGTGAACCTCGTGTGGTGTCGGCCTTCAAGTCGTGCCAGTGTCCGGGACACGCCCAGCATGCGCACAACGCTCCATCGGCTTCTGTCAGCTGCTCTGAAGCATGTACCCGAGCCATGTGTAAGAGGCTAGCATCCGTGTTCATGAGCCGAGATAAATCTGTGAAGCCTATACACGATATCTTTCTTCAGACCGATGACGAAGCTGACTCTGAGCGAGAGTCAGACCCAGAGGGCGAGCCGGAGGAGCCAAGGATCCAACAGGCCAACCGCAGGTCGTATGCGGCCATGATCCAGAAGTTGCATGTCAATACCGGCCACGCCTCGGTTCCTCAGATGCTTCGCCTAGCTCAGCGTGCGAAGGCTCCACCAGGGCTTATCTCCGAGATCCGCAAGTTCAAGTGTCCTGTGTGTGAAGAGTTACAGGTCCCTCCTTCGCATAAGGTAGCTGCTCTTCGTCACACTGAGACCCCTAATCACATTGTCGGTCTAGACGTTGTTCAGGTCGAACTAAAGAGGGATGGTCCTAATGGCCCAGAGGAAATCAAACACAATGCCAGCAAGGGCTGGGTCATTTGGGGAGCAGATATCAAGACAGCTTTTCTTTCCGGAGATGCCTCAAATCGCCAGTTGTTTTTCCGTCCTCCCGAAGAGGTCCGTGAGTTTATGCACTTGAGCGATGACGACGTCCTTCGACTGGAGAAGGCAGCCTACGGGCTTGCTGAAGCACCTAGGGCGTGGTTTCTCAGGTTGACGCGAGAACTTCTTGCAGTAGGACTAGTTGTAAGTCAGCTGGATCCCTGTGTGTTTTGCCTTAGAGACAACAAAACCGCTGAACTTCTGGGGATATGTGGAGTACATGTAGACGACCTACTCGGTGGAGGGACGTCTGCAATGGACAAGTGCCTGGAACGCCTCAAGTTGAAGCTGCCCTTCGGCGACTTTCGCCGAAAGACCGTGAAGTACACAGGGGCTGAAATCAGGCAACATGCAGACGGCACCATCGAGGTAACCCAGGAGGCCTACATAGATAAGCTAGAGGAGGTATGCACCAAGCCGTTCGGGAAATCCTCCGACCTTCTTGAAGAGCCCACCTTGATGCGTGCATGCTGTGGACAGCTTGCTTGGGTTGCCAATCACAGCCGACCTGACCAGGCTTTCTTGGCCTCGTATTTGCAAGGGGTTCAGGATCTAGCACAGGTTAGCCACCTTGAACTCTACAACAAGGCCGTCCGGGAAATGAAGACCAGACGGGTCTGCTTGCGTTTTCCACCAGTGCCTCTTGACCGCTGGCGTCTCTTAGCCGTGACTGATGCTGGTTGGGGTGTTAGGGCTAATGGTGAGTCTCAGGGCGGACTTTTGTTGTGCTTGTGTGACAAGAACGTCCTTGAACAAAAGCCAGGAGCTACGTGGCCTATAGAGTGGAGTTCTAAGAAGCTGCGTCGTGTGGTTAGAAGCTCTACAGCGGCAGAGACACTCGCTGCTCAAAACGGCCTGGATGCCATCGAGTTTGCTCAGGCTTTTCTCCAGGAGGTAATCCAAGGCATGAGCCCTCGACAATTCCAACAATGGACCCCAGAGCAGCCCTCCGGCTTAGTCATCGACAGTAAATCCTTGTATGATGCCCTTACTAGGTCTGCCTGCAGCAGTGCATTGGCTATGGAAAAACGTTTAGCCATCGATTATGCAATTGCGCGGGCCTGCCTCCAGGAACGCCATGTCCTTCCCTTTTGGACAAACAATCTTCAGATGATCTCCGACTGCTTGACCAAGCTCAGGGGGAACAAAGAAATCCTGTATCGCCTCCGCGACACGTGTAGTTACCATGTCAGACCCAGCAAAGAATCAGGGCGCAAGGAGACTGCCCGGAAGAAGGGCAGTTCGTGATAATGTGTCTCCAGACCAAGCGTGCCATTGTCTTGCGCATGAGTGCTGCCGAAAGGCAACAGTGAAACACCTAGGGCGTTAAGCCAGAGTAACCCCGGGGCTCTGCTTACATGGAATTGATAGTTGTTTTTGATTGAGGATGCCGTAAGTCGCATTCTGGCACTCTGTAAGGTCTGTGGATCTTTTTCGTTAAGTCTTCATGTTGAGTAGTCTGTGTGTGTGTGTCTTCCATGGGTGATGGAAGGCCCTCATGCGCCCGCCGTATGTTCATGCCACTTAGACTGTCAGCCAGGTAGTTCTGTTGAGCCAAGTCGCCAGCCGAATCTGTGAAGGTGATGCCTGCCTGCTGCATGCTCTCAGCAACTTCGATCCGACACCGTGCGTCCCAGTGTTAGTCCGCCTAAGGTTCTCTCATCCTGTGCGATGGCTGCCCCAAGCCTTAAGCAGGCTCGTGCTCAGCTCGAGCCGGTGGCCCATGACGAGATGAGGACCCTGGTCACCAGGGTGATTGCCAACAGTCAACTGGAGGCGCTTCTGGCAGAGATCGATGTGCAGCGGCCCGACAAGATGGTCAGGCGTCACAGTCCGATTGATGAAGATGACGAGTGGGCGACGATTCCGGTGGCGCACAACTCACCGAGTCCCGTTCGCCGTGATCGCGGACAGTCCAGCTCAGCAGCCATGCCGAGGGGACCGCCTCCACCAAATCCGGTCTACCCGAACCGCAGACAGGGCAATGCAGCCGCGGCTCCCAAAGGGCCGCCTCCACCAAGTCCGGTGCACTTCAGTCCGGGGGCCTACCCAGGTGAAGCCTCGCCCGGGACGTCGGAGCTGTTCGACTCTTCTTCTTCTGAGGCAGAGAGCAGCAGCGTCCGGATGGCCGGTGCCGCAGGGGCCCGAGACTACATCCTCCCGACCGTGACACGTCATGCTCTTCCTCATGGTCTGCCAGATCTGAAGACGTGGGGCCGCACTCTTCTCACGCTGCCGAAGTATGCGGAGAACAAGTGGTCCTACAAGGTGCTCCTCGAGAAGGCCTGGCACAGCCGTGAGATCCTCTCCTACCTCCGTTGGATCAAGAACACCTACCACCAGGATGCCCAGAAGCCGGTCGCCGGAAAGGCTAGCGACCTGGCGGCATTCCTCATCGCCACGGAGTACCCGATCATGGAGCGCATCGGCACGGTCGGCCCTGCACGTGTTCTGGTAGATGAGTGAGAGACTGGAGGACCTGAGTCCTGTGGTGTGCATATTCTGCTGTCTTCCTGAATGTCTAATCCCGCAGATTTCGAGGAAGTCTGGGATAGTCCCTCTTTCGGGGCTGTCCAAGTGGGAAAGGGAACATGCAAGCTGCGCATTGAGGGCGTGTAAAAACGCTCTTCATGTGGGGCATTTGAGCAGAGCTATGAATGCACATCATGCCTGATCTTTCTTGGCCCAAAAGAGGGCCCTTGGAACCTTTGCTGAACAGCAGTGGATGGCTGGCGGTGCGANGCCTGATCTTTCTTGGCCCAAAAGAGGGCCCTTGGAACCTTTGCTGAACAGCAGTGGATGGCTGGCGGTGCGAGCACAAAAGTGCTTCCTTGAGCAAACCGGGAACCGTTGGTTTTACAATTGGAATAATAAAAATAATAAGGAGCCCTCAAAATAGTATATGTAATTCTTTAGGCCCCTATACTAATTACCACCGCAACCTGGCAGTCGGTCAGAGACTTCAAAGCACCAAGACTGCCCAACAACACACAGCCGTCACACAATCAAACTACGTCGTAGCTTAGGGTTTAGGGTTTAAGCGAGTTTAGAGTTCAGAGTGCTGGCTGGGTGATGGTGGTAGCGCCGCCGCAGCTGCAAGATTGATCGTGTCAGCCAGCAGTGGAGCAGCAGATTTAATACCACTGGTTCAGCAGTGACCACGATCGCGATAATTGCCACATCTAGCCACGGCCTCATCCCTAGATGTGCCCATGTATCCAAAAGGACAGATAGATAGACAGTTGGATAGATAGGTCTATAGAAAGGTACATAGATGGATACAAAGATAGGTGTGTACATATATATACACACGCATTGGGCATGAAGCACACAAACTATCAAAAACAAGTTTACAAACATACACATATACACACATACACACATACACATACATACATATACATACATACATACACACATACATACATACATACATACATACATACAGGAACCCATCTGAGGCCTATGTTTGGGGATTGTGTCTACCAAGGAAATCTCTCCCAAGCAAAACCAGCTAAACGTGCTTCCTTACAACGATAGCTGGTCTTTCATCGAATCAGCCGTGAAAAGAGTTACTATTGGAGGCAGCCCTCTCAAATGTCAATGGATGCATGGCCCCTTACGATGATTCGACTACAGTATGTCTCGAAGCCCTCGTCTTTGCATTCAGGGCTGTAAGCGGGGTTCCGAAAATAGGGGACCCTAATATAGTACCCTAAGCCTAGATAGTAGGATCCTGATTATAAGGACCCCAAAATAAGGTACCCCTCATTTTCGGAAACTCGAAACTCTTATAGAGCCCTTAAAGTAAAGGAACCCGAAGGTAACCCTAATATGACACTGCGTTCCCGAACCCACGGGATGAGCCCAGGGCGTGGAAAAGGATTGCCCACAAATCTGCAAACATGCAGCTCATCGTCCAAGACACCTGGTAGGGTTTAGGGTTTGGGGTTTAGGGGTTTAGGGGTTTAGGGGTTTATAGGGTTCGGGGTTTAAGGGTTTAGGGGTTTAGGGGTTTAGGGTTTAGGGTGTGGGGTCAGCTTTTGAAGCTAATTTTAAAAAGCTCTCTGTTTACGGGCTAGATACCCAGGCTGGGGAACTCTTTGTTTCACAGCCTAAACCCTAAACCCTAAACCCTAAAGGTTCCCTTCCCTAAAACCGTAAACTGGCCCTCAACCTCCGGCTTGAGACCAACAACTGGTTTTACCATTGGCATTGCTACTGTTGATGGTCAAAATCCTGCATGACCCTAAGGACCCTAAACTATGGGAATTACGGTATATTCCTTATAATGGGTAATGCAGGATTTTGTCCATCAACCGCATTGCTAGTACCAAGAGGGTCCATATACACTGCTATTGCGGAATTAAGTCCCAACACCATGATGGGGATGGTCTTTCGGGACCTAGTTCCATAATTGTAGTATACATGGACCCTGTGGGTTAGTTTAAGTTCAACGCCTTCGGCTCGTTTTCCTCCCTGAAACGACATGGAACCTCACGTGGCCCCTCTTTTTGAACGGCTCCCCATGGAACCGAAGACTTAATTCTGTGCTGCACCTGGCCAGCTGGGTAACAAAGAAGCTCGAAATATTGGCCATATTCTGCATAATACCTATTTAATGCCTTTCCAAATAATATCTATTTATACCTATTATTCTAATAGTAAACCCCCGAAAAATTCGGGCACGTAGCGCGGCGAAACGCAATTGCTACCTTGCCTAGCCATGGTCGTAGCGCCCGCAACATTTCCCATAATGAGGGACCCTAATATAGTACCCTAATTAGAAATAGTAGGACCCTTATTATAAGGAGCCCAAAATAAGGTACCCCTAATTTGCGGAAACTCCTATAAAGTACCCAGAGGCCTCGTAGTAGTTCTTTTTTGGGGGCTCATATTTGGAATCCTATAAGGCAATCCCAAAAAGGAACTACTGTGGAGCCTATGGGTAAGGACGACAGTAATAAGAAGCACGAGCAGAAACAAGTTACGATGGCAGCAGGACTTCCCAGCACTGTATCAGAGTTAGTTCTTACGACAGAAAGGATGACCCTACCTGTTAATCGAAGCTCTATTCTCTCGGACAGTGAGACCGACTGACCAACGTGCAGGAAGCAACGGAGCAAACACCTATGTAGCCATCCTACAGGCGGTTGACCCTAAAGCCGATCCCTAAATCCTGAGACCACGAACATTGCACCACAAAGGTCGCTAAGCCAGAAACGCCAATGCAACACAACATACGGTTCCGATGTTGAGGATCGCTCGCATACTGAGGACTGAGCGATTTTGGAGCCAGGTGAAAGAAGTGACAAGACAAGAAAGGCAGGGAATTTGCGTTTTGCTCTGATACTTGGCAACAGTAGCACAACTTAGGTTAAGTGTCGACTGTGCCAATCAACATTACCCGCGCTAACTAATGATAATACCGGGTAATGCAGGAACCTGATTAAGAAACCTTGGGCCTCTATTAGGGTTCCTTATATGAATCCTACTATTTTGGGGTTGTAGTCCCAGGGTTTCTTAATCAGGTTCCTACATTTATACAGTGAACGACAGGGAAACCTGAAACCTGAGGCCCTCAATCCTAACGGTCGCGCCTTCTTGAAAAGCGTGGGCGTGAAGGGCTTGTTGGACTTCATGTACAGGTTTGGCAGGCGAGACTGCGCACAGGCTCTTTTGGGCTCAGGGCCTCGGGTTTGTGGCCTATAGGCTGCGGAATCTTGAGTGTTAGGGATATTTGATGGCCTAATGCGGGTCTCAAAACCCTAAAATGTGAGTCCTTTCCAGGCATGAGCGCCTGAAATTTCGTGCGATTGGGAAAAAAGGGCACCTCAATGCAGGATGGTAGCAATGTAACTGTAGCTTATTGTTTGTGGAGTATATCAGTCCTAGGTACTTCCCTTCCTCCTATAAAACCCTTAAGTGATTCATGTTCGTTAGATCCTCTGGGTAAGGCTACTCACGAACAGAAAGACAAGCCGCAGAACTCCGTCTGTTTTGTACAAGATCAAGCATCAGCTTGGGCAAAACTTATCGGGCTTTAAGGCTTCGCGGTTTTAGGGCTTAGGGTTTGGGGCTTTCCGATTGCCTCAAAAGTGTTGTTGGACGTTTGTGCTAACTGACCAGGACCGGGACTAGGACTAGGACGAGTTCTAGGTCCAGGGCCATGGCTAAGACTTGGACGACGACGACGACTGCCACTGCGACTGCGAATGTAACTATCACTATCACAACGACTACGGCTACGACGCCAATGAGTGCGACAAAAACAATCACTTCTACACTACTATAACAGACATGGCAACAGTAACCACACAGTCTCCAAGCCCGAAACCACCAATTTAAATCTACAGAAAATAACACACTACAGGCCCGAGTTTTTCGGCTTTCCGTTTCGCACTGTGAGCAAAGATTTCACAAGAATCTTATATCTACCTGATGTATATAAAAGAAATTTTTGTGAGGCC
>BGNK01000298.1:48569-68532 GCA_003297005.1 Symbiodinium sp. clade A Y106 | reverse complement strand
GGACGGCCGAACCGGGATCATATATAAGGCTTTTGGTCTATTTTGAGCCTTAGGGTAATAACCCATCAACAAGCATGTCAGCAGATAGGACTTTAGGCTCGTATAAACCCTAAGCCCTACTTGTAGGTCAAAAACAAGACCCTTACTATGTTGTTTCTTCATTACTACGCATTGCGAAACCCTAAACCCTAAAATTCAAGCTCTATGCACCCGTTGAGATTGTCGTATCTTAGTTGCTCATATGACTCCCTAATCCTACCCAGAGTAACCAATGTACCTTAAAAAAGAAACGACCCCCCAAAAACGGTACATGCACCTTGCTTTTTTTAATGGCACGTTGGTTACTCGAGGACTCTAGGTAAACCCTTAACCCTTAAATGCCAGAGTGGGAGGCCGGCTGGGCTACCGAAGTCGCCTTGAAATTTAGGAGCTCCTGGCCCACAAACCTTTCCAGAGGGGGGTATGTGGGCTACTGTGAGCCTCAGGATTACACGGTAAATTTCCGCAGCAGCATTTTGGCGGCTTGGCGTCCAGGTTTCAAAACTTGGGCGTTTTGGGCTGAACTGTCTAGGGTTTAGGCGAACCCCAAGGGTCCAAGTACCCAATAATCATATACTCTCCAAAATCCTAACCTACGTAGCTACTATCCTAAAACCGAGTACCTAATTATTGGGTCCTTTGGACCCTTGGGGGAAGAATGGGCTTGCCGGGGAAGGACGCCTGCGACAAAGTGCCGCGCAAGCGAATGTAATCTGCGTCCCATCTTCGACTTCGTCTCCATGGCGGTCATTGCACCAATTTGTTGAGCGAGCCTTAATAGTTAGAATAGGATTTTGGGGTATACTGTAATTACTATAGATATAATAAGGAACCCCCAACTCCCCAACCCTAAAGAAGGTGGGCGCTGGAGCTTTGGAGACCTTCAGGAGGTCAACCGTCCTGGGCAGCGGCCCTCTCCTGATCATCGGCTCCGACCTGTCGTGGTCTGGCCGTCACAGCAGGCTTGGAACTGCGTTGTGCTGACGTGAAGGGTACCCAGAGCCTCCAACACCCCTTTGTTAAGGAATATACCTTAAACTTTTGTAGGATCCATAATATGAATGAATTAAGGCTGCTTAATCAAGGGGTTTTGGAGGCTCTGGGTAAGGGAGGCACCGCTGAGCAGCCTGCCGGGCCTCACTCCCCAGAGACTCCAATATTGCCAATACCCCTTAATTAAGGAATGTTCCTTAAATCATATTGGGGATCTTACTATGATTTCAGAAATATTCTGAATTAAGGAATAGACCTCAAATCAAATGGGTGATTCTCCTATATTTCAAAGTAATTATATTCCTTAGTTAAGGGGATTTGGCGTCTCTGGGTCTCTCTCTTGCGTGCGACCTTCGAGTCTGCCTTGGGTCGCCTCTTGCACCATCTCCGACGCAGCAGACAGGAAGGTGGGAAGCTAGGAACTTTAGTTTCTTTTTTGAACGCCTATTTCCCACCAACTTTAGGATTTAGGGCTGAGGGATCCATTACATGTGGTCCATGTAGCTGCAGGGTAACTACAGTGGTCCTAGGTCCTGTAGCACAGAGGAACCATTTTAAGGCCCAAAGTTTGTACTATCAACGGACCCATGGGGAACCATCCACTGAGGGACTGGCTGGTCAAAGTCTTGCTGCCACTTCTCCGGCGTGAGCATCGCATTGGTCTGCCTTGTGGGCTGCCGGGGGGCTCGTTAGACCCAGGGGCAGCAGTTCCCCAAATAATGGGTTACTGGGCTACATCAAGTTACATGTTATATGGTTAGTAACTTACTATTTGGGTGACCGGAGCCCTAGGGAATAACAGGGGTTAATTTTGGGCTTCGGGTTCGAGGGTGCAGGGAAATACATGACAACGGACGGGGACGACGGTTTCGCAGCAAAGGTACTGCTTGCGGGGCTGATCCTGAACACTGTTGGCGTATTCCTAAGCCCTAAACTCAAATCCTAAACCCCAAACCCTCAATCCCCAACCCTAAACCCTAAACCCCTATCTTAGGCATCAGCCTCTTTGTCTGTAGACCTTTAAACGTAGTACCTTGATTCATTAGCCTAGTTTCTTATATTGTAGGATCCGAGCCATAAAACAAATCATCCAATAAAAGGGACCAGAGTTACGGGTCCTGAGTACTTAATGAGTTATCATGATTTGAGGAAGTATCTAACCCTAAACCCTAAACCCTTTTTTAGGGTTTAGGGTTTAGGGCCCATAACATTACCGACTTTATAGTTTATGGAATCCTTAAAGAAACCTTTCAAGGAGCCCTGTAAAGGGACACTAGGACCCCTGGGCCTCCAAGGAGACATAAGGGATATAAGGGTTTAGGGTTTGGGGGTTTAGGGTTTAGGGTTTAGGGGTTTAGGGTTTAGGGTTTAGGGGTTTAGGGTTTAGGGGTTTAGGGTATACTGTAAAGTTACAGTAGGATCCCTAATATGATGTAAGGAATATTCCGTCATGAAGGGATATTGGAGTCTTCGGGTTCCTGAGACTCCCTAGTTACATCCTAACCCCGAAGCCCCAAACCCGAACCCTTATATAGCCAGGCCCTAAACCCTAAAGCCATAAACTCTGAACCCTAACCCTAAACCTGTTCCTGAGACTCCCACTCGTCCACCAGCGCCTCGATGAAGCGACCGGTGGCAATTGGAGTCCGTTTAGAGGCCCTGCACATCGGAGGCTTTGGGGTTCCTTTAAGGGCTCCTGTAAGTAGATCTGTATAAGGGTACCATAAGGCTTTAGAGGTTTCGGGGTTTGGGGTTTAAGGGTTTAGGATTTGGGGCTTCGGGGTTAGGGCGTGGGATTCATTGTGTGGGGCTTATACTAGGGTTCAGGGTTTCCGGGTTTATGTTTAAGGTTTTCGGATTTAGGGTGAGGGATTTGCTTTCTAAGTGCAGCTGCTCTTTCGCTGCTCGCACAGTCAAGAGTTCAGGATGTTGTGTTTGAGGATTTGAGGCGTAGGGCTTGACAGCTTTTCCGATTGCTAGGGAAAGCTCAGGGTTTAGGGCACAGGATTGGGCAATTCATGATCTCCAAAAGACTGTGCCGAGCACTGCTGTGTTTGATATATGCTTCATCCTGGTCATGGCACACCTCATCGCCATCATTACCTAGACCCCCCATCTACACTCTATCCGACCCTAAATACCTATAAGTTGCGGCCATATACCCCTATTTGAGGGTGCAAGAGGTATCCCGGTACAGTGATCCTCAGCCTCAACAGCATTTTCCGAGATGTCGAAAATGTCGCTCTCATCTTCGGCATTCTGCAACTGGACTGTTTACTGGTCTTTGCATGATGCCGTTTTTGGGCAAAAGAAACGAGAACAACAATACCAACTGCAGCAACACCGGACATCAATCACATAGCGACATGACCTTGCGAAGGATATCGACGACGATCTCGACACCGACGCGCCAACACCTCACCGAAGCCGATACCACAGCGAGGATGACTGCCATGACGATCATAGCAATGACAATGGCGACGACGACAATGCCGCTGCCGACGACTTTTTCAAGCGATAGCCAAGACTTGAACGACGACGAACGGCAATCGCGGTGACTAAGAAAGCCACGAGAAGTTGGACGACATAGAAGCTGACGAGGACGTCGGCGATGAGAACCATCAACAGTGACGACGACGACGACGATCAATGTGATGATAACGACCACGAGAAAACATGCCGGCACAGTATCGCACTGATGTTTGACTTTTGTACTATGTACTTTGAGGTTTGAGGCCCAGGGGGCTTGATAAGTATGTTATTAAGGAGCCCAATCCCTTCTTTTCACCGACTTATTCAATCCCCCCGGGCTTCCGAGTAGGGGTCGTGACACTGCGGATTTGGGAGTTTCCGAAAATTAGGGGTACCTTATTTTGGGATCCTTATACTGATCCTACTATTTAGGATGCTATATCTCAGGTTGGCGTATTTCCGGAAATCCCCCATTTGTGTCCTGAATGCATAGCCAGGCCCAAAGGCTGCCAAAGCCCCAGGCGAACCACTAAACCCGGCCTTATGGGTTTCGGTTTAAGGTTTAGGGTTTAGATCCGTAAATGGGACCCCTGCTTAACCCTACTTTATGGCTCTCTTAAGGTTTTTATTGAGAGGGTCTACATCCCCAAGACTCCCCCTAATCCTAACCTCTTGGTGGGTTCTTAGTATGCAGAATTGCTGATTGCCCTATCAAAAAATAGGTTGTGGCAGTTTAACCTGGACTTTGAATGCACCGAAGCCCCAAGCCTTGGCGCAAGTTTCAACCACCAAAAATCTACATTTAATAAACCAAAACTTTTCAAACCCTCTTGACCCAAAAAATGTGACACCCAAAGCCCTAAATCCTAAAACCCTAGAGCCCTAAAACCTACAAACCCTAAAAAACCCTCACAGAACGCTTAAAAGCAGCCCTTAACAGAACACTTCAGGAAGCCCGAAACCCCCGATGCCTCGGATTCTTGCCCACGGCGTAGATCGTCTGCTCTTCACTCCTCCGAGAGCAGCAGGAGGAGCAGTCTGGATGTCTACGATTTCTATTACAAGGGTATGATAAGGGTGTATTTCGGGTTTCTTTTATCTGATTTCTATTACAAGGGTATGGTAAGGGTGTATTTAGGGTTTCTTTTATCTGATTCCCAGTATAAGGGTATGATAAGGGTGTATTTAGGGTTTCTCTTATCTGATTCCCAGTATAAGGGTATGATAAGGGTGTATTTAGGGTTTCTTTTATCTGATTTCCAGTACAAGGGTATGATAAGGTGGCCCAGTATCACCTGCCGCACTGGAATGGCCTGCCCCAATCTCCCTCAATTTTTTTTGCGCGCCGCAGATTTCCCAAACACGCCCCTTGGGCAATGCCTTCAGTCGGATCACCTCTGCTTGGGCAGTCAAATAATAAGGTCTCAACAACATTAACGTCATGGATGGCATCTTCGAGGAAGCCAATTTGCATAGTTCCAGGAGAAACGGACTTCGGGTTTGGGGCTTAGAGTTCCGGCATTCACGGTGTAGGTTTTTTTGGGGTTTGCATGGTTTGGGTATCCAAACCCTCAACTCCCAAACCCAACCCTTGAACCCTAAACCCCTAAACTCTCGAAACCACCGGGCACCCTGAACACGACACCCTGAACTCTGGAAACCCGAAAGCCAAAACCGGGTTCTAACGCTGGGCTTCGGCCTGAAAGGCATTTGGAGTTGGGGTTTAAGGGTCAAGCGGGTTAAGGTGTTCAGGCTTCAGGGTTCAGATGCGTTTAGTAATCAGTTTAGGGCTTAGGGTTGTGCAATGGTTTTTGGGTTTAGGCTTTAGTAAGGGCTTTCAATGCTTATGGTTCCACTCCCCCTGAGCGTTGTGGGCTTTAGTTCATGGTTGGGGAGTTCGAGTCCCAGGTTTGGTAGGGTTGCTGAGGGTGGCGTGGGCTTCAGGGGTTGTCAGCCTTACTTAGACTCAGCTCAAGCGTTAGCAGCATTAATTTTCGAACCCAGGGTCACAAGAAGAAAACGTTACCGGGCACAACCTCAAACACGAACCTTGCAGTGGATCTACCCTGAAAGTTTGAAAGATCTTTAAAGTCTGACAGGAATAGATGGTAACTCGATCCCCGTCGAGACTAAGGGACATTGCTGAATTCGGCGGTCGTGAAGTCTATGGGTAAGCGCAGCTCTAGATCCCAAACCTGTGGGCCTAGGGTTTAGGTTTAGGGTTTAGGGTCTATGGGTGTTTGAGGTTTCAGGGTTTGTTGCCCTCCGTCCTAAGCGGGAACATGGGCCAGCCCCATGTCGCCTCCAGCCTGACAATCCCAGAGAGCCCAATACGCCGTTACATACGGAATATGGCTTCACGTTGAATAGCAGTTGAGGAGACATGTTAACTAAAGAGTCTTGAGGAATGTTGATGAAATTCCGGAGTAATCCTGCATGAACATGACTTCATCTATATCACTGAATGGTGCTGGGGTAATAGTGCCCGTTAAGTTTGAGGCTTAGGGTGAAGGGTGTTGCGTGGTTTTGTCAGTTTTCGCTTTCGTAATCGAAAGTCCTTCTGGTCTTCTGATGAAAACCCCAGCAGGTTGCTTGGTGCATGCCGGGTTTAGGAAAGAGGTTCGGGGTGGATTTGGGGCCAACACAAAAACTCAACCGACAGAAACAACAAGGTCTTGCTGCTACCTGCGACCAGCCGGAAGGATCAAGCGCTTGGTGAGTAGGCTATAGAAGTTGGGGGTACAGGTACCAACTTGAGCTATACATTTTTCCAGACAAACCCAAACCGTAGCATGACCGAAGCTTCGTGCCAGCGTCATGGACGTGCATTATGCAGGTCGAAAGATATGCGACAATGTCTCCTTATCGTTCCTGCATCTTTATGTGATCTGAGAAGCCACAGTCTCACATCGACCCTCCAGTACACCAGTATTCCAACCCATGTGCCCCCTATGCACTATAATTACCCTAAACCCTGAAATTAAGAAAACACTCTGTCCCCCGGCCTCCAAACCCTAGACCCTATAGACCCCAAACGATGAACTCTACACACTAAAGTGCCCTAAACCCGAGTCTCTAAACCCTACACCTTGAGTCGTGATGAGCAGGCTTGATCCGAACTCTCGTAGAGATCTACAATGTTCTACACAAGGGCTCCTCCACAAGGCCTTCTATATTTTAAAGAGGCTGGCTGGGGTTCAAGTTTCAGAAGCCCCTTTCTGTTATCCTCAACCCTGAGCCCCTTGTGTTGCTGGAGGGGGTGTGATGGTGCATGAAAGAGTGGTGGCGCTTGAAACTTTCACGTTTGGCAGCTGTAGGGTTTTAGGGTATGTAGTCTGGTCTGGAGCCTTAATGCTCAGAAAAAGGCTTTGGAATATATTTTACAGTATAGTTCCACTTACGGTCCAAGGTGTATGGGTTTCAGGAGACGGGCTGCTTAGGTGAAGGCTTCTGGGGCTCTCTTTGGGCTCATGTTGCCAGGGACCCGGGCAGGTTTCACAAGAGATTCACAGTTTTGGGTTGCGTAAGCGCTTCTTGGGTGTAGGGTTGAGGGCTTAGGGCTTAAAAACCCTAACGGTTGGCTTTGCGATCTAGCTTTCCCAACCAAGGCCCTTAATTAGCCTTAAACCCCAAACCCTCAACCCTGAACCCTAAACCCTTCATGAACCCCTCTTTGAAGCTGCCCCGTGGCCTCAACCACGTCATGATGGGGCCACCACTGCCCGGATGGGCGTACAACCTGAAGGTTTAGCCCCCGGGGTCCAAAGGACCCAGTATTAAGGCACTTGGGTTTAGGATAGTAGCTATGTGGGTTCATATATGGGAGTTTCCGAAAATAGGGGACCCTAATATGGTACCCTAAATAGTAGGATCCTTATTATAAGGATCCTAAACCCTAAACCCTAAACCGTGGCCCTGATATTCGGAAACTCCCATATTGTATATCATATGATTGTTCGGCACATGGGTCCTTAGGGTAGGGCTTTTGGGCCTAGCTTACGGTTTAGGAGTTCAGGGTGCAGCTGACAACGTCAAACCACACGCTCATGAAGAGGCACTGGAGCTTTCGGGCATACCCAGAAACTCCAAAACCCCTTTGGAATTAAGGAATATACATTAAATTATAGTAGGATCCCCAATATGATTTAAGGAATGTTCCGTAATCAAAGGATATTGGGGTTTCTGGGTACGGTATAACCCGAGTGGCCAACGTACCATGATAATCGCAGAATTTGATGCCCAAACTACCCCGGTATGGTCTCCATGGATATACCTCTTCGAGTATCCTAACACCCTAATTATTCGATTTAGCTATCGAGTCTTTCTTCGGCTTTATCATTCTTGCTAAACCCTATTCCAAGTATGAAGACTGGGCTTTTGAGTAACCAGGGAGAAAAAAGTATAAACTTTTATTTCATAATGGCCCTTTAAGAAAAAAGTAGTAAAGTATGGTATCCAAAGCCCAGTCTATACTAGCCTAGAACAACGATCATACCGGAGCTGCCGGCCAGAGCCGCTTGTTTCCGGTTCGCAAGTCTTCCTCTTTAGGGTTTAGGGTTTAGGGTTCAGGATTTAGGGTTTAGGGTTCAGCGTTCAGGGTTTAGGGTTTAAGGTTTAGGGTTTAGAAGCTTTGATGTGCATTGGACCGCCGAACGTCCCGCCACCAGGGCCTACACAGGTGAAACAGACTCACTCGTCACCTTCACCTTCACGTTGACTTTCACTTCTGCGATCATTGGCTTCCTAGGGTTTAGGGTTTAGGGGGTTGGGGCTTTCCTTGAGCTTTCGAACTTCTTCCAGACCATCTGCTGTTCAGCAGCAGGCAGAAGCTTGAAGGCTGCTGCCAACTCGTCGCAGGAGAAACCCTTGGCAGCCGAGGTGGTGATATCGATGGCCCTGCTCACCGACTGGTCTTGTTCGCAAAATGTGCAAGCGAGCATTTACAGGTGTCTGGCCGCGGCCCAGAATCCATACCTCAGCAGTCTTTCGAGGCTTCGATCATATCTTGATCATTGCCGGCGTTGGAGATGACCCAGCGTTGAACATCTCGTCTGTAGAACAGGATCAGGCTGTGGCGGTGAGCTAGGATTTAGGGTGCTATATTAGGGTCCCCTGTTCTCGGAAACCCCAATAAGGGTCTTGAAGGGCAAGGACAAGATCGCATGAAGCCATATAGACGCCTACCAAGGAGCCATCACCAGCAACTCCAAACCCGACACACAAAGCCCTGAACCCTCAACCCTGAACCCTACATACTCCCTCAACCCTAAACCCTGAACCCTACATACTCCCTACATACTCCCTAAACCCTGAACCCTACATACCCCCTAAACCCTAAACCCTGGACCCTCCATACTCCCTAAACCCTGAACCCTACATACTCCCTAAAAGCAGGAAAATCCTCTCGTTTTCCGGTCCGATGCTTCGTTCTGAACCCTCAGTAAACCCGAAAACCCCCGGGTGTCGGGATCCACCACTGTACTTAGGGGTTCATTTAAAGGGGTCCATAAGGTCACTAACGGTATCACAGGGTTTAGGGTTGTGTGGTTTAGGGTTTTGGGGTTACATCATTCATTCAAGAGCTCCTTTAGAGGGTTGCTGTAAAGGGGGTTACTACAAGGGGAACCACAAGGGTGAGTATCCAAAACCGAAAATTGGATAATGCAATTCTTCTCGCTCCGTCCCCAAAATACCTTATGATAACATACTCCAGAACCCCAAGCTTGTCTAAAACGCAGCTGGGTTTAGGGTTCAGGGGCCACCCGTGTCATGGACCATCGCGTGTGCACACGACCAAACCGCTTCATCCGTACCCATGCGCTGAAGGAGAAAGCTCAACAAACCCTCTAAACACCCTATGAACCCGAATGAAACTCTCCACGCACACCGCATAAAGCCCTGAATCCCTAACAACTTAAACTAAAAACCCTAAACCCTTAAACTAAAAACCCTGAACCCTTAAACTAAAAACCCTAAACCCGGAACTCCCTAATCGTATAGCCTGAACCCGGGCTTGAACCCCAGAATTACGGTTGCCTTGCTCTCGGACCCCGAACCCCATAACGGCCCATAACACATATGCTCAAACCTAAACCCTAAACTCCAACCCTCGGCCTTAAGACCCTACCCATAGGCCCCAAAGGAGTTCCTTTTTTTTTGGGATTCCCTTATAGAATTCTAAATACGAACCCCAAAAGGAACTACTTTGGGGCCTATGGGTAAGCCCTAAACCCAAAAACCCTAAACCCTGGGCCCTAAAAGCCTAAAACCCTATAAACCCTAATCTCAAAGAGCTTGGGAGTAGGCAGGCCATCCTCGGCGTTGTCCGGATGGAATTCCGCCTCAGACAACCCGAAAGCTCCGTGTACCTACATGGGAGTTTCCGAAAAAAAAACCATGGGTCTTTGGGTTTATAAGAAATACCCTAAGGCTCCATATACTTATATAGCATAAATTTGGCCTTAAAGTAGTCCTGAGAATATAGGTACTTGAGGGCCAAAGCATGTATGCTAGTTTAGCGCATGGACCCTTAAGTTGGCGTCTGCTCGGAACTGCGCTGGGGACCTCCGCTGCTGAGATTGCACATAGATGACCTAGACCCTAAATAGCCTACCTGTTTAGGGTTCCTTGTTATGAAATCATATGGAATCAATGCATAAGTCCTCAAACATGTAGTTCCTTTAGGGTCCAGGAGGAGCCTTTAACCTGAAAACATCAAGCAATTCTACGACGACCGGGAGAGACAAGCACTGGAGTCACTCGACATGCAGGACGCTGATGAAAGGCTAAAGGAGACACCCTCTCTGTCCCGATGCCAGGCAGGAGAACACGCGCAAAAGCAAAGTAAACACACGGTCTCTTAGTGTTGATTATTTCAGGGTTTGGGTTTAGGGTAAGGGTTATGTTATGAGCACATACGGCATACACCATGGCAACGGCCCTGAAGAACCTAAATGTACTAAATATAGGAAGCCCTTCAAGGCCAAAGGATGTACTATAGGGGCCTTAATCATTTTGGCGGTTCCTTATTCTAAGTATAGTATAATGGGCCCTATTTAAAACTCTATTCTAATTGTTAAGGCCCCTATATGACTATACAGGTATATGGGATCTTATGCAAAGTCTCAATACCTGACCATAGCCTGCAGCTACTGCAGGACAACTGAGGAATCCACTAAACTACGAGATGTCCCAAACACCTATCCGATTTACCATAGTGTCCTATGTGACTACGCATCAGGATGTTTTCACGCCGGAATCCAGCCGAGAACAGCGCCATGCTAGGGTGGAGCCTCAGTTTGCAGGCATGAAGGATCGGATCTGAGTATCTGAATATTTCGCTGTATATGCTGAGCTGCTCAGCATACGGTTCGCGGCTTTGAAAAAAGCCCCGAACCCTGTAAATGCTAGGCGCTGTAAACCCGAATCCCAAGCTGAATCATTAAACCTACTTGCGCTTGATGTTGTGTCTGAGCTACACAAGCACGTACATGAATAAGACAGATCGCTACCAAATACCCTAAACCCTAAACCCTAACCCAATAGTATGGTTAGAGAAGAGATGAAGGTTTCGGGTTGAGGCTTTAGGGCTTCAGGGCTTTAGGGGTTTAGGGGTTTAGGGGTTCAGGGTTTGCAGGGTTTAGGGGTTCAGGGTTTGCAGGGTTTAGGGTGGAGGCTTCAGGGCTTTAGGGTTGAGGGTGTTGAGGTTGAGAGTTTGGGTCACTGAAGGGACTTGTGGTCTGGGATTGCACGTCTTTCCACCAGGCTTCTAAACTGACTGACTAGGAAGGGTTTAGGGTTTAGGGTTTAAGGGTTTAAGGGTTTAAGGGTTATGGGTTAAGGGTTAGGGTTTAGGGTTTAGGGTTTAAGGGTTTAAGGGTTTAAGGGTTCAGGGTTTAGGGTTATGCCTCGCGCAATATGTGCTGCGTATCCATTTTCTGTTGACTTTCAACACCCTAGGCCCTAAACTCTAAATCCTACTGACTCCCTACTAAACCCTAAAACCCTGAACCCTGAAACCTAAACCATTGAAGCTTCCCACCGAAACCGAGAAAGCACCCTGAGCCGTTGCACAGTGCACGTAAAGCTTGGAAAGCCACGGAAACCCCGAAATCCCAATAAACCCTTACCCCCTAAAACACCTAAAATCCTAAACCCTGAACCCAAAGGCCCTAAGAGCCCCAATAAAACCGTAAACGCCTCAACGCCAGGATTGTTGAAGATGTAATGTGCGTCGCAAGCACCCCGCCGTATAGACAGAGGAATCATCTGATGCACACGTCGCCCGATGCATCGCTGAGTAGGCATGCGTAGTGGAATATCCCTCAGGGTCCATGTATGGTATATACTTTGGCCTTACAGTGGTCCCTATATAGGTACTTTAGGGCCAAAGTATCTAGAATTTGGGCACATGGACCCGTATATAGGACATGCTGACGGCGGCACCTTCTGAAGCCCAAATTCTAAACCGAACGAAGCCCCAACCCTTGATCCCGAACGCTTGAAGAAGAGGCTTGAACAGTTGGAAAAGGATGCTGACGTATATTTCAATAAGTTTATAACAAGGAATCCGGAGGAATAGACTTGGTAATTTTTCGGTCTTCTAGAATTGAACCAAACACAAAGAGGGGCCGATCCTACAGCAACTCAGCCCACATCCTAAAGCTTCGAGCACAATGAGTTTTGGGCTTGTGGTGGTTGAGGGCTACGGGTTCCTTAAGGTTCTCTTTAGAGCTTCTTAAGCGGATTTAAATTATGGTGTTTAGGGTTCTAAGTACACACAAAATCGAAGAAAATCCTGAATCCAGACCAAATCTTACGTCTAAGCCCCAACCTTAGGGCGCAGGGTTTAGGGTCCAGTTTGATTTGTATAGGGTGGTTTAAAGCTTGCCCTAAGGGTCCATGTACCCAAATAGGACATTACTTTGGCCTTAAAGTACTCCCCATATAGGTACATTGGGCCCAAAGTATATACTATTTGGGTACATGGACCCTTATGCTCCAAGCCCTTATAGAACCCTTATGGTGCCCTTATAGAACCTTTAAACTAGCCTTAAAGGAACCCTATTTGGGCACATGGACCCTTTAGGGAAACAAAAGACTTCTCTCCGGGCCGGATTGCTCCCCTAAGCCCTAAAACATAAGCCCCTAAACCCTAAATCCTAAACCCTTAAACCCTAAATCCTAAAGTCTAAACCCTGCAGGGTGTGCAAAACAAAAGAGTTCTCTGTGGCCGGAATGCTCCAAGGCTACCAGGATGAAGGGATTCGTGACCTTCCGCATGCTGGCCACCTTGGTCAGGGTTTAGGCTACACGGTTTAGGGTTTAGGGTTTTAGGGTTTCGAGGTGTTCTTCTATAGGATTCAGGGTGTAGGGTTCATGCTGGCCACCTTGGTCAGGGTTTGGGGACATGGGTCCGACTTGGGTGTTCTTTTACGGGATTGAAGGTGTAGGGTTTAGGGTGTAGGTTCCCGAGCATGCTGGCCACCTTGGTCCAAATTGGGGCCCGAATTGGGTTTAGGGTATATATGGTTTATAGGGTTTAGGAGTTAGGGCTTAGGGCTTTTAAGGTCTTTCGGGTTTTAGGGTTTAGGGTCTAGGGTTTGGGGTTTAGGGCTTCATAGGGTTTAGGGTTTCAGGGTTCAGGTTTTAGGGACCTTAGTCCGACCTGGGGGTTCACCCGGACCCTTAAAGTATGTAGAATAATGGCCTTTTACAGGCTTCGGGCTATCATTTTACTTACTTTTGGGGTTAGGTTCTTCTATATAGGATTCAAGGTGTAGGGTTCAGGGTTTAGGGTGTAGGTTTCTGAGGGTTCATGGGTCTGTTGGAGAGGGGAGAGTATCCCTGTCATTTAGATTGCAGCGCTGTGGTGCGCATTCCTTTTTGCTTCTTATGGCCCGCTGGGATTCGCTGTTCCGCGTCGAACGCAAAGGCTAGAAGACATCTTGGGCTCTGCCGACAGAAGCTTGCACCGTCTGTTTTTAAGGGTTCTACCTTGGCCCTAGATAGGGAGGGGTTCATGATTTGGGTACAGTCTAAATCCGAAATCCTCAACCCCTCAACCCTGCACTCAGGGATTTCCAACCGCCTCAAGTCCCTTAAAGTGTTTGTGCTCTGCAATGCAGAGTTCAGGGTTTAGAGCCGCGGTTTAGGGTTTAAGGTTAAAGGGTTTAGGGTCTAGGGTGTCGGGTTCAAGGCTTAAGGCGTAGGGTTTAGCGGCCTAGGGTTACTGTTTAAGGGTTTAAGGTTCCAACAACCTAAATCCCTTGACCTTGAGCCCTAAACCTCTACATCCAGAAGCCCTGAACCCGAAACTCACAGTCCTGCACGCCAAAATCCTCCGAACATTGCAACTTCCTTCGGCCTAGGGTTTCGGAATCCCTAAACTTGAAAACTTCGAGGGAAACCTTCGGGGTTGTGATGGGTTCCAGGGTTTTGTGTAAACCCCAAACCCCAACTTTGCCAACTTGGGACCTGCAAATCCCTCAGCGTCCATGCAGCTGTGATCTTCCGCAGGCGGTTTACGGCTTTGTGGGGTTTAGGGTTTAGGGTTTCAGACAGCCTGTCCAGACACACTCCGATTCTGCGCATCTGAAGAGACATCACGGTGCTCAGCGCGAACACTCCCAGCTGCATTGGTGAGTTTTGAGTGACGACGATAGGTTGCAGCTGCAGCTGCTCGCTCCTCCTTTTCACCGCCATCCGACCATCTTTGGCCAACCTGGTGCTTCGTCGGTTGTAGTGGTAATCGCCACTTCATCCAAGTCGTTCTCCACGTGTGTGGGATTCCTTTACAAAGGGTAATGGGGTGGACCCCTACCCTAAGGCTCAAAATAGACCAAAAGCCTTATATAGTATGGTCTTTGGGCCCAAAAGCCTTAATATATGAGTCCTTAGAGCCTTAGGGTTAGGGACAATAGTATCAACAATTCTTTGCCCTGGGTGACTGGGCATCGCGCTCTTTGGTCGCAAATAGTGAAGGAATCCGTTCGGCACCTGGGGGGAGATGGAAGTTCCCCCAGTCGCTGAACTAGGGTTGCATAGGGCTTCATCCGGTTTGTAGGGATTCCTAGCTTGATAGGGTTTAACAAAAAAACATACTGGTTAAAGAAGGATTAGAGAAATCTGTCAACCATCAAAAAGACACCGTATACTAAAACAAACGAGAATATAACATCCAGGGACTCGGCGATTAGGTTGCAAGAGGACTGATTCTTAGGAAACTAAGCTAAGTCTCCTGAGCCCTCAAGTAGGCCCAAAGTCCAAAAGGACTTTCCCCTGGACTCTATGCCTGAACACTATGCCGTTTGCTCCCGAGGCCGCTTTGCAGCTAATTTACCGATGATTTTATTACCAAGCCTGAATCATCACTCCGAAAAAGCCGAGGGTATTGAATGTGAGCCTCTTGAGGAGTGTCCAATGTTCTTTGTTTTACGGAGGGGATTGAATTTGTAAGAAACGTTTGCTTTTAAAGGTACACTTGAACTGTACGGCTCCAGGCAATTGTTATAAAGCTGAGTAGGAACTCTACCATGGAATTGCATGTTCAGGTCTCTCTACATTGAGCCATGCTCTAAACTCCGGAACCCCGATATTGCAGGACTGAAAGGGGTCGAAAATGTTGGACTGCTTGGGCTTCAAGGATCTTGGATTTCATGCTAATCGGGTTTGGGGTTGCAGGATTGGGGTGTTGTTCTTTGGCATTTTGGGCTTCGGGCTTTTGGGTTTATTGGGGTGTTACGGATCTTTTGGCTTTGGGTGTTTAGTGTGTTCCTGGACTCCAAAAGTATGTAGAATCATGGTCTTTTATAGGTTTTGGGCCATTATTTTACCTACTTTGGGGGGGGGGGTTTAGGTTACGGTCTTGGGTGTTTGGCTACCGATGCGTGCCGAGAGGTGCGCAGCGCTCCGGGTATGCTTTTAAGAAGTCCACAACAGCTTGGACTGGGCAAGTGACCCCCGTACCCCATGTTGGCTTCTCGTCGTACCCCGGTTTTACTTGTCAGTGATACTGCCGCGGCTAAAGACCACCACCTCGCCCTAAACCCTAAACCCTAAAGCCCTAAACCCTCTTTCTTCGGAGTGTGACTCTCTGGGCAAAGCCAGAAACCCATGGGTCTCAGGCCCAAACTCTGAACCCCTAAACCCTAAACCGTGAACCCCCAAACCGCGAAGCCTAAACCCCTTCAAGGCTCCACTTTACACCACAGCACTTAGATGCTAGAATAAATGCCCTAGGATCCCCAGTTAAAGGAATTAAAGGTTGGTCTTGGCTAGTTTTTTTACGTAGCAGAAGACCGCAAGAAGGGGAAAAGGGCCCACTGGGAGACCTAGAACCATAACGAACCCCCAATTAGACTAAGGTCATAAGTCATAAGGTTCTAGTTAGGGTCCGGCAGACAATTTATTTATCGTGCCCTATAAGCCGTAAACCCAAGCCCTAAACCTAAACCCTGAAGCATTCTAAGCCCTAAACTGTAACGTTGTTCACCCCCAGCCCCTAAAACACTGCAGGATCATTGTGATGGCTCCCTTTACCCATTCATCGGGCGAGCGGCTCCTCCATGGCGTTGAGGCATGCAGACATGCGAATGCCGGTTGGCTTGGTGTCGGGGAACATCACCTGGAGGGCTCGTGGGTGTCAGGCTGTTTAAACCCCGGACCCTCCCTAATACCCTGAACCCTATACCGCAAACCCTAAACCCGACTAGCTTCGATGTAAGGGTTTGGTCTGAACTTTTTTTTATACGCTCATTGACCTCTAGTTCTATGATGGGAGCTTCATACACATTAGTGGGAGGCTTCGTCGGGTAATAGAGCAGGCTAGGAGTCCTGGTAATGTTTTATCCTGGTTCAAGGGTTTTGGAGGATCGACCCGCAGAGCCCGGGGCTTAGTAAGTGGCACTCACTTGCTAAGGGGGGGCATTTGAGCCATTTCAATTTAAACAAGTTTTCGGATTCCGTCTTCTTTGCAGTAAAAAGTTACGAGTACCTCATACTAATTGACATTGTACGAATCCTTCCCATACTTTCTCGTTGTGTTGGGTTCTTTGTTATGCTGTCCTTATGCAAGTCCTTAAAAAAGGGTACATTCGGGGTTCAGGTAGAACTTAGTTAGACGTCGCCTGAGCCTTAGGTCAGGATTTCAGCTTCGATTCGGGGCGCATGCTATGGGTTTGTAAGTGGACTTGCATATGGAAATCATCATAAGGAGCCCTAGACAGGTAGGTTTTGCAGGGTTCAAGTAGGGCCTAGAAGGGCCACCGTTCCAAAGTGTCCAAGATGCAAACCTCTGCTTTTGCATCAATCGAATAAACAATTCTTCAACGGCTCCCCTCCTATATGCTCCCAAAGGGTCCTAAGGATCTACATAATAGCAAGTCAGGTTTCCATAGTAGGAATTGCTAGTATGCTTTGGGTAAGTATCTCTCATAATGGTACCCCTATAGCCTATAGATCCAAGAAAGGAACCCTTAAAAGGACCCTCCCCCTATAGAATCCATAAAGGAAGCCCCATATAGGTACTTAGGATCCTCATGGTCTTTCACCTGAAAAGTTGACGTTAGGGTTTAGGGTTTAGGGGTTTGGGTTTTGGGTTTCGGGTTTAGGGTTTAGGGGTTTAGGGTTGGGTTTAGGGGTTGGGGGTTTCGGGTTTAGGGGTTTAGGGTATAGGGTTCACGGAAGCTGAACAACGGTGCGGGTGGACATCGAGGTTCCTGAGTGGCCCCTTGATAATAAAGGGTACCTCTATTCGGTTTTAATAAAGAAACCCTAACGCAAAAAGGACAAAAGGGTACTACTCAGGAACCTAGACATTTAGGACTTAGAGTTTAGGGTCTCAGGTGTCAAGCAAAGGTTTAACTAGGGTGAACCGGCAACCCTCAACCGTACCTGGACCCTAGAAAAGCTACGTTTTTGGGTGCCTCACCCCAAATTCCTGATATAAGGTCCTTAAACAGGTAGGTTATTCATAAACCCTAAAGCCCGAAACCCTAAACCCGAACGAAAAGCACGTCATCACAGGTACGTGTCTTGCAGGCTTGGAGATGTTTTCGAGTTGCAGGCGCTGCACTTCCCTCCCAACTTTTTGTGGTTTCGGGCTTTAGGCTTTAGGGTTTAGGGTTCAGGGTTTAGGCTTAAGGGAATTTTGGGATAGGGCCTTTCGGCTTAGAGTTTGGGGTTTGATACGTCTCAGGATTTAGGGTTAAGGGTCTTTGCAACGAATTTTCGGACGCGGCAGTCCGACAAGCGTCTCGACGCAGCACTCCGTATGTCGAATGATGTCTTCCCCCTACAGTGGGAAACAACATGAGGTGCTAAGTCCCCACATCCCGAACCGAAAAAACCTACGCCGAAGCCCTGAACCCTCAAACCTACCATAAGCACTACCCTACAACCACCCTAAACTCTAAACCCAAACTCCTAAACCCCCTAATCTCTAAACCCCGATTCGGGCCTTCCTAAGTCCAAAGCCCCAAACCCTAAATCCCGAAACAACCTAAACCCCGCCAAAAACCCCTAAACCCCTAAACCCTAAACCCGCAAGCCCTGAACCCTAAACCCTAAACCCGAAACCGATTCGGGCCTTGTGGTAGAAAGCAAAAGGCTCTCCTGGCACCTGCATGTACTCCGGCCCCACCTGGCTGTCTACCAAATCCTGGGATCTACTCCCCACTTTGCATGTTCTCCCAGCATACCCGGGTTTAGGGTTTCGGGCTCAGGGCTTTTAGGGTCTAGGGATTTTTAGGGTTTAGGGTTCTTAAGGCCTACGTAGGCTAGGATTTGGGGTTTAGGGCTCAGCGTTTTGGGCTTAGGGCGTAGTGTCTAGGGAAAGTATACAGGCCCTACGTACAGACCCCAAAGGCTTCCCCCAAGGGTCCAAAGGATCCAATAATTGGGTGTTTGGGTTTAGGATAGTAGTTATGCAGGTTACTATTTTGGAGAGTATATGATAATTAGGTACTTGGACCCTTAGGGTTCCCTTTGGCTTCAGGCTGGTAGTGTTGCATTCCCAGAGGGTCCATATACACTACCTATGGAATTACGACCCAAAAAAACCATCCCTATTTTGGTTTTGGGGACCTAATACCATAACCCTGTACGTCAACCGCCTCATTTAACATGATGGCTGGGTGTGGGGGCGCAACCGCCTTCATTTACCTCTCGCTGCTTTTCCCGGCTTCCACAGACCATGTGCCAGCAAGGGTTTTCGACATTAAATCTCATTGTTCGACTCGTGATTTCGAGCTTGCATCTCACTGTTCGAAGCTTTATAATAAGTCCTGAAATAGAATGGTTTCTAGTGTCATTCGGGTGTGCATCGACTCTATCTATGATGATAATTATAATTCGACACTACAATCATTGTTTGAAGCTTTCCCAAACCTGAATCGAATGGATTTCTAGTGTCATCGAAGCAGTACTAGGATGGTTTTGCACGCTGAATCTCACTGTAAATAAAGGTTTCTGAAGTCTGAAATAGAAGGGTTTCTAGTGTCATACGAAGCTGTAACATGTCCCTGCTACTGTAGCCGATGACATTTTAACAGGCCCCGAATCCATTTTACAGCTAGAATAACACAGTAATTCTATAACCCCATGCCTAAACTATGCCCAAATATAGGTGTCCCATGGACTGTTCTCTGTAGCTGGGATGGATGCGAAAGGCTCGTTTGACTCGATTCTCGGCTGCAATTATCATGCCCTCCTATAGAGTGATTATTTGAATAATGCACGCAAAAGAGATATAAGGACATCACGAAGCGCAAGTTGTGCGAGACGAATGGATCCGGGATGATTCGGGCACCTCTGCCGTACATTTTATATTTATTGCTTGCAAGCCGTTGTGGACCACGCATTTTTGTCCACGCAAACGTGCCATCCAGCAGCTGTCGAGGGTCAGGCTGAAACCTTGGATGACTTTATTTAATGTAGAGAACACATAATATCGTCGATCCCTTTCTCTAGCCTTTTGGGGCAATAACATAGCTTGTCCTGCACACTTCGATCGATAGGTTTTTCTGTGTATAGATAGGGGCTAGCTGTGCCTGATCATGCCGCCCAGCAAGCCTAACCNCCTTTCTCTAGCCTTTTGGGGCAATAACATAGCTTGTCCTGCACACTTCGATCGATAGGTTTTTCTGTGTATAGATAGGGGCTAGCTGTGCCTGATCATGCCGCCCAGCAAGCCTAACCCGCAGACGATCCTGCTGCTGAAGGCCACAATTCAATACGCATGGGCACATGTATGTGTGTGTGTCTGGGTGTGAGTGAGCGGAGTGTAACTATATAGAATATAGTGAGCAAATATATAAAATTTTATGCCTGCAGGAGCTGTGCAAGAGCTTTCTGGGGAATCCGGACTACGTGGAGGAACGTTTCCAGAAAATATATGCCTGGAATGGCATAGGCCCGAAGAAGATGGCGAGGTGCAGAAAGAAAGGAAAAGCTGCTTGCC
>BGNK01000298.1:22209-43080 GCA_003297005.1 Symbiodinium sp. clade A Y106 | reverse complement strand
TCCTCTTTACGTTCGAATCCATGGCCCCAATGCGAGCCCGTGGCCAGTATCCCTCAACCGCAAAACATCGAATGGCTATTCTAAACCCTAAACCCTAATTACTCTATAAACCCTCAATCCTATAAATATTAGTTTACATAATCTACAGCTATGTACAAGGTTACACTACTTATACAAACCATCCTCCTCTTTACTTTCGAATCCATGGCTCCGTTGCAGCGAAGCCCGTTGTCCCTGTCGATGACGGCAGCAACACTCCTGATTTTGATGGGGGCTGACCAAACTCTGCAGCTCAGCATATATTATTATTATATTCCGATTACATCCCAGTTCATGATTCCATTCTATTTTGCACTGTAGACCTGACCTGTGCCTGGAGCAAACAAGGATACAAGTGGCCGACTATGTGGCTCAGAATTCCCCAACATCCCTGAGCAGTCGAGTCATATCCTCAGACATCAGCCAAATTCATATATTTGAAATTATAACCTGGAATCACAGATCTAGCTCCCAGGACCACTGGCATCTGGACATGTTTGCTGGCACTCGAAATTTCCAGCGAACATACTGTGCCTGGACTGCACAATGTGCATGTGACCTACTTCTATCTCGAAAGAATTAAATGTCTAGATCTTCGATTCTTCGATTCTGCACCACTTGAGGCCAGGCCGGCCTCCGCAGGATTCTTGTCTGCAGAGTTTCATGGATCATAATTCCAATAACACCTATATATAGTCTCCATTGTAGTTCCTTTTTTGGTTATATCTCTAGTATAGGATCCTAATCATAAAACTAGTTAACCGAGAAAAGGAACTACAATGGAGACTATAGGCAATTCGATTCATTTGATTGGACTGACTTGCCAAAATCCTAGACTCTAGATTTATAAATACCTAAACCCAAGACTCCTTAAAGCCTACGCGCTGAACCCTAGACCCCAGATCTGTAATCCAAAACATTATATATATATATATTTAAAATATAAACCCTAAACCCTAAACCCTGCACCCTAGACCTATAACCCAAAACTCCTTGTGGTAATCTTGACCGCCGCCCACCCACCCACCCACCCGCACTCATCATGAGCCTTACCAAGCGTTGAATTCGGTGTGGGCCACCATATCACCGATCACGCACAGACCGTTGGCCGGGTCTGGGGCAGCCATATGTCACATGTGCAGATCCGGAGCCTTCGGCCGACGCACCCCTGTGGCCCAGGGTGTATGACAGCAGGGCAATGGGCTAACGTGCCTGCTGGGGCTCCGTGAATTTGCGCTTCTTTGCGGGAATCTGCCAGGACGTGTGCTATGGCAATTCATGGGAGGCCCCTGCATCATGAGAATTAATTACCTGAGCATCACGAGTGGGGCAGGTCCAGGGGGGGGGGTGCAGCGAGCATGTTTACTTCGAAGAGTTGGGCCCACACGAGGATATCATGATCTGCAATTAATATAGTAGAAGCCAGAAAGTTGGAACATAAATATCCTCATTCATGCCCTTAGATAATAATAATTAAAGTATAAGGGATCCTAGCGCCATGTTCCAACTTTCTGGCTTCTACGGTTCTTGTTGTGCAGCTGAGTGACTACATGGATTTGCGGCATCGCATCGATGATGATATTTGCACCACGCTCCTTGGATGCAAAAGTGACGGATATTAATTGTGGCGGTCATGATCACATCCCTGCAAGGACTGGATTTATATCCGCTGTTCGTGCTGTATTGAAGATGAGACCTATGGCCTTGGCAACGATCGGTGTCCCCTGCAGTTCTTTTGTGTGGATTAATTCTGCAACTTCACAGAGAAGTGAGACCTCACCGTTCGGGAATGAGCAGTTACCGCATGTTGCACTGGGAAATATGTGGCTTGGACGAAATCGTGATTGGGTCCCTGTTATAGCTAATACGAGTGCATGCTGCATCAAAGTTTCGATGCACAATCTGAGGATTGCAGCACGAGTGTGCTTGATCTTATTGCTGCTCACTGCTAGAAAAGTCTTCTTCATGATTGAACAACCATTTTCTTCCAAATGGGAATTACTGCCGTATGCACGGCATGTGTTTGATGTGGTCGGCGAAGTGGTCCCTGTCCACAATGTATTCTTGTGGGGCACTTACTGTGATGTAGCGCTAGCTGATTTGCTGAAAGACACAAGACCTGGCCAGTCCTGCTCTGCTAAGCTGGATGGGGAACTACGGCCACTTCAGCTGCAAAGGATCCCGAGCCTACAGCAATCTGTCCATGCCTCATCATTTGCAACAGCAGCTAGTGGCTTATAGTGCAGTTGAACAACTTAAGCCGAGGCCCTTCATTGGGCGTTTAGCCAAGAGGCTATCAATGGCACGTCGGAGAATCCTTGGACTTTCCTCAGATGGTGTGGTCACTCGAAAGAAGAGGAAGCATGGAACGGCAGTGATACTTGGTATAATTTAAATTATTGATGAGTTGCAGCCCTGTTCCGTGTAAGATGAGCACAACCCAAGGACTGGTGGCAGGATGTTGAAAAGGACGCAAGAGTATCCCCGAAAGTTCTGCAAGAAAGTACTCAAGCTCCACATGAAGTCCATCGAATCTTGGCTGCTATCGGATATCCTGATGACGACTTATAATACTAGTACTGCAGTTCATGATGATCGATCTACTGGTGTCTTTTATCGCAGCCCCTGTATTCCAGGAACGCTATGGGAAGAGTATCCAAAGGAAGATGGATCGTGGACCAGAGCGTCTATTGCAAAAGCCGAAGGCTGGCCAGGGGTGGGGAGTTTGTACACTGATGTAATTAAGGGTTTAAGGGTTTAGGGGTTTAGGGTTTAAGGGTTTCAGGGCTTCAGGGTTTATAGGGGTTTGGGGTTTAGGGTGAAGGGTGTACCGCCCGGTGTAGAGGGCAGGGTTTCGGCTTCAAGGGGTAAGGAGGGTGTACGGTTACATGTATATATGTACATGTACAAGTATCGTTATCGGCGCTCTACGTAGCTACTATAATAATTATATTTGTATATATATATATAATCAATTATAATATAATACTGATCTATCTATCTATAGCTGCTAATTAGGATATATAACCCCCTGGCCCTTGTGTTTCCAGCAGGTCTGGGTTGAACCATACCATATATTATTATCCTGGGAATATCATGATTATAATGAAGCCCATTTAGACCCTGTCAAAGAAGTTCAAATTAATAATTAATATAAGGCTATAATTATAACAATATTAATATAATGCCCAAATCAAACCCAGATCCCCCAAGACTGTGCAGGCTGTGCCACCGCTCGCTTGGCAACACGCAGGTCTGGATGAAATCAAGGAGTTCCTGCGACAAGAGCAGCGGGCGGGCCGATATCAGCCAGTGGATTAATTAATGGCCACAAAGGTTTTGCACTATATGTCCTTTGGGAGCCTGGTTACATAGACCAGCTGCTCTTTCAAAGGCTGCCAGCTAGGGAATCCTGATCAATTGATAATTTATTCATGAGTGCCCCAATTAATTAAAAATCTAGATTGTCGATCACCAGTGGACTGGAAACGCATTTGCCAGCCAAATCCGTGTTCTGTGTGTGACTATATGCCTGCTTGTAATGCTGCGGTCTAGGTTTATTCGTGATTGGAATCGATCATTATAAATACAAATTAGGGTGTTTTCGGCTGGGGAAATACAGGCGTGACTTTAGCGTGATTTGACCGTGACTCCACCGTGACTGTGCCTAGTGTTAGTACACCAGTAGTATTAGGGTGACCGTGATTCTAGCGTGACTCTAGCGTGACTNGGGGAAATACAGGCGTGACTTTAGCGTGATTTGACCGTGACTCCACCGTGACTGTGCCTAGTGTTAGTACACCAGTAGTATTAGGGTGACCGTGATTCTAGCGTGACTCTAGCGTGACTCTAGGGTGACTTTAGGGTCACTCTAGTGGGACTGTCTGTCCTCCATGATCAGTGCTGTCGATGTTGCTTGCCGCTCTGCAAACTGCAGCTTTTCTAGATCGGACTATCCTTGTGGATCTCCTATGTGTAGCCGAGAAACCTTAACCGACTCTTCCTATGGTTGTCGTCTAATAATATATATATATATGTGTGTGTGTGTGTGTGTGTTTCTGATTTCAAATACACACATACATTGTTGCAGACATGCCTGCCGATGGTATATCACAAGCCCTGGCTGCTGCTGAAGAGTTGCGCAGAAGGGCTCTGCAANTGTGTGTGTGTGTGTGTTTCTGATTTCAAATACACACATACATTGTTGCAGACATGCCTGCCGATGGTATATCACAAGCCCTGGCTGCTGCTGAAGAGTTGCGCAGAAGGGCTCTGCAAGGAGCTTGCATATACCATGATCACCTTTCAATAGCTAGAGTGTGCACCATATGTGTGTAATAATATAATCAAATTGACAATATCTCGCAGGAACTGAATATGAAGAGAAAAGTTCAGTGCCTGTGGAGAAGACGAAGGCCGTGGAACCGGCTGGTGAGACAGCTGCAGAGGCTGGCAGAGTGAAGAAGGAGGCCAAAGCTCCTAAAGCTGTGAAGGAAGAGCCCCGCACCCCGAATAACAAACGGGGCCCTGATCAGACTCATGAAACCCCCAAAGGAGCACGCACCAGCCCAGGGAGCAACCGCAAGTCCTCAGTGAAGCGCCGACGAGTGAGAGGCAAAACGCCAGGATCAGCAAGCAAAGCCCGTGAGCCGGCAGCTAGCAGCAACAGCGTGACCCCGCCCAATGAGGCCAAACCGCCGAGCCCGGCCAAGCCAGTCGAAACCGAGAAGCTCGAGGCCAACAGTGCAGCGGTTCCCAATACACCAAAGGCCGAGAAGGCCACTGAGACCAAAGGCACCCCTGGTGACAAGAAAAAGAACACTCCAGAGAAGGCCACTGAGACCAAAGGCACCCCTGGCGACAAGAAAAAGAACACTCCAGAGAAGGCCACTGAGACCAAAGGCACCCCTCGCGACAAGAAAAAGGCCACTCCAGAGAAGGCCGCTGAGACCAAAGGCACCCCTCGCGACAAGCAAAAGGACACTCCAGTGAAGGCCACTGAGACCAAAGGCACCCCCGGCAAGACTCCAGACAAGGCCGCTGAGACCAAAGGTGCCCCCAGCAACACTCCAGAGAAGGCCGCTGAGACCAAAGGCCAGACTCCAGAGAAGGCCACTGAGACCCCTGGCACTGGCAAGAAGAAAAGCCCATGCAGCGTGGGCAAGCGCAGATCCCGATCCCCTTCCTTTAAAAAAGCTGTGCAGTCTCCCACATCGACCAAGTCCCAGGCCCAACGCATGTACATGTTCTTTTTAAAATTATTATTTATAACTAGATAGTGGTATAATATTATTATATTCTGCATGTGGTACATGTTTTGGTGCACATCACAGTCCTCTGCAGCATGGCAGGATGATCAGTCCGTGACCAAGAGCTCGCCTTCGATCCCCCGCTCCACGACCGTGCCTTGGATGCGATTGCGACTACGTATACCGACTAGTACTACGACTTCAGCTATAATACGATACTTTTACTACGTACTACTGCTACTACTACACTACTGCTACTACTACTATACTATTTCTACCACGATGTCGACTACTTCTACTACTACTGCTAGCTACTATACTGCTACTTAATTANGATACTTTTACTACGTACTACTGCTACTACTACACTACTGCTACTACTACTATACTATTTCTACCACGATGTCGACTACTTCTACTACTACTGCTAGCTACTATACTGCTACTTAATTAAAGTAGCAGTATAGTAGCTAGCAGTAGTAGTGGCAGTAGTAGTAGTAAGGTAAAGTCTTTACCTTACTACTACTACTGCCACTACAACTGCTACTACTACTACTAGTACTACTACNCTACTACTACTACTGCTACTTATACTACTACTACTGCTACTGCTACTGCTACTACCACGCACTACTACTGTATACTACATATTATAAACCCGAAACCTCGAACTGTAATCAACACAAATTCCAAAGCCGAATTAAACTGTCGGGGCCGGGTGGGACCTCGAATGATACTGTAGGCCAGTAGCCCATTTAAACTAACTAAACCAAATAAATAGTGCCCTAATATAATAAACCTAAATTCGGGGGTCTGATTCGCGGCATCAAAACGTCTGCCCCCCAGATGGCGGCACATGTGACGACTCAATCATGAGCCTCCCCTATAATTATAACAGAAGGAGCCTTTATAAGTCCCGGAAGTTTAACCCCAGACANTCGCGGCATCAAAACGTCTGCCCCCCAGATGGCGGCACATGTGACGACTCAATCATGAGCCTCCCCTATAATTATAACAGAAGGAGCCTTTATAAGTCCCGGAAGTTTAACCCCAGACAGAAGCTGTAGCTAGCAATAAACCTAAATTCGGGGGTCTGATTCCGCGGCATCAAAACGTCTGCCCCCCAGATGGCGGCACATGTGACGACTCAATCAGCCTCCCCAGCTAATAATTCCCGGAAGCTTATTATAATATTTAATAACACCAGACACCCGAAGCTGTAGCTAGCAACCTTTGAAGATTCCCAAACCAGCAGCAGGAGGAGTGAGGAGCAGCATCATGTGATCAACAATAAACAGCAGTAGCTAGTAGTAGCAGTATATTATTACATTACGGTCGTCGTCGTAGTAGTAGTAGTGCAGGAGACAGTTGTAGTAGTATAGTAGCGTAGTAGTAGTAGTAGCTAGTAGCAACTAGTCGTAGCTAGTAGTATATAGCAGTATATAGCTATAGTAGTAGTAGTATATATATATATAGTAGTAGTAGTAGTAGTAGTAGTAGTAGTAGTAGTAGTAGTAGTAGTAGTAGTAGTAGTAGTAGTAGTGGTAGTGGTAGTGGTAGTAGTAGTAGTACGTAGTAGTAGTAGTAGTAGTAGTAGTAGTAATCAAACCAAGTCCCATCTCATGAGGCATCCTCCTGGCCCGACCCGTCGTGGTCTGATATATCCTGGGCGAGGCCATGGGATCAGGATTGGGAGACACACAGCTGGTGGTCCTCCTTGTCCTATGAACGATTATGGAGCTGGAACAATTCATGGGATTCGAATTCCTCGTCGGGTAACGATTGGAAGTCTTGGGATTGGGGACAAGCAAAGGCTGAGCAGGATTCAAAGGAACCCCAGGGTGAGAGTCCAGCACAGCGAGTGGAGGCCATCCTGCGCAGAGGCCATANGTCGGGTAACGATTGGAAGTCTTGGGATTGGGGACAAGCAAAGGCTGAGCAGGATTCAAAGGAACCCCAGGGTGAGAGTCCAGCACAGCGAGTGGAGGCCATCCTGCGCAGAGGCCATACAGTGGACCAGTTGACAACTGAGGAGCTGCATCTCATTGTCAACCACATCGACAAGAAGCAGAGTGAAGAGCAGGATAAGCAGGAGAAGAAGGAGAAGGAGCAGGACACTTCGAAGCACGAGGAAGGTGAGCCAAAGCCAGCAGCCGAAACAAAAGAAGAGAGAAAGAAAAGGCTCCATGCACGGAACATGCGATACTATCGCAGCCTGGAAAGCTGCTTGCCTTTCCATACGTATGTATGATTAAATTAAAATNAGCCAGCAGCCGAAACAAAAGAAGAGAGAAAGAAAAGGCTCCATGCACGGAACATGCGATACTATCGCAGCCTGGAAAGCTGCTTGCCTTTCCATACGTATGTATGATTAAATTAAAATTTCAAATAGATCGAAACCCTAAAACCCTAAACCCTAAACCCTATCATGAGCAAAACCCTGCATATCCCAGGTGTCAACTGCCCCCCGGAGATTGCCCGCTTGGCCAAAAAAGCGCGGAAGAGCTCCGATCAGCGGTCATACATGTTCGAGTCGTGGCTGGCTGCAAACGAAGACTGGAAAAGCTCCACCTTGCTGACCACACTCCGCAACAAGAATGTCAGCTCCTACCGGGGAGTCCGCAAGTGGATGCTGTTNTCATACATGTTCGAGTCGTGGCTGGCTGCAAACGAAGACTGGAAAAGCTCCACCTTGCTGACCACACTCCGCAACAAGAATGTCAGCTCCTACCGGGGAGTCCGCAAGTGGATGCTGTTTTCCGAGATGAAGGGAAAATGGGGTGAAGAGATAGCTACGGCTATGAAAGAGTCTAAAGAGAGCGATGAAGAGCGAGCAAAAAACGAGATCAGGGACTTTCCAGAGGTCCCTAACCTGCAGCAGTACTTGTGTCTGTGTGAGGACTCGGAAGAGAACCTAGAGCAGGAGGAGTTCGAGATGGTGTTTAGCACAGGTGCCGACGACTCGGATTCCTCGTCCTCCGAGCAGAAGGACAAGAAGAAAAAGAAGAAGAAGAAAGCTAATAAGAAAAACAAGAAATCCAAGAAAGATAAAGTGTCGAGCCCAAGCCCAGCCAAAAGAAAGAATAAGGGAAAGGGTAAAGGAAAGGGCGGTGGGAAGAAGAATGGCCAGGTGGGGTGTTGCATATTGGGGTTTAGGGATTATAGGGTTCACGGGTAATTATGTAATAATTCTGTAGTTATATATGGGGTTCATGATCAGGGTTTGGGGTATAAACCACTCTTATGCTTTGAATTCCTTGATCCTATTTAGCTATGTATTATATATATGCTCAGTCTTACAACATACAGACCCTGAAGCTGCATGCACTTTGGCACGTACATTGTGCATCTGTTTCATAAATGTATTTATCCTAGATAGGTCCTTTAAACCCAAATATGCCAAGACCCTCATAAATTACTATTAATTATAATAAACCATCATTCTTGAAACTCCCTCGATTCTGGGCCCTGTTTGTGCACAGGCCATGAGTGCTGAGGAGCAGGAGGCACAAAAGACTTTGGCAGAAAATAAGACCAAAGCCAACAAGGCACGCACATTCCACATAACATGATGGTGGTCAACATGCAATGTACATGTACGGTGCATGTGACAGGCCATGAGCAAAGCGACCGAGAGGATCAAGACTGCGACGAAGATCAAGAATGAGCAGGAAGTCGATGGCATGTCGGCATCTTAATTATAGTAGCATGTCCAAGACTGTTCCATGGCCTGGTCGTCGTAATGTATCATTTAACTTGCAAGGGGGGACCATCTGCTAAAAGCAATGAAAGAAGACATCCTGGCGCAGGCTCGCTGGCAATTAGTGTGGGTACGAAAGGTCTGAGTTCTAGATCTTGAATGTAATATAGTATCGAACCAATTTAACATATAATAAGCATCCGTACTTTTCAACTGAACCTAAACCCCTATATCTGCAGGCTGGCAAGCTTCAAGATGCTCGTTCCCAGCTTCAGCAGAAAGTCGACAATGACGAGGCCAGATTCAATAATGCCTTGGATGATGCTATGTATATATAGTGAGTTATGTTTACCGAGTGTGGGTGGGGTCTGTTATTATTCGATTCTTATGTGGTTTCAGGTGATGGATCAGGGTACTAGGTTTTGCTAATGTATTTAATATAAACGATACTTTACAAAGAGTTATAAGGAAGCTTGTGGCTTTTCGGCTATGTAGGCTTTCGGGCTTTGGGGCTTTGCTGCTCATCTGGGGCTAGGACTTGAAGGTATCAGGTCCAGCTAGGGTTTTATATTGGTTTATAAGGGTATTTTGGGACTTCGAGTAAATTAGTATGAGCGACCTGTCGACCTAACAATTGATCCTGAGCCCAATGAAAAAANTGAAGGTATCAGGTCCAGCTAGGGTTTTATATTGGTTTATAAGGGTATTTTGGGACTTCGAGTAAATTAGTATGAGCGACCTGTCGACCTAACAATTGATCCTGAGCCCAATGAAAAAATATATATATATACCTAGAGGCTCATACCCTACCCCTTTTTAAGGGCGCCTATTTTTTAAAGAGAACAGATCCTAACCATAAAACTATGTATCCCAAAAAGGGGTAGGGTATGAGCCTCTAGGTAGATATATATATATATATTAATATATATACACTAAATATATATATATATATACATACATACATACATCCCTGGTACCCATCTGTCCCTATCCCCAACAGCCCTGAAGGTCCCTTCTTGCAAGGCCTGATCCATGAACCCTAAACCTGAAATTAAAGTGGTGTGTTGGGNATACATACATACATACATCCCTGGTACCCATCTGTCCCTATCCCCAACAGCCCTGAAGGTCCCTTCTTGCAAGGCCTGATCCATGAACCCTAAACCTGAAATTAAAGTGGTGTGTTGGGAATTTTTTGGGGGTGTTTGGGTTTTGGTGATTTCAAACTTTAAGCTGAACATCACATCATCCCCTCGCCAGGTTGATGCGATCAGTGATGCTGTAAAGCATCTGAACAATGCTATAGAAAAGTTCGACAAGATCCACAAGGATTTCCAAAACAAGAAAAAGGGCCCCAAAACCGGCAATGCAGCCAAGAAGTGATGATCCGACTTTAAGCTGTGTATTATACTTTTGATTCTAGATGGCTGTTCGTGGCATCTGTCACAAATCCTGATCATGAATCATTATGTAGTGCTGTGGTCTGCTGCTGGAGGGTGCCTGCTTTTCCGCTAGCGCCAGGGAAGAACCTTGGCCTTGCATATGTGCCTCCGACAACCTGGCTCTGGTTGTGAGAAGGGTATATGGGTTGGTGGTTTAGGGAATTTCGACTTTAGCATAAATGTAGATTGATAACTTTTAGGATGGTTTTGTGGGTCTTTGTGTAAAGTGGTCCAGGGATTTATAATATAATACCCTCTAATTGCAAGTCTCCCCAGCCAGGGGCACATTGTGCAGCTTCAGCAACTGCATCCCAGTGGAAGCACACACGCCTCAGCTGAGCACATGCATGATACTTTTATTTAGCTTTCGGGCAGTATTTACGTTGCACAGAATGATGCATGTCTCAGCTATGTGTGTGGGGGATGTGATGCAGCCGCCTAGTGAGCTGTGCATATGAGGCCCTGTCGAGTGCCATGCTATCCAGATTTCAAGGGTGTTACATCGATGCCCGCAACCAAAGCCTGCTCCAAATGTGTGGGAAGCCGAAAATCGAGGTGTTCTGATCATGGTGGAAACCCGGCATCGATACCCGAACCACCCTTAACCTCGGGCTCCTATGTACACATGCCAGGTTCTGATACTGATGACAATGATGGTGATCATGCCTCGGGCCTCTTGCAAAATATTCTCGAGCGACTATCCAATGGAGAACCTCGCCAAGCACAGAACCGATCTGCAGCCAGGGCACGAGTGCCACAGTTGTATTCGATCATGGATATAATAAGCTTCCTGAGCTGAGGCAGAGACTGTGGGATCTGCGATGGAGAATGCTCGTGCCAGCTACGAGGTCGGACTAGTCTGATTGTTGATAAATTATTCTGTATATTCCAATATTACTTTGATCGGTTCCTGCACACAGGAGGCTGGCCGCTACTTCAAAGGAAAGAAAATGTCTGGGCTGATGCGATTCAAGAAAGGAAATGAATCCCGCGACTTCTTCAACACCGTGAAGCTGCCTCTTGTGCCCACGCTGCAGATTAGGGATGTTGTTTCGGTGTGCCGTCTTAAATTACCCTGAAACCCTAGGGGGATTTTAATGTCGGATCTATTATATTATAAGCTAGTTCGTTGACATGTCACTTCACCCTACAATTAGCCCAAGGAGCCAACTCAAGTTCAAGTTACTGTCTACGAGGGCTTTGAAGGGGACCGGAAGGAAGTCCAAACGACAATTCCTGTGCTTGATCCACATGAGCTTTTGGATTATCTGCAGACGGAGCTGAAACTACAATGTCCCTTGGACAAAGTGCGACAATTCTGGAAACACCTTCGGGATCATGGCAATAATTTTGCCAAAAACTTCCCGGGCTCTGATGCCCACGTGCCGTTCACGATTTATGGGGATGAACTCACCCTCGGCAAAGATTCGAAGGACAAAGTAACCGGACTGTTTTTGCACCTGACGCTGTTTAAACCTCGGGCAGTACGTCAAGGAATGTGGCTCCTGTGTGCGATTCAAGATTCTATTATGGTGCACGACAACTTGCAGACTCTACGACCTATTCTTGAACACATAATTTGGAGTTGCAACGTAGCGTTCGAGGGCCGATACCCTGCGACCTCATCAGACGGAACCCCACTGACAGGGGTTAAAGCCCAGAAAGCGGGCACGCAGTTTGGTTTTGGCACTCGTTGGGCATGCAGCGAATATCGTGGAGATTGGAAATGGCACGAGCGCACATTGAGATTGCTGCGAACCCCTGTTTCGAAGAAACTCTGCTTTCTATGCAATGCAGAAGCCAGCGACGGTCCTCTGCGCTACTACAATATTGAGAATGGTGCTGCCTGGCGTGCTTCACATCTGACTTCGAATGAATTCATTCAGCAGGCCATTCGGCCTGGAGTCCAGAGTACCGTGTGCAGAATATGGCAGATTTGGTTTTCCAGCTGCTGCTTGCTTTTTAATTTTTAATAATTGATTGTACGAAGGCAAACCCAAACCCTGTGCTCCGACCCATCTTAGCAAAGGCCCTCTGTTGCTTCTCAAGGGATTCGATGTATCCATGGTGAAATTCTGCTCCATGCATGTCTGTAACCTGGGACTGGTACACACAGCGAGTGGAGGAGCAATGTGCCCAAGTTTTCTTTCATTCATCATGATCAGTCTTTTCTGATTTTGTGTTTATAACTACCATTTGCTTAAAAGCCCCCAAAAAATAATAAATATAATACTATATAGTACCCTTATATATTTTTTTATTTTTTGGGGTATAAGCACATGGTAGATAATTATAAGGAATCATAACATGTAATTTCGCCATCTCGGATCTGCTACATCCGAGGCAAGCCCTTTTACATGAGGGTCGATTCGGCCAGTACGATGGCCCAGATTCATTGAAGCCCTGCCTTGAGATTGCATTCAATGAATTCCAGCAGTGGCGCCGATCGAACAAAGTTGCATGCAGCCAAAGGAGTTTTGCGCCCCGACATCTGTTCAAGGCCAATCATGGATACTACTTCACTTCGAAGGCCTACAATGCGAGGATTGTCATGCTGTGGTTGGCACACAAGTGTCGACAGTGTGCATTGCAAGCACCGGTGAACTCAACCATCCCGTTGCATGCCACAGCATTGCAACTCAGCTTATAGTGAATTTGGGTTCAGCTTGATTAGACCCTCTCGATCGAGCCCCGTACCGACACCCACAACCCGTCTGAAATATTGAAGCCGTGCCCAATTGAAGCTTGCAGTCTGGGATCTGAGGACCGCTTTCTCCAAGTGGTTCAATGGTCTGGAGGCCGCCAAGCGCTACTTGCAGCTTTCATGGCACTGATAGGGGCTTATAGGGCTTATAGGGGTTATATTATAATATACAGGTTTAGGGGCTTAGGGGTTTTTAGGGCTGGGGGTTGGCTAGCTGATGTGGCTAGTCTACAATTGTGCTCAGGACAAGGCATGAAAGTGATGACATCTATGCCAATGGCATGCTGTTTCTCAAATGCCACCTACGATTGACCCAAATTAGCCATCGGTAGCTTGGCTTTATTTAGGACCCCTAAAGATATCCTTCAAAGTGAATATTCGACTGAGGCAGAAAATCGTGGCCTGGATCATGAAACCCAAATTTCATGCAACTCGGCAACTGATCAGTGTCTCTGCAGAGTACATGTACAATAATACATTTTTCATGATCATCCATACTGCATGTGAGGCAATGCTGCACTTGCTGGACCAGAGCCACAAATGGTGCACCCTGTCAGGATTCATCACAAGAACTGAATTCTTAAACTGGGGATTCTAGTCACAGATGGCCCATGAGGCTACAATACGCGTTATACCCACTGCTTTGGTGGAGAAGACGCAATGGGATGGCTGAAGGGTGCCTTGATCTGAACCCTAGCAATTTAAATTTCTGGGTTTGCAATAATTACCCTAAACCCTAAATGCCATTAAATATATATATATATATATTTCTTATTAATTAATTATATTATTATAATTATATATAAGAATATTGTATAGTAATAATAACAATATATTGATTTTCAATTGTCGTGAGCATCAGAGAGCATCAGATTCCTCAGGGATCAGTCTACGTGGTCCACGGAAACCAGGCCAATACAATCGCTGGGTGCTGCGAATGGCACAACTGAAGCTCATATCTTTGAAGCGCCGCTTGACGCAGATGCTGGGCGACTATTACATAAATTTTAATTTTCCGATTTCGATCATCATGCATTTGTCGAAGCGCCCTCAACCCAATAATATAATAATATATATGCCTCCAAGCAGTGATCGTTCTAGATCTACTCGGACAACATTGATTTTCAAACCAAGGAAAGTGCGCGCTAAAGGCTGGAAGCGATGAAATGCGATGTGCCGGTGGAGCTGCTGGCATGCATTTCTCGATGCGTGAATCCTGAATTCGAAGCAACCGAATGATTTTATGATTAGATTTTCAAGGATTTGTTGTATGCTTTCTAACATAGTCTCCTAGCCCGGCTGAGGTTCCGAAGCTGTTCCCAAGCCCCAATCGAGCAAGGAACTTGAGCTGCAATGCCTGATTTAAGCATGGCCCAGGAGTTTCTAGAAACCATTCAATGTCGTAAATCATACTTCCGTCCAGCAAAGGCTGTGGCAATGATGCTGACTTCGAGGTTTTTTTTTCGCGATGCTGCTTTGGACGGCTGTGCCTTAACTATGATATAATGCCACAATCTGTGTGATTCTTGAGAGATTCGGCCCACTTTTGGACAGCCAAGGAAGTTCCCTGAAGGATTCTGGCTCGAGTGCTGGAGTGAAAATGAAGAGATCGAAGCTGTCTTTCAAGCCACCCCCCAAACCCCCTTAAATCTAGTCTCTGACGCAACCGCCTCGTTTTTNAAGTTCCCTGAAGGATTCTGGCTCGAGTGCTGGAGTGAAAATGAAGAGATCGAAGCTGTCTTTCAAGCCACCCCCCAAACCCCCTTAAATCTAGTCTCTGACGCAACCGCCTCGTTTTTATGAAGGTTGTGAACCTTCGTGTTTAACGGGTAGGTTGGACGATTAGGGTACTTCGTCATGAATGTCAGCAGTAATTTGTTAAATGTACTACAGCGAAAACACTGTATAAGAACCCACTATATAAGAACCTTAGCCCCTGCCCAGACGGAAATCACAAAATTCAAGTNAAGTTCCCTGAAGGATTCTGGCTCGAGTGCTGGAGTGAAAATGAAGAGATCGAAGCTGTCTTTCAAGCCACCCCCCAAACCCCCTTAAATCTAGTCTCTGACGCAACCGCCTCGTTTTTTATGAAGGTTGTGAACCTTCGTGTTTAACGGGTAGGTTGGACGAGTAGGGTATAATGGTAGTGTATGTGGGACCCTCGATTGTAGAGGTTTCTCAGAATCCATCACGCCTAAGTTACTAAGGTTGGTTTAACAAGGGTTCCTCTAAGGAGTTCGGGGTATATTGAACTCTAGCCCAGTAGGTTTAGAAGAAACCGAAAAACTACATTAACTTTTACTTTGGTTGTGCTGACGCGCCCCCACGAAGCTCGGATGGTTGTACGATGTCCTTAGCTGTAGTCACTGTAGTCCCCATGAGGACTCAATGAGGACAGTTCACGGACTAAGTATTCCCAAAAGATACAAGCATGGTACATTAGGGTTCCTACAGTAGGACTTTCTGTTATTGTTTGGGTAAGTTTCCCCCGTATAGGTACTTAGGATGCGTTGGGATTGTTTTACATGTGCCTGGCCATGTTTCGAGCAGCTGGGCAGGGCACAATCCAAGCACACTCGAGTAAATAGCAGAAATACCTGGACCACCCTGGAAACAAGCACCACGCTTGTCCAGGAGATGCGATAACACGGGCTTACTGCTTAGAAGTGGGTTTCGGGTTAAATTATACTATACTTGTAATGGCTGTAGGGATACTCTTACTAACGTTCCCACCTCTCCATTAGATCACCGCAAGCCTAAACCTTACATAGTCACCCCTCACCCCAAAGCCTAGTCCCTGAGCCCCTAACTTAACGGGGATCCCGGAGCTGTGAAAGCTCGGCAGATAGACAGCGGCACCGAAGCCGGCGCCGGCCATCTCATCTTCGTCCTGCTTGTGAGCTACACTAGATAAGGCTCAGGGTTTAGGCTTTAGGCTTGGTGGGATCATCCTGCTCCAGGCTCCTGTGCAGCCCCTTAATCACAAGGGTACCCTTGTTCCTACTCTTTGGTTTGAATGAGGGAACCCAAAAGAAAAATGGCAAAAGGGTACTAGCGCTAGCGAGCTGCCTTAAACAAGGCTGACAGGGTTCAGGGTGCAGGTTTTTGGGGTTTAGGGCCCTAGCCTCTACATCTTACAAACCCAAATCCATGAACTAAACCCTGAGAGCGGAGCAGCCCGAAACCCTAAACCCTAAACCCTGCCTATGGAGGCTGCAGTTGTTCAAAGACGCGTTCTTGGCATTGTCTTTTTGTCGGTAGTTTGAAGGCTAGGTTCGATAGTCTAAAAAAAGGCGCTTTCCTTGAGCTTAGGGCTTTAGGGCTTTCGGGCGTAAGGTTTAGGGCGCTGCAAAAACCAGGCCAAGGTCTACCGTCTTTTTCCCTCAACCCTGAACTTCGAATCCGAATCCCCATGCGAGTCAACGCCTGAGAAAGGCCAGAGCTCTGGGAGCCCTGCGGAAGCCTATATTGGAGGACCCTAATATAGCACCCTAAATAGTAGGATCCTTATTGTAAGGACCCCAAATGAGGTACCCCTAATTTTCGGAAACTCCCATATACCTCTTGTAGAACCCGTGTAACAACTCCACAGAACCGTGATAAGAAACCCATTGAATTCCTAACACAAGCCCCTCTGTACCCCGCCCCTTCCCCTGCCCAGTGAGCCTAAACCCGAAACCATAAACCCCAAACCGTTTAGGGTAAACTCTAAACCCCAAAAATGAACTCTTAACCCTATCCCCCGAACTAGAAACCTTAGATTCAACCCTAGCCAGAGGGTCATGCCCTACACCTGCTTCAAGGTACCTAGTTTTATGGTTAGGATCTGCTACATAGAAAAGTAGCTACCCTGAACAGGGCTAGGGTAGGATCCTATAGGAAAGCTGTAGGCTATAGTGAGCTCTCAAAAAGTCACTTCAACAGGATTCAACGGTGGTCCCGCCACCCAGGAAGCTCACCAGTTGCACCTTACTTGCTGCGTTCATAAGCCAAAAAAAGTGTAGACTTTCAGTTCTAATTACATGGGATAATACGATCCCAACAAGTGCTGAGTGTATTCACTCAGCTACTAGGGCACCTCATGTGCTACATTGCTGAGTTCGGGTTTAGGGATTAGGGTTTAGGGGGTTTAGCTTTTGTTCCTTGGCGGCGTTGAGGGTTTCGGCTTCAGGGTGTCGGTGTTTTTGGGGTGCAAGGTGTTGAAGGGTTACGAGATCTACGTCGATAGACCCGAAATCCGTGACCCCTGACCTTCGGGTGCAAATGCCCAAGCAGAAGCGCCATAGGTCCGTCCCCAAAACCATACTCTGATGAAAACCATACTCTGATGGGGTTTCGAGGATCTTCAAGCTTAGGTTTTGGATACTTGCATCTTTTAAATCAATCTCGAACCCCCTTTCGAAACCTTACGACAAGCCCACTGAAACCCGCATGGCAACGCGTATTTTAAGTTTTGGTTTTGGGTGAACGCATAACACTACCCGAAACAAGACTCGAATCACGCATCCCCAATACTCAAGTGCAGAACAATGTCAAGCTTTCATGCAAACATGAAACTAAAGAACCCGAACAGTCTAAGCACACTTTCGCAGCAGTATCAAGTGATAAGTTATAAGAATAGGTGAAGTCAACTAGTTTACAGTTCGAGCATTGGAGGCATTGGATAAGCAACCCTGCCGGCCCAGCTACCGAGTAGGCGCTGAATAGTCATTCAATGCTATCCCGTGGAACTACTATCCAAAAAACGTCACAACTCCTGAACCCTCTGAAGCCCGAACACTCAATGACCCCTACAAAATCCCGAAGGAGTAGTCGTAGAATAGTACGACCACTGAGGACCCCAACTTTCAACATGAAGCAATAACCAGGCATTCCATCGCCAACTTGCTGCTTCTTCAAGCTGTCTCCAGCTTGGGGTTCATGCGATTGTCGCTGATGTTTCGCAATTCGATGATTCACGAAGCAAAGACAAGTTTTAGAAATCCATGTAGCCAGGATCCCTCTTATCTACATCCCACAGCTGCAATATTGTTGTCCTGAAGTACCGTATATACGGAATTCGCAGAATGCAGGTTCAACCCGGTGAAGCATGGATATCTGTTGCCTGCAACTTGTGTCGAATCCAGCACCCCACAAACCGAATGCGTGTTGTACATGGAGCCCGGCGCAACTCAGATGGTCAGCTGTTGCAAGTACTGCTCAGTCAGGGAGCTGAGCTTTGTCAGTCGGACACCTCGAGACCGTGCATCTCTCAGGACGGCTTGTGCCACCCTTAACCTGTCCCTGCTTGTCCCTTTAAGCCGAGTATGGACGTCCTCCACTGTCGAGACCGCCCTGAGACGACCTTGAAACAAGGCACCCACAAATGTTTCTGTGAACACCTTGTTGGGTATGATGTCGCTGTCTCTCATCCTGGACAGGACGTCTTCAAGCATATCGAGCGGAGCCTGTCGGTGGTGAGCCAGGGCCAAATTGGCGAAGGTGACGACGTTCGGCTGCAACCCTTTGCTCAGCATGCTGTCCAACAAAGACAGGGCTGCTTCGTGGCGTCTGGAATGGTTCGAGTTTTTGCATGCATTGATCGCAGAGTTGAAATGGATCTCATAAACTGGCACAGTTTCATGTGCCATAAAATCCAAGATAGATGCAGCTCCTTCAATATCACCCATTTCGCTGGCTGAGTCAATTCGAGCCGTGGCCAAAAACTTATTGACCCATCCGTTTGCACGAACCTCCTGCCAAATTGAATTGACTGCGTTGCTGTCTTGCAACTTCCCGAAGATCTTCAGGCCGTACAGCAGAAGGACCGGACCAACCGTCACATCGCCCATGCTTCGGATGTCTGTGTACATCTTGGCGCCCTCTGAATACCGCTTGCAACGGTATGCGGCTTGTAATGCTGCCCCAAAGACAGGAACGGCGACACCAGTGTAGTTTTGTATAGGCGCTGAACTTTAGCCCATCCGTGCTGGCCTCTTTTGCCAGCGGAATTCAGCGCCGTCAGCAAGACTTTCTCTCTTTCCGAAATTTTGTGGCTGAATTGCTCATCAATCGGCTCGCTAACATCGAGCTCGGTGTTTTCCCTTGTCATGAAGGCACTCTGCTGGAATCTGGGAGGTTTGCCAGCTGGGCTGCTGAATGTAGGTTGTGACACGTCCCACACAGCAAGAAACAGCAGCAGAACGAGTTCATAGTTCATGAGATGACGAGCGTTGTGCATTCCGACTCAATAGGAAGTGCCACACTCTTCGCTTCCGAGAGGTTAGGACTGCAAGGCAAACAGGTTCTGTGTGGGCTTGAGCCGCAGTCTTGCAATAGAATGACTGTAATGCAACGGGCACCGCATGTTGGTGGAAGCGAATCCGGCCGAGTACACTGAGTGCAAAACCTCGTTCAGAATGATGCAGAAAGATGCAGCAAGTAATTTCGGTATGAACTGATAAACGCGCTGGGGTTGCGAATTCCAAATTAGAACTGGGTGCTAAATCCCTGAAAAACCTTGTACATCTCCGCTAATATTGGAATCTTTAAACCATTAGGGTCACAACTCCCAACAGAAACCTTATATAAAACCCTAAACCCTAAACCTTAAACCGAAACCCTTATGGATCCCTCATAGAACCCTCACTCAGAGCTTGCAGCCTAAACCCCGAACTCCAAAACCCAGAGCCCAAAATCCTAAACCCCTGAACCAATTCAAAGGCAACCCTATACACCCTACACCCGTATAGACCCCGTATATAGACCCTAAAACCTAGGCCCAAAATCCTAAGCCCCTGAACCCTAAACCCCTAACCCTAAACCCCTGAACCTAAACCCCTAAACCCGCAACCTATGGGCCGTAATAATTAGAATAGGGTCTGTGGGTATAGTATACTATAGTCATAGTAAGGAACCCCACAGTAAGTATTGGTAAGTCTTTAAGCCTCTCCCTTATTACCTGGTTTCCCTCTCTGCAACACCCGAAACCCCTAAACTCAAAAAGCCCTATAGATGCCTTAACGGAACCCTTAAAGGAACCCCAAAACCCTCACCTAAACCCTAAACCTTAAACCCGAAACCCTGAACCCTAAACCTTAAACTCTAAAGCCTAAACCTTATAAATCCTAAACCCTAAGCCCTAAATCCTAAACCCTAAACCTGATGAACACCTTAGCCGTGGTGTTCTCTGAATGCGGCCTCTCAGGTAGCCTTCAAACGCCAACCATGAATCGGCACGCAGCGAATTGGAATTATTTTACTCCACGCGAGCAACANCAGTGCTTCTGCAAAGTCTGCTGCATGTGGATTGTACAAGTTTATGCAGCTGTTGCCTTTACATGTTATAAGCTGAGCTGTTCAAAGCTCACACTGACTCAAGGGCTTTAAACAACGTAACCTTCCCTATTGAGAGCGGCGCGGATCATTTCACAGCGCACCTGGTGATTTCTGCACTCCTCCTCGCAAGGCTCGCAAGAGTCGCAGTGTTCTTTCATAAAGACTTCCAGTGCGCTATGGTCCGTGACGTATCGCCTCGGGAACGAAGGCACGACCAACTTAGCAGTGTTCTTCCACTTAAGTTCCGATCGCGCCATAGCCACAGTAAATATCTCATCTGTCGTAGAGTTGGTCCGGATCGTGTTCCCAGTTGGCACACCAAAACTTGTGCCAGCCGAGCAGCCGCATCTTGCTTCAGACCTGATTGCACAAGTCCATTTAGTCGGAGGCCTTCACGGATTTCCTCCAACCTCATCAACA
>BGNK01000298.1:1492-11794 GCA_003297005.1 Symbiodinium sp. clade A Y106 | reverse complement strand
AACATGTGTTCTCAGTGCTTCTGCAAAGTCTGCTGCATGCGGATTGTACAAGTTTATGCAGCTGTTGCCTTTGCCTTTACATGTTATAAGCTGAGCTGCTCAAAGCTCACACTGACCCACGGGCTTTAAACAACGTAGCCTTCCCTATTGAGAGCGGCGCGGATCATTTCACAGCGCATCTGGTGATTTCTGCAAAACCCTAAACCCTACACCCCTAACGCGAACCCTTGACTGAAACCGACAATTTCAGAGAAGCCCGGAGGCACGCTTTCCGGCGGAACTCCAGGCCGCCCTAGAGACGGCCTCCGCGTCCGGATCTCAAACTTTCGAGGTTTGGGTGGTTTTGAAGGCTTGGGGGCGTTTTGGGGCGGTTGGGTTTCAGTTGAGGGTTTCAGATCTGGAAGTGAGGGTTTTAAGGGATTCTGAGCTTGAGTCCATCTGTTCCTATAGCTCCCGGCTGCGTCACGGGTTCTGTTTGGTCATGAAGGCTCCTTCGGCCTCTGGGTAAGGGGAATGCTGCTGTTGCTGGCAGTTCAGGTCCCAAGTTGACCAGCAGAGCATCGAAGAGGCCTGGCGGGAGCACGTTGTCCTTCGGAGAATATAAGCAGATTATGCATGTATATGTATACGTGTAAGTAGCTCGCTTTACCTACCTACCCACCCACCTAATCGAGCCTAACCTGCCTGAACCGCCAACGCAACCTGGCAGCAAGATGTATAGCTACGAGGAAAATGTGCATTTCAGACACCAGCCCTGGGGTCGATGAAGGAAGACCTGCCTCTGCAGACACTTTTCTTCAAGCACGCTGTTTTACCGAATCAAAACCTTGCGCTTCGGCTTCGGAGTGGCGTCTTCGGCAGCCTGTGGTGGGAGGAGGATGAAGGCTCCGGAAACTCGTCCATCACGGTGCAGCTGGCCAGTGGCCAGATCCTCTTGGCAGCTTCGCCTCCTGTCACCCAGAGTCCAGCGCCGGATTTCGAAAGGGAGAGCCCCGGAAACTTCCAGCACGTGAGGCCAGTGCTGCCGTGGTACTCGCCGAAGATCTCGTAGCATCCAGACAAGTCTTCCAGCATCTTCCAGCTGTTTGTCTGGCATGAAGCTGAAGATATGAAGCAAGCAGCCTGAAGCCGGGGCGACTCAGTTTCTGTCCTCCAGCGGTCTAAATAGGACTGCGTTGTTCTTCGCAAATGGTGCTTGGCTTCATGGTCAAAGATCACGGACGTGCTCCTTGACACAAAGCTGACTGCCGAATTTACCCTTGCCCTGGGCTGATGGCATAACCACTAAAGCCCCGAACCTCCAGAACCTCCTACAAAACGTACACTTGGTCGCATACCTTAAAGGTAGAGCGGCGCTTGATATATGAGGGAGTACATCCATGACTACCTACCCACCGCCGTATCTACCTGCAAAACAAACTAACCAGCTAGTTTAGCCGGTCGTTTATGTGCATGTGTACATGTGTAAGCCCACTTTTGCCGCCTGGTGATCGGAGGGCACACAGCTTCTTCGACAGCTGGAACGGCTTTTGGCGGACATTGCTGTCGGGGCCCTTGCAGGGTCTGGGTGTTCTGACTCATCATCTGCAGCTTCCAGCCTGCAGCAAGCATGATGAACTCTGCAGTTGCAAAATTTGAAATATGGTGAAGAGGATGCGGATACAATTGTTGGCGTCGCTGTTGGCGGTGGTGATGGCGGTGGTGGTGGTGGTGGTGACACAATGCTTCTCATAATCGCGACGCCGGTGCTGCTGCTGTTGCAGGGGCGGCCAAACGTGCGTAACAACTTAAGGGGTTGAGTTTCGTTTATACCAGAACACATTTGAGGCAGCCGTCGAGGTGGAGCAGCGGACGCGGTCCTTGCAGGCTTCGAAAGATGCCAAGGCCCAGGGAAGCTATTCGGATTGGCTGTCGGGGCCATTCAGGGGCTGTAGCAGGGGCACCACGCACTGTGTGACATAGACCCCGAATCTCAGCGAGATAGTTGCGAACATCACTCGTAAGCGTCAAGTTGACTTCTTCTGCAGGTGCCGCCAGAGTTGCTCGCCGCAGCCGAGCTGCAGCTGGCGCGGCTCAAGCACCTGCACCAGGTGCCGTCCAATGCGGTGTCTAGGGGGCGGGGCGGTTTGGGATGAACGCTTAAGTGTTCACGGGTTTCGATGTTAGGGATCCTTTGTCAGAACTTGAATCTTAGGATCCGGAACAGTCACAATGGGCGCCAAACTACACAACTGGCACCTGGAATGGTGTCGATCAGAGAAGCAGCAGCAGCAACTTGAAGGGTGGATCCTTTTCGTGCCACCGGTGCCAACAACGACCCAATAAATCCTTGAGTTTGGCATGTCAGGTCCTGAGGACACAACCCCAAGGCCAGAGCCTATATGTACATGTACATATCCAATCAAAACGCTCGAAGCACAGTCTGTAGCTTCATCTCCCGCTCCCCGAATTGAAATCTGAAGGCTGAATCCCGGAAGACTCAGCAGCTCTGACCAACTCCTGAAGCCGTGAAGCCCAATCCTGAAGCCCCAACGCTTTGTACTGCCCTAGCGCCTTTTGCGGCCGAAAAGCCCTGCGAGGTTCTGCGCGCAGGTGACGTCCCAGCAACTCGCCGGGCCTTGCGGCTGGCAGAGGCTTGGCAGACTGTCCCCAAGCAGTTCTTGGAGTAGCTGGTGGGCGTTAGGGGTTTAGAAGTGGCACACGTCATAATTATGCGTTTTTCGGGTTTGGGGGCTCAGGCTCAAGCGTGGTCAGGCCTCCTTCGTACTTCCCGTGGTTCTGGGTCTTCGCGTTCGCATGGTGGTCATCTTCCCGTTGACCGTTGACCATGCATCTACATCTACCTCATTGGAGCCAATTGGAGCCTAAAGCAACTGAACCTGGAGAGGCGACAGGACATGGACCAGGGGACCCCAGCCTGTAAGGAAATAGCTCCACTGCTGATTGGTCAATGAGCAGAGGTCGCCGGTTGCAAGGACCAGGAGCTTGCCGCGGCCTCAGCCAGCAAGGTTTGAGGCTTTTGGTTGGGCTTAAGGCTTAAGACTTCGACTCAAATGACAGTGAGCCCATTTCGAAGCCAGCACAGGCGGCTGGTATAAGTCTAGCTGTGGTTAATTGTCCAGTGGAGGATGCGTGTCGCTACCGACAAGCTCTTTGCTGTAACCTCAGGAGTTAAGTCAATGCACGGACGGCTACTCAAGCCCAAGAGGCATTGGCAGGGTTCAGCCGGTTTCGACTTTTTCGGGTCGTCGTCTTAAGGATGTCATGACGACTCGGGTCTGACCATGACATAGAATCTCTCAGCTTCAGAACGCCCCCCCCCCTCCCCCCCCCNGCGCACCTGCAGTGGAGCGTTCTGGCCAGGGAGCTCGACATCGCGGCGCGGGGCTCTGATAGGGACATGTTCCCCTGGGGTGGGAGATGATGCTGACTTGTTGTTCCGCCATCCAGAGCAAGCCGCTTCCTTGGAATTCATCTGTGGCTTCTGCTGTTGTGTACTTGCGCTCTTGCAGCCCTTCGTGCTCAAGATACTGCGGACGATGCGAGGAGAGCGTCTAGCCGACGGCTTCCAGGGCCGAGGTACCCGGCCGAGTTCTCTCGTCGAGCCCCTGCGGCGCGAGACACCGTATGACAACGTGCGTCGACCATTCGGAAGCGGGGTGGCAGCCAGAGGCAGACTGAGGCAGAGGCAGAGGCATTGATGTGGGGAAGCTTCGCCAGAAGAGTACAACAGGCGACAGTTGGCTGCAGCATGCCCGTGCTCGCAGTGGAGCAGAAAAAGGTGCTCACAGCACGGCTCGCCGTGTCGGAGCTTCCACACACGGAACCGACGACAAAACAGCTTTGACCTTGAGCCTTCCACCAGTGGTCTCTGTGCTGTCATGCAGGCGGCTTGTGTTTATCACAACTAGGCGCCATCAGGGCACAGGGTTCACCAAGACCTTCTCGAAGGTGGCAGAGACTTGTCCCGGGAACAGGTCCAGCAAGTTCAGAAGCTCTTGCTCAAGCTTTTGGTGCCGACGACTCGGACGACAAGGCTTCTAGTCCCTGGGGTCCAAAATTGATTCCTTGGAGGACACTGACTGCAAGTGGCAGTTTCTCTTTGCCCCAAGAACAGCTTCGCATCTTCACATGCACTCTCGGTGGTTCCTTCTACGGGCTTAGGTGCAGCCTTGAGCTGCTCGAAAGTTCTCGGCTATTCGCAGTGCGCTTCTTCGGCTTCTCGTCCAAAACACAGAGCCTCTAACTGTGAGCGTTCTCGAACCCCCTCGCCATGAAGCGCTCTCTGGATGCTTCCACGACAATGACGACAGTGGCGCAGATCGCAGAGAAAGTTGTGACCACAAGGCGTTCCCGATGAGGTGGGATACCAGTGGAGCGAATGCCGCCAGCTTTTATCAGAAAGAGCAGATCTAGGTCCTCAGCTTCAGCAAGCAGCCGAAGGTTCCGATTGCCACTTCAAAGCTCAAGGAATGACAATAATGACAACTGCAGTCTGGCAGTGTTACCGCGCCGTTGAAAGTGCTGCGCACAAGACTGCGGGAGGAACAACTTCGCCTTTGCTTCTGTCTGGATGCTACCAGATCTTCGGCCAGTGACAACAGCCCTTGCTTCAGGCGCTGGAAGTTTCCGCAGCCTTCCTGTTCTACATGTGGATGTTTTCTTGGGTCCAGGCGAGGTTCCAACACGGACCAGGGGATGCATCCAGGTGCTGGCAGTTCTAGATAGGATAGGCAGGTGAGCATGCTCTGGATGGTTCTGCAAATATGGTGACTACCAGCATGTGTTCGGCATCTACGTCACAGGCAATGTGCATGACAGCTTCATTGCTACATTGCGTGGCTTCTCGCGGCCGGCCTTTTTCACCGTCTGGTCTTGCCTCGGGCCCTATGCCAAGAGACAGAGCTCCGTCGAGGAACTGCAAGTAGATGCAGGCTTCCTTGAGGAACATTCTGAAGATTACTGGTTGGGGGAAGCAGCTCTGGGTCTCTCAGCTGCCAGGCCAAGCCGAAGCGAATGAATTCGATCGTACGCCCGAGGCGTCCAAAAGCGAGTTGGCGGTGGGAAGTCCCACACCTCCCTGAGCAGCTGGGCTCTCTTCCCCTAAACTTTAGAAAGCCCAAGGTCCAGGTGAGAAAGCCTAAAGTCTTGAACTTGAAGCTCAAAGCCCTAATCCCCGGCTAAACCCTAAACTTCCTACAGTAAACCCTTAAATCCTGAAGCCTAAGCGACCGAGAGCCCTTGACCTTGAGACCAGGTCTCCATCGGAGAGACGGACCGTATCAGGGCTGCCCTCGATCAGACGGCGAAGAGCGGCATCTGCCAGGTGCGGTCGTATCTTCGGGCCTAGAGTCGATAGGATCGTCTGATATAGTATACTGCGCTATGCTACTCCAGACTAGACTAGACTAGATTAGATTTTTCCAGAATGATACCATATGGGCTTATGTTACGTATGTTGGGTTTGAGATGTTTGAAGCCTTCGATGCGTTCTTCCCAGGCACAGCTGCAGCCGGCCATCGAAGCCCTCGAAGCTTTCAAGCGCTCGGATGCCGCCGTGGAGAGCCTCTCCCAGGCTGGAAAACTCCCGGTGTTGAAGGGTTTTTCCTTGCAGCCTCTTACGGCAACAAGCCTGAAAGTAGCTGTAAAGCCTGTGATGCTTCCGAGGGTGGTTCTAAGCTGGTCTCTCAGAGCTGTAGAGCGATCGCCACTAGCTGCTACAGTACCGTGCCATGACTACCTCTGCATCCATAGCGAGCATCAAGCATGCTGTGGTACAGAGTGCGTGCGTGCGACTAGCCCTCTCTTCAATCCACAAATTCACGTTGGCTGCGTGTTCCAGTACACCTCCGCGTCTAGTCGCTCTGCTGAAAGGGAAGGCCGACACCCTGCGGCTCGGTGCGCAGTTGCACATGTAGGCAGTCAATGCCAAAACTCCCAACCGATCCGCACCTGCTGCAGAGTACTTGCTGATCCAGAGTGGTGCGTGTTGAAACCCTTTGAACTCTTACAAACACTGACAATTGCCCGCCTTGCCGCTGTCTATCTGCAGAAAAGCTATTGCGGTGACTTTGTTGTTGAGGTGTCGTCAGTCGAGTGATTTTCCGAACTCTGGCAACCCTTTGGCAGTTGCAAGTTACAAAAGCTATAAGTTGTAATTTGTCAAGGCCTCCACCCCTAAACCTAAAGCCCTTCCCGAACTCTATCAACCCTAGTGCTATAAGTCATAAACCTTAAACCCTTCGAACTTAACTTATCCGGTGATAAGTTATCAAGCCCGCGAATTGTTGCCGGGGAGGCCATGGACTCCTGCGATGCGGAGCTGATCTACCAGGCCCTCCATTCTGCGTGCCAGGACAGCGTGACAGACAGCGCGCGGCGCCCGGTTTTTGGGATGAGGCTGCAATGTTGCATCAGCAATCGCGCAAGAGGAGGCCTTCAAATCCACTAAACCTGTGGCTTCAAACCGACAAGTTTAGGTTTCAATTCCGAAGCCATACTCCGGAGCTCGAGTTTGTTGTTGGGATTTAAGTTCAATTGCAAAGGCATCTTGTGTACAGGTACTGAAAAAGCCCTCCGGGTTCCCATCGGCGACTGGGTTCAGGGTTGGTACTGCCCCCAAATTTTCGACAGTCCATAAAACGAGGGGTCATATTCAGGGCGATATATAACCTATACTACGTGCCTGCAAAAAAATCAAACTATATTCAACACTCCTTCTAATGGCTATTTTTTCTATATTACAACCAGTATCAAAAACCCTATAGTATCGAAAATACTATCGGACTGTGCTTTAAAAAAGAAAAGAAAATACTATCGGGCTTCGAGCTCTTCGCTCAGGAGCTGTTGGCCGGTGCACGGTCTTTGCTGGATCGCCTCCTGGGCCTCCGGCAGCAGCTGACGCGGGCAATGGAGGCCCGGCTTTTAGGGGATTTCGGAATTTGTGATTTATTCTTTCTCTATATCTATACCTATGTCTATATCTACATCTACATCTGTATCTGTATCTGTATATCTATTTGAATATTGTGGTTTCGGGCTCAGGGCCCGGGGCCGAGGTGGAGCGATTTGACGACCTTCATGTGCAGTTTCTGGGTCAAGAGGGGAAGGAGGTGCTTTCAGCAAGGCTGACAATTCATGCTCAAGGCCTGGCTGTGCCGAAACTTTGTCCCTCCCCACAAACACGCAGGCAGTATCGTAGGTCGCAGGTCGTGCAGCATATTGAAAACGAAGTCATGGAGCTGTGAGCCCCCTGGGACTAAAACCCTAAACACTGCAGTCTCATCTGCGGTGGTGTCTTGCACGCCCGGCTCTCGACGTTTGGGAGTTAAATGCTAGTAGCCCCTAACGCCTCTCGCTGAACCCTAAACACCAAAAGCCCCAAAATCCTTAAGCCCTGAACCCCTGAAACCCACGAGCCCTCCACTGAGCTCCGAAAGCGAAAGAATCGAATCGGATGCGGAAGCCATGGGCAGCTCTGGGTCTGTGCCAGACCAGGGCGGTGAGGGGAGGACAGCGTGGAACAGAGGGCTTGAGACTTTTTAGTGCTTTTGCAGGGTAGAGTGTAGAGGGCTGTTAGGGCTTTTGGACTGTAGGGCGTTGCTTGGGGCTTCAGGCTTTCTACAGTTTGGGGGTGAGGGGCTTCACCTTCTCCGGTTAGGGTCTTGTTACTCTTGTGTTTGTCAGGGCTTATCGGGTTGAGAGGCATTGAGGGTTTCTTCAGGGTCCTCATGCTAAGCATTGTCCACACCTCCCTGCCAGGACAAGTGCAGAAGCCGAAGCACAGGACCGGGCAGGAGAAGAGCAGCCGCAGCGTGGCCGCGGTCTTCAGGACTCGTAAGTCGTAAGACTTGGAGGACCATGCCGCATACTCCGGGAGGATCAAATCGAGCGAGTGTGCCGAGTACAGAGTATAGAGTCGGAAGGAGTTGCGACAGCCAGACTGGTGCTTGCTAAGGAAAACGGGCGAGCTCAGGGTCACGGTGATCTTTGCCACGAGCGGCGAGACCCACTCAAAAGTTGCCCCTCGGTGAATGCATCGTCCGGTGACAGCCGCAGCTTCTGCCCCCACAGACCGCGAACCCTGGCCTCAACCTCAAGCCTCATATCTTAAGTCCCTTGATTGAATCTCACACAATCCCGTCACCCGAGAAAACTTCCTTCCTATGCTGAAAATTCGAAGGAGAGGATCCCCAATCTGACTTAGGAGCCATATCCCGGAACCTCAAACCCCGTACCTGAGAAGCATAATTGCAGACAGAACAAGGTCCCCGATTGTGTAACCTGGAAAGCATGACAACACAATAATAGTATTATTATAGCTAAGGCCCAGGACTGTTTTGGCAAGGAGGGTGCATTGCCCCAAATCTGACTGCTTGCTGGAGACATGCTGACCCATACAAACAGATAGCTGGTCCCATGATCCCGGCAATGATGCCCATCTCCAAATTGTCAACCAACAGGCTCTTCAAAGTTTAAAATGTTACCCAGATATACTGTATATCAATATATTCTGATACTAGACTAGGGTCTACCACATCATAGTACCTGAGGCTACACTCGTATACACAACTACCTGAAGCCCAGGTGCTGCCCGCCGGTGCCCTGGTTTCCGACCTAGCCAAGGCCGGCCTTCGGCTGCTTCTAGGAAGCTCTTTGGGTTTAGGGTTTAGGGTATAGGGTTTGGGGTTTAGGGTTTTGGGTTTGGCCTTTTGGGTATGGTTTGGGCTCTTAAGATGTTCCGGTGTTTCTGGATAAAGGGGTTTGCTTTTTGGAATTTCGGGGGTGGGCCATCTTGTTTTTGCTTTTGGATTTTGGGAAGTTTTGAGTTTCAGTAGGCTTGTACGGTCGAGCAGTCTTTTTTCGGTGTCGGTGTCCAGGCGCTGGACGAGACCAGCAAGGTCCCGGGCAAATGCAGCAGCTTCCTTCGAGATGGGGTGCCTCTGCGCATGGAGGAGCGGTTCCTGATCCCCTAAACCCTAAACCCTCCGAAGTTTTACACCCTGAACAGCAGAGTCGACGGCCCTCTCCAAGCTAGGGATGTGAACTGAGAGGATCGTTTGGCCTGCAGCCGTGGCGCAGGCGTGGAGGAGGTGACGATTCAGCTGGTGGTCTGAGGCCCAGGCTTCCTTTGCCTACAGCGAGGCTGCATTATAAAGCTGACGTTTGCGTAAGATCTCTGAGATCTGGATGTAAGCACGGACCAGGTCCACAGCCTTGTGGGGCGCTGGACCTGGATAAAGGGCGAGAGGCGGGACGAGCAGGCCCGTGCGAGCATTGAGAACCCAGATGCCTGCACCCTCTTGTGACGTTTCCAACCACTGCAGCAAGATTTGTTGGCATCCTTTTCCGAAAGGGGTTCATCTGTGCCCAGAGAAAGTTGCAGGAGGCGCATGACTACGAGTGCCACGTTCTTCTGCTGCGCAGCGATGGCCGAGCCCAGTTCAACCAGTTTCATTCCTGGCGGCCGGCGGCTTAGACCCCCCAGCTTCCCCGGATTCGTCATAGAAATGCCAAGAACAGGCAGCAGCATTCATAGTAATGGTTGATAATTTAAATAATTTGTAATCGTAGCAATCGTCATGATCACAAATAAGAATAAGAATAAGCAAGAGAAATCATCCTGATTGTCTCGCGGCGTCGCCCTGCAAGCTTCAAAACTTCAGCATGCCTGAAGGGTTGGGGAAGCTTGGGAGTTGCGTTGAGATCCGACGGCTCCACTGGACAGGGCCTTCCTTCAAGGGTTCGTCGGATATTCTTGCCCGCCGTCTTCACCTCCGCTGTTTAGTGAGATTGCATGTTCAGGAAAGACAACGAGAACTATGGCTCCAAGAGGACAATGATTGGCTGCAAGGAACGGGGTGGTCCACGTGACCAGCTGAGCAGCCAATTCCTTCGGGGAGACGACTTGAAGGACGAAGGCTGGGAGCCCAGAAGAACGGGAGCGAGAGAGAGGTCACCAGCTGCAACCATCGTATGCAGCATGTGGCTGACTGCCGCGAGCATACTCTACTATATTGTAGGTTCACGCTCTGTCTTATACATATATGTAGAAACACACATTTATGTGTTTTCTCGCATGAGATTTACTTTCAGCACGTTGTTGTGTTCATGGACATGCATGCATGTGCATGTGTGCATACAGGTCATAACGGTCCATGTAGATGAGAAGGCACACTGAGAATATATATATATATATACATTGACCCGGGAAAGTGGGTCCCGGTTTCGTACCCCCCCTGAAGCCGAAATTCCGAAGCTTTTGAAGACGAAATTGTTCCCAAGGAGCTGAAGCTCAAATTG
>BGNK01000297.1:212869-270085 GCA_003297005.1 Symbiodinium sp. clade A Y106 | reverse complement strand
GGAAAGGGCCCCTTCAATCTCGTGTTGTGCTAGTCGCTTTTACGCCCCGAGCACCAGCCGAGCTGAGAGCGTCTGAGTTGCAGCTGCTAGACGAGTTAGGCTTTCGAGTGCCTCGTAGATTTAGGATACTGTAGGTAACTGTTTCACGCTGTCTACAAGGGGGGAGTTGAGAAATCACGAGCCCCCAGGCCCTATTTACATCTAGTAGTACTTCGTCAAAGTGTGGTACTGCAATGTTGGGATTATTTGGCTCAAGACACAAAAGGAAGCGTTATCATAACTGTGTCTTGGTTTCCAGGTTTGCCCTGCAAATAACTTTGTACGCTAATTTCTATGCCCCCCCCCTTGATCCTTCACATGATGCCGCAAACCACTAGAAGTTTTCACCCAGAACTCGGTGTTTATTGGGTGCACTGCTCCAACCGCTACACCCAAATCGCCAAATCCAAGGCTCTGAGCTCTAAGCTCCATAACAAAACCCTGAACCCAGCTGAACCCAGGGTTCAGGATTCTTGGACAAGGTGCCAAGGTGCGGATCGGTTGTAGACCCCAAAAGACTATTCGATCTCTATCTAGACCGGTCGAGGGGTTCGGGTTGAGCGCGGATATGGGGCAAGCTTCGCATTTCAAGTCCGGTGTATGTTAGAACCCGAAGGCGCAGGTATTTCCATCTTCAAACCTTCAAACCAGAAGTACACCTGGCAGGGCTAGTAAGCTCAGGGCCCACGTATGCAATAGTCATTTTCATAAGTTTCCTTGAACACCAACCTATACATACTAGCCTAAACCCGTGTATACTAATTACGAGGTGCTGATTGGACCCTTATACAAGTACAAACAAAAAAACACGTTGATGGTTTTGTGGGGCTTCGATTCCACACATCAGTCAAAGGTACTTTGGCCCAAATGCCACCAACCTGGCGAACCAGACCGTCTGTTGCTTGGAAGAATGCTAGTTAATGTAGCTCTGATTACGAAAGACTAACCCTAAGGGTCCATGTACCCAAATAGTGTATACTTTGGGCCCAATGTATCTATATAGGGAGTACTTTAAGGCCAATGTATATACTATATGAGTACATGGACCCTTAGGGTTAAGGAATNAGGGAGTACTTTAAGGCCAATGTATATACTATATGAGTACATGGACCCTTAGGGTTAAGGAATAGTGACAAACTATATCCCTAAGGGTCCTAAGTACCTAATAATCATATGCTCTCTTAAATATTGACTAGCTACTTAACGAAAGACTAAGGTGTAGTAGAGTTCAGGGTTTGGATTTGGCAGGCCCCTTTGAACTCCAGCAGGAGCTGCATGGTTTTTGACTAAGGTGGGTTTTGGGACCATATGGGGGCCGAAACATTTGCTAATACACCGAAACCCTATTCGAAGTTTTAAAATCACTATATAAGGCTCGTCGCTCAACCTCAGTTCCTTCTATGTCTCAAGCTCTTTACACCATGAAGCCGGCTAACTGCAGCATCCCCTAGAAAACTTATCCGCCGTAACCGAAGCCCGTGCTGTCTGTTCTGTTTACTTGTGTTTTCATCTTGATAGGTCTCGGTATCCGTAAAGGTCCATGTACTCATATAATTCGTATATACTTGGGCTTTCAACTGTCTATACCCGGTGTACTTTGAGGCCAAAGTATACACTACCTTATGGGCACATGGGGCCTCAAAGCGCGAAGCCCTCGTAGAACCGTTATACTGTTGATGGACAAAATCCTGCATGACCTTAAGGACTCTAAACTATGGGAATTATGGTATATGCCTTATAATGGGTAATGCAGGATTTTGTCCATCAACAGTAGCAACCTTTGGTATGCTTCTTGTTTGGAAGATTGGGCCTCGAAGCCCTGGCACCTCCCAGGTTTGTCATTCGAAGTGTTTAGGGTTTGAGGGTTCTTAGGGCGTTTAGGGTTAAGGTTTCAGGATCTTGGGTTTGAGGGTTTAGGGTTTGAGGGTTTTTAGGGGCTTTATAGGGGTTAGGGGTTTGAGTTTTGAGAGTTTTGGCTTGAGGGTTTGAGGGTGGTCCATCTGGTATATACTTAAGCCAGAAAGTCCCTATGTAGGGACCCCTTTTAAGGCCTAAGTAACTACATACTATATAGGTCATGGACCCTTGGACCCTATAGAACCCTGTTAGAACCATTATATAGCGACCCTCATAGTACCTTGCAAGAAGTTATATGGACCCTTGGAGAGTTCCGAGCCCGAAGCCCTAAGCCCTATCCAGCGAAGAAGAGGTTTAGAGTTTAGGGTTTAGGGTTCAGGGTTTAGGGTTTAGAAGGGTTTCGAAGAGGTTCCCTCTGCTGTGTCTACTGGCTGCTCTCCAACCAGCACGAGGCTTCAGCTATGAGCGTTGCGGGTGTTTGGGTTTAGGGTTTATGACAGGGTGTTGGGGCAAGTGTTTGGGGTTTTGGGGTGCAGGGTTTAGGGTTTAGGGTCTACGAATTAGAGGCTTTTTTTATGAGTATGGGTGCTAAACCCTTTCTCCTAAATCGTGTCTGGGTTGCGACTGCGGGGGCCAAAGGTGTTGGGGGTGGTTTAGGGCGGGGGGGNGGGGGGGCATAGAGTAACTAATAGTACAATTCTGGCGTTGTTGAGAGGCATCAGCCTTGTAAAACCCTGATGCCCTGTGGAGGCAGTAGAATCCTCAAAACAAGGACCCCCTTAAAAGATGACCCCGAAGAATAGACTCAACCCGCAATCTAGAATCCTAGAAGCCCTAGACCGTGGAAGCCCCCATGAATCCCGCAAGAGGAGGCTTTCACTCAGAACCTCAACCTTAAACTTCCGAAACCGCGCGAACCCCCCAAAGAGAGGACTCTTAAACCCCGAACCCGAAGATAGCAAAAGCGCAGTTCTCGAAATTAGGGTCCTTCTTAGGGACCTGTTGTAGGTGGTGCCGTACTAGTTTGGGGGCCTAAACAGGTAACCTACTTTAGAGAACTACCCGAATTCGCTGAGCGGAGGCTTTTATGGCAAAGTCACCCCTAAACTCTATAAGCACTAAACCCGAAACCCCTGAAACCCCAAACCCAAACCCCTAAACCCTACCTAAACTTTAAGCCCGAAACCCCTGAACCCCAAATCCAAACACCTAAACCTACCCTAAACACCTAAAGCCGAGGCTTTTATAGCAAAGTCACCCCTAAACTCTACAAGCACTAAGCCCGAAACCCCTGAACCAAACCCCTGAACCCCAAACCCCTGAACCCTTAAACCCTACCTGAACCCTAAGCCCGAAACCCCTGAACCCCAAACCCAAACCCCTAAACCTACCCTAAACACCTAATGTAAAGTGGAGGCTTTTATTCGGGGGCAGCCCTCCGACTGCCAGCTCTCGCGCCAGAGTTGGGCATGGATTCAGGCTCGGGGGCTTTGTTCGGGTTTAGGGTTCCTTCAAGCTTAGTAAGGCTTAGTAGCTGCGTGGATACACTTTACAATCTTTTGGGAGAATATTACCCACTATAAAACTGAAAGTGTACACTTTTGATGAACTCAGCAACTAGGTATAAGGGTACGATGTAGGGGTTTAGGGATTAGGGTTTCGGGTTCCTTTAAGGGATCTATAAGGGTGCTATTTAGGGGTTTAGGGGTTCGGGTTTCGGGTTCCTTTAAGGGATATATAAGGGTACGATGTAGGGGTTTAGGGATTAGGGTTTAGGGCTCCTTTAACGGATCTTGGAAGGTACTGTTTAGGGGTTCGGGTTTAGGGTTTAGGGCATCCTTGTTGGGTCGTCAGTAAGTTGGTAACAAGTAGACATATAGGTACTCCGAAAAGGATCTTACTTGGGGTTATGATGCTGGTAAGTCCGCAAAAATTTAAAATAGCTACTTACTAAGTCCGCAAAAAAATTAAAATAGCTACTTACTAAGTCCCCCGGCCCTCCAAGTAGGGCATAGGCTTGAATCAGGGGTTTCTCAATGGAACCCCCAAACCCCTAAACCCTAAACCCCTAAACTCTGGACCCTTAAACCCTAAACCTCTAAACCCTAAACCCCTAAACTCTAAACCCCTAAACCCTAAGCCCCTAAACCCTAAACCCCTAAACCCCTAACCCTAAACCCTTAAAGGTTTCCTAGGGGCCTCTGGCAGGGCAGAGTTCTGCCGTTCATGGTCTTACTGGGTGTCAACAGAGTTCGTTTAGGAGTTCCAACTGATGCAAAGTGTAATTTTTTATACAATCAAAAAGAGTTTCTTATAATATAACCAACAAATATATCATAATCTAATCTAAATCGAATTTGTGCCCACGAAGCAGCTATCGTGGTTGATCACAGACATGCTTGCGATGGTAGTTGTTTCCACCGCACAGGATTGGCTGCAGAAGTCCGTGCGGCTGACCACACCCGAGAAAATCGATGCTGTGCCTCGCCGTAGATTTTGGGCGTTTGCTCCCTGGAGCATCCGTAGAGATTTGAGGGGAAGGGTTTCATTCGGATGGAATTACCTCAAACCCTAAACCCTCAGAAACCTACCTTTTTAGGGTCCCTTAATATGATTTCCTTGTATAAAAGTCCTTCAAAAAAGGCAGGTTACTCGGGGTTAGTATATAATTCCTACGAATAGAGGTCTCCACAGTCTAACTGCTGCAAGCCCCGAAATACTAAACACTAAAGGTCACGTTGGGGATCACGCGCGAGTTTGTCCGTGACAAAAGTGAGAACTCTCCGGGCCCAGGCGTAACTAACCCCCCCCCGAACAAAAACGACCTCCCCTTCGACCTGCGCAACAAAACACCATGAAGTTCAGTCCAGTCCTTATATCCTGGAGTGCTACGGGGTACAGAGTTTACAGATGACATGACCAAAGAACGCAGAACCAAAAAGCGAAGAAGACGCTGCAGCTGCAACAGGTGCTGACGATCATGGCCATCCACGCCTTAGGACTGCTTGTGAAATACCTTTCGGTTCGGCCTTTGCTTTAGCTTAGGGAAGGCGGAGAAAGTGTAGGGTTGACATATGCCGGCTGGAGAGTTTCGGAACTTTTTAGCTTTAAAGCCCGAGCTGGAAATAAAGACAGTCAAGTCATGGGGTTGAGGGGTTTCTGGTTCACAGTTTAGGCTAATTAGGGTTTAGGGTTTTAAGGTTCAGGCTTAATTGAACCCTGCGACCCATGCAGCTTGCATCCTTGCGCTTTGAAGCGCTCTAAACCCAATACCCCGCTGATTCACAAGGCTTAAGCCCCACCTGTAGCCGAAAGGACCTACCTGTTTACGGAACCATACATAGAAACCATAATAAGGAACCCTAAAAAGGTAGGTCTTTTCGGCTACAGGCAGGGTCTATAGTTTTTAAGGTTCACCGACCAATACCCCCCAATTCCCCAAATACCCCTAATACCGCTAATGCCCTACTACCCCTAATACCCCTAATGCCCCAAACCCTGAATGCCCCTATCCCCTACCCAAGCCCTGGGCACTCTAGACCCTATTCCTCAAACGATTCCTGGAGGGTCGGGGGACTTAGGAAGTATGTTATAGACTTATAAGTATCATAACCTCAATTGCGATCCCCCCTTTCGGGTACCTATAAGTCTACTTATCATCTACCATAACCTCAATTAGGATCCCGTACTTATAAGTCTACTCATTATCTACTTACTCAATCCCCCAACCCTTCAATTCAAGTATGCCCTAAAAAACCCTGACCCCTTAAACCCCAAACCCGCGTGGAACCGTATAAAACTACCTACTTTCTAAGTTCCCCGACCCTCCAAGTACTACACACCGGAGGAAAGTTCCCGGCGTTTCGGGCCGACTTCCCGGCTGTGAAGCACCACACACAGGAAATGCCACTGAGACCAGATACAGGGGTTTGGGGTTTTCGGGCTGAATGCTTAGTAGTTTAGGGTTCAGTAGTAAAGAATAGGGAATCCCAGCATCACTCATCCTGATTCTGCGTCGCAACTTCCCGGGGTTCAATGTACACCTTAAAAGCAGACAACCTGCACTGCTTTCGTCTTACGGTTTTGGCTTCGAGACTGCTGATTTTTGCCGCTGTGTTTTTCGTTTTCTCATGTTCGGGACTTAGGCTTTATGCCAGGATGGAGTCGTTATATGTCTGCCTGTTTGAAAGTTCATGGATACCGAGTACCCCAAGCCAAAAACCCTAAACCGAGACTCTGAAATCCTACAACAACATGGGTGGTTGTCAAAATTATGGTCCCTTTTGGGGTACCCTAAACAATAGGTGCCGTAGTATATTAAGGACCCAAAAAGGGACCCAGTCTTGATAACCACCCACATGAAAGAGCAGAGCTCGAACACTTGCCGCCGGGCATTCTTCAGCACATGAGCCCTGGCTTGCCTCTGCAGTATAAAACTGTTAAGGTTTAGGGTTTAGGGTACATGTGATTCTGTAGAAGCATGTTTCAAGCCAAAGTATAACATATACCATAGAGGAATACAGGCATACGGACCTGAAGTTTCGAAGGGTAGGGATGGTGTTGAGAGTCTCCCCTATTCCCCTATAGGGTTTTATATGAGTTGTGCTGGGCCTTCAGAGCATTTGAAGAAAGAAGATGCCCTTGTAAAAGCCCCTGCATAACTATGCGATAGCCTGCCATAAGTTGCACCAAACCATCTTCCAATCCGATCGGCCCCTATATTACGACTCCGTAGAACCACTTTAGCACAAACACCATTCGAAGAATGGACTACAAAGCGCAGTAACGTCTACTTAACACCCTACGAAAGCTTAGCATAGGGTCGGAATACTGAGCAATAATGTTCCTGAGTTTCCTCAGCGACCCTATACATCGATAGTACAGCATACCTCCCCCCCCAACCTCGTTCTTACGATCAAGGCCCCTGTAGTAATAACCCGCATTGTAACCCTTATGGATCCTTATAAACCTTAAACCCTAAAGGACCCAGTAGAGGAACCCGATACCGATCGCCAAGGCCCCAGAATTAAATGACTTAGGCACGACTTGGCGTTGGTGCAGATCCTGGAGATCAAACCAGAAGCCCTGCTCTGAGCCTGCAGGGTGATGGCTTGAAGAGGGTTTAGGGTTTAGGGCCAAAACCCAAAACGTAAAACCTTAACCCTGAACCCTAACCGGTTGAGGTTTTTAGGGCTGTCTAAGTTTAAGGCTTTACGGTGCATTCGTCAAGAAGCAAGAACTCCGCACAGAGCCCCAACCGCTCGACCATTTTCTGCAGCTGGAGGGCGAACGTAAACGGAGCCTGGGCAGCAGTGTTCTGTTGGCTAAACTTCCGGACGCGGGACATCAATGCAATTGTCCGCGAAGGTCTTGGCGGATTCGGCAGCTGTGCTTCTGGAGTGATTGTCATTAAACGTGCGCGCAGGACTGTTTCGCGAGTTCAGCAGTGATGTCAGAATGCTTGCTGATTACCGAGCTATAGCTAACCAACAGCCATTTCCAAAGTGCATCAGAGATCTGATCGTCCGGTCCATGTTCTAGCACTTGCAGCAGTCGAACTCTTCCTGCACTAAAAGCCAGCAATAGGCCACCGTCTTTTGTAATGCGGAGAGAACCCTAGAACCACTCGGAAGCAGTGCGTACAAATACAGCTTCATCCGAAGCCACTCCAGAATCAGTCACAAATCGAAAGTGTTCCTAAATCCGACAACCCCAAGCTTCGAACCAAACCGCTGCGAACTCGCAGACAATCACGCCGAAATCACCCCGATTCACTTCCAGTTGATTCCGATAGTATTCCAACATCACTTTGACATCATTCCTGCATCGCTTCCAAGCCATTCGCCGTGAACCGCCCAAGAATCTTTCCAGAATCTCCCGGGCCTTTCCATGAGGCTTGCAGCAATCCAAAATTCAAGCCGTTTCCGCAAACACTGCTAACCCATTCCCGAAACATTCGCCCAAACCCTGGACAGGTGTTGGGACTTAGGGTGAATGATTTGAAGGCGTTGCAGGCATGATTCTGGGACGATATCGGGGTCTTAGTAAGCAGCAGTTGTGCAATCCTTAACACCAAAAGTGGTTCATTTCGAGCATTTCGGACATGAGGTTTCAGGTACATTGGGTCAACCGTGTCAGTGTTTAGATCGTAGGGCGTTAGAACTTCAGAGTTTTAGGGTTGTTAGGGTTTAGGGTGATGAGGAGTGGCGAAGTAGCAGCCACAATTGCAAATAAACCCTTTCAACTATCAGCGGGGCGTGACCTCTCACTTGGTAACCCTAGACCTTAAAAGAGGGCTTGAATTTTAAGGTCAGCCCGCCAATGAGTTCTTTATAACTCAGACCTTTCAATATCCCTTGATACTTTGACGACGGAATATACCCGAAATCATGGCAGGATCCCTGGTACGGTTCAAAGTATAATGCTTAATTAACCTTGGGTTCAAAGTATAATCCTTAATTACCCTTGGGGCTCCAAATAGCACAAGGTAGGTACGATGTAAAATTGAGGCCCCAAAGTGGAAACTATTCGTGCATTTCGAGTCCCAAGGTAAAGGATACAGGAAGGTTTGGGAAACTTCTCTCGCAGCCTCAGGTCGTGCCATCGTTTAACCGGCTGGATGCCGAGACGCTGGTCTGCAGCGCAGGGTATACTTAGGGTTCTGGGGTGTTGGATATCAAATTTTGGACTGTGGGGGCTTGTGATTGTAGGGTTCAAAATACATACTAATCGCGAAACCCTAAACCTTGGAATTAATACAAATGTTCCCAAAAAATATCTATTTAGAACACTACTATCCTAAACCCGATTACCTTATTATTGGGTCCTTTGGACCCTTAGGGATAGACCACTCAATCCTGGGCCCTAACAGCGAGAGTAACCCAGACTATCTTCGAAGCTGAGGACCAAGAAATTGATCATCGACTGCCTCAGTGTCGATTTCGAGCCGCTTTGATCCCCCGCATTTTGGGTATTTGGGATTTAAGGTTTAGGGTGTAAGGTCGTTTGGATGTAAGAATTTGGCTTTATAGGGGCTGGGCTTCAACATCGGGTGACTGAATATCATGATTATCAAGTCAGTCATATTGATTCCTCCAGCCCTCAATTCTTATTCCTACCATGATATACCAACCGCCCTTCAAACGGTAAGCTGCTCTGATGATTAAGGCCCCCAAGTTAAGATGTGTTTGCTGTAAACCCTGAACCATAAGCCCTGAGCAGAGATTGTTGAGGTCCTTCGTCTGTGGCGAACCAGTCGCCATGCTCCTCCGTTTTTGGGCAGTACAGGGTGCACGCCCACAAAGGGTGAGCGACGGCGGGAGAGAGAGAGCTCATTCCCTAAGGCTCCATATGCGTATGCAGTATGCACTTTGGCCTTCAAAGGGTCCCTATGTAGGTATTTTAACGGATAATTATAACAATATAAAATAGAATATAATAGAAACCCTAGACCCCAATAAAGGATTGGCGAGTCCCGTCAACGCAGCTGCCATCGCTGCCCAAGCTCGAGAATGCGGAGATGCTTATGCAAGAAGTTATAACCTCCATTGAGAAAGTGCTGAAGTGTTTCAGCACGGGGAAACTCACTAGGTCAGTTATGATAGGACCTCAATGTTTTGGAACCGTTTGCAACAGGGCTGGCTGGTTCGTCGTGTGTTCCGTAGGTTCTATGACGCGGCAATGAAGCGTGGCGTACCGTTCTTGATTAGACGATCCTGTTTCTGGAAAAGGTTAGGCCACTTGGAATCGAGTCTCGACTCGACGAGCGTACAAACTGCAAAATTGACATGAGTGACATGCGGAATCTGAGGCGTTATTGAAGAGGCAGCGGAGAACGAGAATCTCACTGTGGTTGCCGCGCCAAATGGGGCCACGTAAGAAGAAGTTGCTTGTTGCACCAGAACTCCTTAGCATGTTGAAGGAGACGGAGCCGCTTTATAGTAGAAGCTAGAAAGTTGGAACATCAATATCCTCATGCCCTTAAGGTAAAGCACAAGGGATCCTAGCACGAATCCTCCTAAAGCCATGTTCCAACTTTCTGGGGTTCACTGTAGGTTCGGACGCCGCTGACCCCGGTCATCGCATGGATCTCCGGGAGCTCCAGGTTGAGACACTATTTCCCTAAGGGTCCATGTACCCAAATAGGGATCCTTTAAGGGGTCCTTTAAGGGCTACTGTAAGGGCTCTATAAGGGTTTAGGGTATAAGGGTCCATGTACCCAAATAGTGTATACTTTGGGCCCAATGTATCTATATAGGGAGTACTTTAAGGCCAATGTATATACTACCTATAGTCTCCATTGTAGTTCCTTTTTTTGGTTTAACCCATTCTATATTAAGGATCCTAAAAGGTAACCCAAAAAAGGAACTACAATGGAGACTACAGGTATATGAGTACATGGACCCTTAGGGATTTGTCAGCTGACAACCGGAGACAGCCAAAGCCGTGCAGACACTGCTGCGACTTCGAGAAGGTCGGTGAGGAGAACCTCCTGGCTGTGAAAGGTGTGCACAACAGTACGTAAGTAGGTTTTTCGTAGGTTAGGGTTGGGGGTGCAGAGTTCCAGTGTTAAGGTTCAGGTTTAAGGGCTCAGGTCGGGGAGGCTGAGGGTTCATCTGTTAAGGCAAAGACTTTAGGGTTTCTGTAGGTCTCGGGTTTGGGGTTTTGGGGTTTAGGGTTTCTGTAGTAACCCTAAACCCTAAACCCTAAGTCCTAAAAGTGTAGGACCGTAGGATCTTAGCCGTCTCCAGGTTTCGCGCACGGCAGCCTCAGGTACCCTCGGTTGAACTCAGACATTCCAGCATCCCTGAATTAAGGAATATACCTTAAGTCACATAAGGGCTCCTACTGTCCTACTCAACTCCTACATGTTCAGGTATATTATTGGAGACGTTTTCGATCCCAAATCCTTCACTTTAGGCCTGGCGAACCCCACGGATTTGTGACCTTAAACACACACCCAGAACTCTAAACCCAGCAGGGCTGCACCGAGGTTTAGCCAGTTCTTGCTGGGCGAGAACACTGCTGCAAATCTGGTCATGGTGAAGGATCGCTTGCGCCTTGGCTGTTTAGGGCTTAGGGTTTACCTGCGGATCCCAAAACCTGCTGCCTACTATTTTGTAGGGTTTGAAATTGGGGCTACAGGTAGGGTATAGGGTCTAGAGTTATTTGGGCATGGTGAAGGATCATTTACTCTTTGCCAGTGCTCTTGCTTTCGGCCTGCCGGTTATTTCTTGGCTGATCCAAAAACTCTAGCGGGGTATGTAAATGCAAACAACTAGCTTAAACCATGAACCTGAAGTAGTTGGGGTGTGCAATGATAAGAGCATAGAGTAGAGATTCCATGCTGAAAGCGGTTCTGGGTTGTCTACCCGAGGTATTCGCAGGACTGAGTGTTCCTTGCTTCTCAGGGGTTTAGGCTTTTGGGAGTACGGAGCTTGAAAACTGTCGGCGACATCATGATGACCTCATATCGCTTCGAAATCTTCGCAAGTTCAACGGGGTAAAGGTTCTAGAGGGTCAGGGATGGGCACGATTCACTGTGGGTTTACTGCATGTGCCGGAATTAAGATGCACCCAAGTTGTTGGAGCATCCGTTGTTGATATACTCCCTTTGCCATACGCAGCTATAGTTACCCAGAGGGTCCGAGCACCCAAGTAGGGGTTTATCGACCTAAAGCCGGACTACGTCGACGTGGGTGCTTGCACCCTCAGGTTATAGTATAATGGCATGTTCTCCCAACCTTGCTCGAAGGTTCATCGTTTCTCTTTACAAGTATGCAATAATCATTATTCCGACCCCTTTACTACCAAGAGACTAGATGGCGCTTTCTTGAAGGTTCATGGGCAACTTGCAAAAAGGGTTTCAAGCATGTTGATATGGATGAAGTACGGCTTACTGCACTTATGGTTTGTCTAAGAAGATATCCATGACGTCTTATAGCCAAACCTTACATCCCACATGAAGCCTTTAAGCCCAACATCCTAAATCACAAACCCTACCTAAGGAAAGGGCACGGTCAAAACGGCCATTCCTTCTTCCTGTTCCGGATCTTTGCGCAGATGTGCGGGAAGCTGGGTGACTGGGCATTTAAGCATTGTGTTTGACAGTGCTTGAGATACAGATAAATCCAATTGACGGAACCCTGCCTCATCCATAAATGGATACACAATAGTCGTTGTGACTTCTCAGTGTAAAATCAAAAACGGTATAATATGCTTCCACGGGAGCCGAGAGACCAAAGTCTGCTCCGTAAGAAGCCTACAGCAGCCCCGGGCACGACGGTTTAGGATTCGAGGCTTGTCGTTCCCTGTTTCTGGAGCACTTGACCATGACGAGAGGCAACATCTGGAAATGACGAAGTTCGTTCCAGCAGCCGATAGGGCCCGACCCTAAACCGACAGCCTCAGTTCAAAGTCGCTTTTGCAGCAAAGTAGCACCGATGTTATATGGCCCCGCCCTTACAGTTTGATTGTCGAATCTGATAAAATCCTACAAGGCCGTCCGAAGTCTGAAGCCTCCAGCAAACACTAAACTAAACAACTGAACTATAGACTATAGACCCAAAACCCGAAGCCGTCAAGCCCTAGTACCCAGAGCCCTCAAACACTAGTACCAAAACCCTCAAGCCCTAGTACCCAGGCCCTAAGAGTCAGAGCGGCTGCCTCTTCATGCGCCCGATCTGCACGCTGAGGGCTTTGGGTTTTGCGTTTAGGGTTTGGGGTTTAGAGGAGGGTTTAGGGTTTGGTATTTACGGTGTGGGGGTGTAGTCTCTCGTTTTTACAAGGACACACAAAGGTTTAGGCTTTGGGGTGCAGTAGTTTGTTGGTGTGGGGGTTTGGGGTTTTGTCCGGGATTCAGGCTTCAACATCGCAACAATCTGGGTACAAGGTCGTGTATGTGTTTATCAGGGGGCCCGAGTGGGGCCCAGCTGTCTGGAGTGTACATTTGCTTTTGTCAAATATGGGGTTTGGTATTTAATTTGGGTTGTTTTGTTCTTAGGGTTTGAGTGTAAGTAACTAAGTAGCGGTTTGGGATTTTGATTTTGGGTGTCCGGTGTTGGCCTTGTTGGCCTTTCGGTTTTGTTGTTTCGGTGATTACGGTGTAGGCCAGAAGCCGAAGGTCCATGTACTCATATGGTATATACTTTGGCCATAAAGTACCTATATAACTTTAAGGCCAAAGTATACACTCCATGACTACACGGACACTCGACTGGGCTTCTGCGGGTATGTCGTGGGCTTTAGGATTTGGGCCTTGGATCTTGACGGCATTAGGGTTTATTCCGAAGCATTTGAATTCCTGGTTCATGGTTCGATACCCCAAAGCTATGGGAAATGCTACGATTGCCACGATGTTTGTGTTGTCTATCACTAGCAGCATCCCAACACACTTCAAATCCGCATTGCAAGTCTGGACGGGTTGGAACCCCATGCAAACCACAAATCCGCGACCCTTCAGTCACTAAACCGGAAACCTACATGCACTCATGCCTTCTATTATTCTGTACATACCGTACATACCCTCCATCAAGGATCAGAAGGGCTCTATGGAAGGGCAGTTGCGGGCTTATGTCCAGAAAACCCAGCACACCTCAAGGAATAAACCAATATTTCATAAGAAGCTTTGTAAAGTCGGGGTTGCATTCCTCAAGTAGGGCGCATTGGGCTCTCTGGGTGTATTTCAGGAATGAGAACCAGTTCAAGCGCTGCACGCCCGGCTTGAAGGCGCTGCAGGCAGGATTGACTGTTGCATCTATAGAAGTTCATAGAAAATTGCAGGGATATCTTTTTGGGGGCCGGTCTAAAGATATTTTTCATTACACTAGAAACCCTAACCCCCCCCCCCTTCTTCCTGTCACTCTCATACAGTGCGAAGGGGGCTCTTGAAGTTTGGTTTCCCAAGGCTCCATGTGCCCATATAGTAGGTACCTAGGCCTTAAAGGGGTCCCTATGGGGTCCCTATATATGGGTACTTTAAGGCCTAAGTACCTACTATATGGTTACATGGAGCCTTTGGGTTTGCAGGGTGAAACGTGTGCACTTTCGCGGTTTAGTGAGCATCGCGCAGCACTTAGAGCTAATGTAGGGGCCTAAATAATTACCAGTACTATTCTGGGGGCTCCGTATTGTAGTTATTGTATAATTTACCCCAAAACCCTATTCTAACTATCAAGGCCCATATAGTAGGTGTTTTTAGCTGTGCTTCTGTTTCACGATGCCTTGCCCGGACCCTGAACCCCTAAACCCTAAACCCTTAAACCCCGAACCCCCAAACCCTACCCCTAAACCCTGAACCCCTAAGCCCGGAAACCTCCGACTCGCAAGACTCGGAAAAGGAGCTCAACAAAAAAACAACAAGATAGAACACTGCAACGTCGACAGCAGGAATTGTGAAAAGGGACAGTGTTCGGGTCATGTCTCGATTTATCTGAACAAGGGTTTAGGGTCTAGGGTCTAGGGTTTAGGGTTTAGGGTTTAGGGGTTTAGGGATTAGGGTTTAGGGGTTTAGGGTTTAGGGGTTTGGCGTTTAGGGGTTTAGGGTTTCTATTCGAACCTCTTGCAAACTAGAGGTCTGCTAACACGTAGGACTTGAGGCCTTCATAGCCACTGTAGAGCCCAGTTGCCCATACCCTAAGGGTCCTTGGGCTTAGGATAGTAGCTAAGTAGCTAATCAATAAATAAGAGAGCATATGATTATTAGGTACTTAGGACCCTTAGGGATATAGTTTGTCACTATTCCTTAACCCTAAGGGTCCATGTACTCATATAGTATATACATTGGCCTTAAAGTACTCCCTNATTCCTTAACCCTAAGGGTCCATGTACTCATATAGTATATACATTGGCCTTAAAGTACTCCCTATATAGATACATTGGGCCCAAAGTATACACTATTTGGGTACATGGACCCTTAGGGTAAACCCAGCAGAGGCCCACATGCAAACCGACAACACAGCTAACAGGGCTTGTGGTGGTAGCTCACTCCGTCAGCCCAGGTTTAGGGTTGAGGGTTTAGAGCATACCCAGCGAGCACAGCTTCAGGTTCCAAAGACTTTGAAAAAGGTTTTGGTATCTAAACCGTGGCTATCTGAGATTAAGATCCTTAGGGCTCCAAGCCCCAAGCCCGGAATTATAGACCCCAAAACACAAAGTACGCAGGCCCTTTGGAAGTTGGATGGTTCCGAACTCAGCAACGTTGTGATCCCGATTTAGTTTGAACGGGGTGTAGGGGTTTTGGCTTTCGGGGTTGAGGTCATGGTTTACTGGGCTTTGGAGTACCATACTTTAATACTTTTTTCCTTAAAGGAACCATTATGGAATAAAAGTTTATACTTTTTTCTCCCTGGTTACTTAAAAGCCCAGTTTATGATGTTTCACTTCAGGATCTATAGAATCTATGGCTTCGCATACTGGAGATTTCAGGCTGGGGCTTTCGAATTGGTCGCAAGACACATCCTAAACCCTAAACCCCTGTAATTTCAACCTGTTCGGGTGTCCTTGACAAGGTCTCCTTTTCAAACACTAGTCAGATCATTGGGGAAGGAGTTTCCGGGAATGACAGCATGTTAGTCTCCATTTGCCCAATTCCGTGACAAGCACTGGCTTGACTCTAGGAGCCTAAATAATTACCTATACTATTTTTTTGGGGGGTTCCTTATTATGAATATAGTATAATGGGCCCCAAAACCCTATTCTAATTATGAAGGCCCCGACATTACTCGATGTGGGTTTCACGGTTTGTCAGGTGCTCACGGGTTGGGCTTTACAGTGGCTCAGGGTTCGGTTTAGGGTTTAGGGTCATGCATGGCTTTGTTGTGGAAGTTTTCGAGGGCTGGTGTTTAGACACAGCAGCGTGTTTCCATAGTTAGCAAACGCACCATCGGGGCAACTGGGTTTCTCGGGCTACACATATCTGTACCCTAAACTCTGGCGGACAGCTTTTGGACCCAGCTACCCTTGCGTGACCAGACTCCGGTTTTTGCTTCGTGTGTGCCTGCGTGCGAACCTGAGGACCTTTCAAGCCTAAGGCTCCATGGACCTATATACTATATACTCAGGCCTTAAAGCACCTCTTTAGGAACCCCTGTAAGTCCAAAGTATATACTATGCCGCGATGCCCATAGTCTCCATTGTAATTCCTTTTTTGATCTAACCCACCTTCAATTATTGATATTTTTTATGACGGAATCCTGGCCATAAACTTGGCTCATCAAAAAAAGAGCTACAATGGAGACAAAAGGTATACATGGAGCATTAGGGCAAAAACTGACACCCAAAGCGCTGAAGACCGGGCCCACAGCCCTGACGTTACGGTTTAGTCTCTAAGACCCTACTCTAGTTCTTACGGTTCTTTTTCAATGCGATACAACACCTATACAGAGCTATCATAAACTCCTTAGGGAGGGGGTTTCGATCTATCCGGGGTCACACTGTCACGTTTGCCTAGGCCCTAAGCTGTTAACCCAAAGCCTCATCCTTATCCTTAAACCTTGAGCCCCAACACCTGGACCCAAAATCTTAAACCCTAAACCCCAACATCCTAGACCGTAAGCCCACAACCCTCAAGGAAAGGCCTGCTACAACGACTTCATCCTTCTCAGAGGCGGGCGGCGACCCGGTCGATTCCACAGAGCTGACATTGAAGACCATAGAAGCCTAGATAGGTAGTAATACGATTTCTGAGAGGGCTTCTTGTTTTTGGACTACTGCAATTTTGAACCCCAAACCACCATGAAGCCCCCTTGTACATGCAGCAGTGCTTTATCTATGGTCTTGATGGGGGTTCCACAGTGGTCTTTATTGAGGCGTTTCGAAAGAACAGAGTTTGCTATCAGCGATTGTGCCAATTTTTAAATGGCTTCCGAGGGATAGATGAGCTCGTATTTTTTTGCAGGCCAGTATGGAGATACGAGTATAAAACCACACATCCCATTTTGGGTTTCTATACCCCATAATTAAGGGGTTTGAGTTTCCTGTTTTGTAGGGTTTGGGGTCACCTTACGAGCCACAGGCAATATTTGTTAAAAGCTGTTTGGGTGAAGGAAAAGTAGGCTCAAGTACTGGCTCTTGTTAGAGATACTATGTCGTTGTCGGCCATATTCGCGTAAAAAATTGGTAAAAAGGCAGGAAGCAAGGCAGCTCGATGTGATTGCTTTCAGGACTTGGGGTTGAGGCTTCAGGGTTTAAGGGTTCAGGTTAGGGCTTAGGGTTTAGATGGTTTAGGGTTTAAGGGTTTAGGGTTTAGAGGGTTTAGGGTTTAAGGGTTTAGGGTTCAGGTTAGGGTTTAGATCCCTGAGCCTGAGTCTCAACGTTGGCCCAAGCTGCAATGCACGCAGTACCAATCCACCCTTCACGGTCTGGATCGAGCCCTGGAAGCCGTTGCTCTGACGGCCCTGGCCACCCACGAGGCCAAGACATTCCGGATCGAGCACATTTTATCGATGCACCACAGTCACCATACCCCTAAACATTCCTGTTTTTGGGCATGCCATGATCATGCAAAGAATGCCGTCGCGATTGAACGCGCGGTCTGGGGTTTCCATTCCAGGTCATGTCCTGACTGCCAGAGCCCATCGATACGACCGAGAATTTGGACGTTCCGCGGCATCGACCCGGTCTTCAGTGCGCGCCAAAAGGAGTCCTTAACCCTCCTGCAACCGTTGGCTCACGCGTGCTCTGGGCGGCCGCTGGCATTCGACGTCAATCGCCCCGATGTGCCAAAAAGTGCATCACAATGCTGATATGGGAAAGTACCAATTTCTTGATACGCATTTCGGACTTGTGATAGAAAATTTGTATGGTTACACGGACTTTGCAGGGCTGGTTATGAGCTTTTCGGAGGTAAGATGAAAGGACTTGCAGGGTTTGGTTGAGATTTGATCAAGGCTTCATGGGGGCTTACGGGATTTTGGGTCACCTAGGCGCCCTTCGTGGTTCACGTAACGGTAATCCCTGACCCTAACCGTAAATCCTTAAAGCCTGGACCCGCAACCCTAAGCCCTGTTTGGGCATCCCCGGAATCGTTCGGCAGTTTTGCCTTGCAAGTACCTATAGGCTCATACTCTACCCCTTTTTTAAGGTGCCTAATTTTGTATATAGGAGATCCTAACCATAAAACTAGGTAACCTAAAAAAGGGGTAGGGTATGACCCTCTAGGTACGTTGTATCGAAGGCGGCCCTGCGAGTAAGTTCCGAAGCTCCACGACCAAGACTCCAAAGTCTCGAAGCCCTGAACTGCTTCGGATCTTCGGAAAGGGAGTGCAGTTCACCGAAAAAAGAACTTTGAGAGCCTTCGGTTTAAGGACGAGGGCTTTAACTTCGGCTACATTTAACCGCAAGGATCCTTCGCGTTAAAAGGAGTCGTACTTGTAGCCCAGAGGATCCATATATACTACTCCCTAAGGGTCCATGTACTCATATAGTATATACATTGGCCTTAAAGTACTCTCTATATAGATACATTGGGCCCAAAGTATACACTATTTGGGTACATGGACCCTTAGGGACTATTATGGAATTAGGTCCCCAAAACCAAAATAGGGATGGTCTTTTGGGACCAAATGGTAGTATATATGGACTTCGAAGCTCTGAACTCTGAAACCTAAACCCCAGGCCCCAAGCCTTAAAATTTAATACTTCAGTCGAAACCCTAAACCCTGAACCCCACTACCCTTCCCTTCGCCAGGATCGAAGGCCATGTCTCGCTTCGCATCGCCGGAGCATCAGGCTCTCTCAAGGCCATCCGAAATCGAACGCAGAGCATTCACCAATATTGTCCTGATAAGGTAACTGCTGCCGTGTTCAGGTTTAGGGGTTTAGGGTTTAAGTGTTTCATAGTTTTTTAGGGTCGAGGGAGGTCCTAAAGGTTACAAATTCTATCTGAATGTTTCTATTATGTGCAGTTGAGTCTTGAGGTTTACATTACGGGTAGTATTTTGGGGGGCACTATTGAGATGCTATTGAGGGTAGTGCCAGGGCCAAGACCAANGGGGTCGGGTCCTAAAGGTCACAAATAATTCTGTCTGAATGTTTCCGGTTTCACCACAAACGCTAAACCCTGATTTACTATTATGTGCGGCCTTGGACCCTTGGTGTAAGACAGCTGGGTAACTGGGTTACGTATGGATTATGACAGTCGCCAGAACAAAAGCAATGCCCTTCCCTAACCCTAACTAGGTGCCCCAGTAGTACCCTTTTACCCTTTTTCTTTTTGGGTTCCCTTATTGAAATCGAATAGTAGGAAAAAGGGTACCCTTATCATTAAGGGGCCACTGGGGAACCTAGCTAAACTTTAAACCCTAGACACAGAGACGATATAACAGTGCATGTTTAATCAGCTTATTCGTTGTGTTTGTGTAGATGACATTCCATGAATAGTCGCAGTCACGGGAATTGTGTTTAAAACAGTTTAGATGTTGGCTTTTCGGTATGTACCCATGTCACTGCGCCTTCTTTATATGTATATCTCTCCGGTCTGAACAATTAGTAACGAGATAGTCCCGATACCACTTGACCATCATATACCCCATATAGTCCCTATACTATGACACTATCGTATACCCCATATAGTCCCAATACAACTACACCATCATATACTCCTCCCCTCCCAAACAAACCCGTATTCAGGCCACTACTTTACGCTGCAGCTCTGCGACCTCCAGTCAATTCACAAAGTCAAAACATAACCTGTTCTGTTAGGAGCAGACCCTCGACCCGATATCAACACGCAGTAAAGCTTAGGCTTAGATCTGCAACCAAATCCAAAACCACAGTTCGCGACTAAAGAAATTAATTCCGTACATCAACAACCCTGTGTAAACCTCAAGCCGGAATCAACTGCCCTAAGTGCTCAGCCACCCCAGGTCCTAAATCAGACCTGTCACGCACGGCACCCTCAATCGGCAAACTTCAAGCTATCAACTGCCTAGCTAAGCCCTGGGCTCTGATGCAAGAAAGCAACAAGCCCTTTCTAGGCTTCTCTGCCTTTTTGATGCCTACGACAAAGACGGAGGCGCACTTCGCCCTAAGCCCCATGGTGCCCACGCGGTTTTGGGTTTTGGGTTGAGGGTGGGTCGTTGGATGTCCACTCTTCAGTTTCTTGCAGTCTAAGTTTCCCTGGAGGCTTGTAACCTATGTCGTAAGTCATTTGGGTTCTGGGTGAGCTTAACATACCTTTCCGGAACTCCGTGTTGTTGTTCCTTTTTCTGAGGCTTCCAGAATTCCGACTGAATCAGGCAGTGTCTTTTTTGGTAGTGAACGGCCTGCTGTCAGTCCTTGATCCCTGAACCCTATGGTTAGGGCTTGTGGGGCTTGCAGCTCAGGTATAGCCCCTGCTCTTACAAGGTGGTTCTTCATCCATGAAATAGACCCTAACGTCAGACCCCTTGGGTCTAACCTGCTTCGGCAGAGGCAGTGCCTTGTGCAATGCCTTCGACGAGCTTGCCGTGGAAGAGCGCCAAAGTCAGAGCCTCAGTTCTAGCCAATCTTAAATCACCTTAGATCACTACTTGGAGGGTCGGTGGACTTAGTGAGTAGTTATAGACGTACAATTTGGGTACTTGTACCTCTACTTAATACCTACTGACCTACTGACCTTTTCCCCTGACCCTGCAAGCAAACTTTGAAAGACCCTCAACTGTCAAACAACGACACCAGGCCAAAATCACAATAGATTTGTACAAGGACTTGGCACACTGGGAGCCTAAGAACCATACCTCCTATGTAGTTACTCTGAGCTCCAAGCAGCCAAGTAGCCGTATACAGCATGGACTTAAGCCCAAAGCCCTTAAAACGTACCCTAAACAACCGTAAACTTTAATTCCTAAAAGCCGTGGGGTAATCCTGCAGGTCCTACATCCGACAACGGCCGGGGGGGGGGGGGGNGCGGGGGGGGGGGGAGATGGTTTTTGTAACTCGGGTTTTCGGAGTTGATGCTTAAACGGCCTAAAGGCCTAAACCACCCAAGTCCCAAACCCCAAAACACCAACCCCCCCGCCCCAAATATTCAAACCATTCCCGTAGTAGGTCATGACCCAAAAAACCATAATTGGGTATAACGGTATAACCATTAAAACTGTAGTTTATGACCCCTGAACTATCGGGTATATCCCAACTACAGGCTTTTGCATTGGCAGGACCGTAGGTAATCCAGAACCTGCCCATCCTTAAATCGCAAAGACGAGAAGAATGCCATGTGGCTGAGGGTCCAGGATTTAGGGTGTTTGGACGTAGAACTCGCTGCAGAACACCAAACCCCATCTTGAGGTGCTTGCAAATTTTAAGCCAGTAAGCCCTAAGCCCTAAACCCGACCCATGAATGCTCAAAAGCTGGGACCCTCACTCTGAGGGTTTGCCCTAAGGGTTCATGTACTCATGCAGTATATACACTTGCCTTAAAGCAATCTCCATATAGGTACTTCGTGGCCAAACTATATTGCTACATGAGTACATGGCCCCTTAGGGTTAGGCTTTATCTTAACCTGCCAAGACCTACTTTTTCGTAGGTCGGTTCATTGCCAGATCCTACAAACAAGTTCGTTGGTTAAGGTAGCTGAAGGGGGTGTAAGCACTCTACATCTGAGCCCCCTACAAGCCATTTAAACCCTTCAACACCCATATTAAACCCCATACAATGCCCTGCAGCACCAACGAAAACCCTTGCAGAAGCCTTCTGGAAGACATAGAACGTTCTCGTTCACAGAAAGCCCGAAACCCCAAACCAAGCAAGAAGGAAAGAGGCCCTTTAAAACGCGATTTAAGAAGGGCACCTAACCATACGAAACCGCCTGAAGAACCCCAAACCCTAAATCCTAAGCCCTTTTAAACCCCAAACCCTAAATCCTAAACCCTAAACCCTACCCTAAACCCTAAACCCTAAGTTTATGCGGTGGTGAGGTCTCACGCAGTGGCTGAACAGCGACTCTGAGGCTCCGATACAGAGCTTGGGTTTACGGAATTGAGGGGTTTAAGGTTTAGGGTTTAGGGGTTTCAGGTTTAGGGAATTGAGGGGTTTAGGGTTTAGGGAATTGAGGGGTTTAAGGTTTCGGGTTTAGGGTTTAGGGTTTTAGGGGTTCAGGGGTTCAGGGGTTTAAGGTTTCGGGTTTAGGGTTTAGGGGTTTAGGGTTTAGAGGTTTCGGGTTTAGGGTTTGGGGTTTAGGGTTTAGGGGTTTAGGGTTTGGGGTTTAGGGGTTTAGGGTTTAGGGGTTTAGGGGGTTGAGGGTTTAAGGTTTCGGGCTCAAAGCTAAGGGTTTAGGGCTCAGGGTTGTCAATTGGGATTATAATTTACGGGGTGGAATAGAGTTAAGGCTTTGGGTTCAAGGTTCGACGGTTTGTCTATTCATTTTTCAAGGGCGAGGAGCTTACAGCAGTCTGTGGTGGAAGCAGGCAGATCCAAAAGACGGAGGTGCATATGGAACTGTGCAGTGCAGCAGGAGCTGACCATGCCCGTCCTCCATGACTGCCACAAAAAGCGGGAATAGCTGCAGCCCAGGTTGAGATGACACAGACCGACGCGCTTCAAACTATCAAGGCCCCATGCACTCACATGCGGTGGTAGAGCAGGCATGGCGCCACTACATAGAGGCCGAGCTGCGCTTGAGCTTGATTCGCGAAGCCCCTCACCTGGCTTGGACTGGAGCTCCCTATGTGGCACTGGGCCGATTTTCTCTTGCATCTATCAATCCTAAACCCTACTCTTGCATCCATCAATCCTAAACCCTAAACCCAGAAAGCATCATGAGTGAGGTCTTTTATGATGATATTTTCCACTCTCTGAGGAAATGTATGCCCTCCCCAAGCACAGCGAGCAGGCGGCGGCCGGGGCCCACAGCTTCACTGTGAAGCTGTGCCGACTTTCGACTGCACTCGACCCAGAGTGGATTTGGTGCCATGGTACCGGGGAGTGGCCTTTGGAGCAATGGTCCGGCGAGGAGAAAGATGCTGACAATCCTCTCGCCCGAGGACAACCCGCAATTTTCAGTGGTCGCGCCCCCGGAGTGGGTTGTGAGAGCGGCGACAACGACAAGAGGTGGGTTTGTTGCGATCCTGTTGGCGATACTGGCTCACCCTGCCTCCGGACGTGATGTAATGCCCGTTCTTTTTCTTGCACCCTCATGCCCGACCGACTACTTACCCACAGGCTCCATAGTAGTTGCTTTTGGGGATTACCTTATAGGGTTCTAAAAATGAACCCCCAAAAAGGAACTACCATGGAGCCTCTAGGTAGAGCTGACTGTAAAGTGAAATGTCCCCCAGTAATAATGAGCTTTTGCGTTGTCGGTCTTGGGCTTCCCGCCAACTGGAGTACCCACGTATTACACACAGATAATGATTAGGGACCCAAAAAGCACAGAAGCATAAGCATTTTATAGGGATATCCCTACCTTATTGGCCTTTATTACAAGGGGGCATCCCTATCCCAATTTTTGCTTATGTGCTTTTTTGGGGCCCTAAATGAGGAATCTTACACATTCAGCTTAGCAAGGACGGTGGTTCTACGGTTCAGGTTCAAGACCCGGAGCTTCTTCGTAAATCAGGGACCCCCAACAAAAGCCCTACGTAGTAGGATCGCTCTTGTACGTACCCACAGATGTGCGGCTCACTGTTCAATGTGTAGACGTGTGGATGCTTGGTGGTATAAGTTCGCTCTTCGATTTAGATGAATTTCCAACCTTGTTTGTGTGAAGCGTGCAATGCTTCTACAGCCGTCAATGGCTCTGGCTCTTGGCTTTAAACTTTCAATAACTCGTTTTACAGGCTTATGAAGTTGCTTAACTAGGTTTACCCTATTTTGCCAGCATGAACCCAAGCAACCTCCAATGCTTGCCTGCAATGCAAGGGTTGTAGTAGTTTCTCGATGGAGTTTGAAGTTTGGGGCTTCGCATATTCGCCAGGCTTGTTCGCTGACCAAGGTTAGGTTCGGTACGACAACTCCGTGTTGATAAACAGCAGTCCTATACCCGAGTTGTCCAGGGCATCAAAGTTAAGGGTCTCTTCGTTCTGTACTCTACATGGTCATGCCGGGCAGTCTTGCGGCAGTCTTGAGGTGTCCATCATGTGTCTTACGGCGTCTTACGGTTTGAAAAGTGGCGGGTTTCAGGGACAGCTCGTCCACATCAATCAGAGTCCTTTTCTTGAGCACTCTACTACGAATACCTACTGGTGCGAAATTTTCCTAAAGTCCAGCATGTTGTAAGGCTCATGTAAGGTTTAATGCATCTTCGAAAAAACTCTGTTCTCACGGAAACCCATATAATGTCTGCACAGCCTTGTCTACACCCAGCCGTGGGAGCCAACCTCAACCACATCTGAAACATAGTCGCAAACACTGTGACATGTACTTACCTCGAGGGTGCAATTCGCCGTGTCGCAGAATTACACGCTAAACATCCCTGAACCCTGGACCCTCCAATACTTTAGCCTTATAGCCTAGCCCGCAATCCCAAGACCTGCAGGCTCATGGCCTAAACCCGACACCCTGAACTTCAGGTTTATGCCAGTATATACCCGAATGTTAATTGATCTTGAGGCGCCACAAGCTGCAATCCACCTAAACCTGAACACCCCAAAAGCCAACTAAAACCGCCTCCGCAACTTTAACAAGCACCCTCAAAAAGGGTCCTAAGCACCTATATAGCAGACCGTAGGGTTTCTATAGTAGGAATTACTATTCTGATTTGGGAAAGCATCCCCGATATCAGCATCTAGGATCCTTTGGGCCTCAAAAAGCTTGGCAGAAACCCTAAACGCCAAAGCCTCATAAACCCAGAACCCTTAACCCCTGATCCCTCATCCTTTGGCAGAAGTGCTGCGTCATCATCCCTGGCGCTTCAACGATGCTACAAAACGCGAAGGCCATCGCTCTTCGCACACCAGGGTCTCAAATTTGCTTTACGGTTTAGGGTTCATGCCGAGAATGTAAAAAATTAGGACTGGTCGGCTTCGGATATCTCATATTCAAGCCGGCAGTCTAGCTCAAGCCCTCGGTAGCACGCTTACTTCAGCAAGTTTAACCTACTGTTCCCTTCAGAATGAAGCAAACGCTCTCAGCATCTTCAGGTTCGTACCCTAAACCTCAACCCTAAACAGCAAAAGCCATGTTAAACTAAGCCGTGAAACCTAGACTTGCAATTGGTGACTTGATGTCCCGAAAATTGATGGTTCTTCGGAAGTTGCGAAGCCATCTGAATATTGCCCCTCATACTTGTAGTTCGATCTCCTTTGGGTTGGGATTGATCTGCACCCAAAGAGGTTGTCTTTGCATACCTTCTGGCGAGCCCTGAAAAGTCTAGAGCCCCAGCACCGTAAACCCCTACCTGTAGCCGAAAAGACCTACCTTTTTAGGGTTCCTTATTATGGTTTCTATATATAGTTCCTTAAAAAAGGTAGGTCTTTTCGGCTACAGGTAGGCCCTATAAGGGTTCCCTGGACCCTGAACAACCTACCTTTCTAAGGACTTATTTTTGGAAATCCTTATCAGGAACCCCCCCNACCCCCCCCCCCCCAAAAAAAAAAAGGGTAGGTTATGTGGGCTTCAGGTAGGGCTTGTTGAGTTGGGCTTTGGATTTAGTGCTGTGGGTCGTCCCATGGCTCTTCTTGCATCTCTTGCTCCTTGAGGCGAACACGAACGTGGGCCTTCCCAGAGCGCTGCGCTTTCTGCTGAAGGCTCTCGGCGCTGCCACGTGTATCGATAGCGGTATTGCTACCAAGTTTGGTTCTTGTTATTTTGGTTTCCGGTCTTTGTGGAAGTCTTTCATCCTGTCTGTTAAAATCAGTAGAATAGTTGTCCTGGTTGCTTCTGGATTTGCCCAGTAGTCTTATCTTCAAAGTTGGCATGAGATCTTTGGTGTAAGCAAAGTACATTGTGTATGACAGCCGGGACTGGGCCGCGATCGTTGTTCTGATACGCCTGGCGTAGCAGAGACTGGAGTTTCAGAAGATGGTGGATTCTCAAGCCTTCAGGTGCTCGTATCGCTCCTTAATCAAACCCACCCATGCACAGCCTTGTCATCCCTCAAAGAACCTGTAAAGTCCTATAGACTTAACAGAACCTTAAACCCTAAACCCTAAACCGTTAAAAACCCGAAACCCCAGAAGAATCCCCAGAGTCTCAACGCCAAGGGTTTTCCAAGTTGCTTCCGTGTGGCAGGTCAGGGAGCAATGCCAGCAGCATGAGAAGGCCTCATGAGTCCTTACAGGTCACCCTAAGGGTCCATGTACCCATATAGCATACACTTTGGGCCCAAAGTACCTACATAGGGAGTCCTTTAAGGCCAATGTATATACTATATGAGTACATGGACCCTTAGGGTCAGGGATTGGGCCACCGAAAACCTACATTAGGGGTTTAGGGTTTAGGGCTCACTCCTTATTGCGACTTTCCGTACGTAGTATTCCGCAAGCTTGGTTTGTCTGGGGTAGAATTAAGCAAGCATGCTCCTAATGTCCTCGGTAAGTATATGGCCGCTTTGGAGGCTGCCGTGGGCTTCGATTCTGCTTCAGGGTTAGTAGTTTAGGGCGGCCATGAAGTAGTGTTTTGTGTTTAGGGGTTTAGGGTATAGAACTAAAAGGCTTCCAGCTATTCCAAGGATAGAGCCAATTGTGTTGGGCGCTGTAGGGGCTAGGGCTACAGGTGTCCGGAACCTCGACGTTTCAAGCCTCTGGAGATTGTGGATGTTCGAGCTTAGGCTACCGAGGTTCAGAGGGTACGGGTTTTGTAATGTAGAAGCCGGAGTCGAATCATGTTTTTTGGGAAGGGTTCCACACTGCAACACATGCATCTAGGAACCCGAAGGTGTACACGGACGTGCCACATGAATCATCATTGATTTGTCGCCTGACCTGGAAGTGATCAATCATCTCAATGTAAGGGCCTAAAATTGTCCCATATACAAACACCACAGGATTCTTATATTAAGGCCCTAAATGACATCGGACGCTATGAAATCCTGATTCTTGAACTTCCACCCCGACCCCCCCCCCTTCCAAAGCAACAAAGCCCTAAACCGCCAACCCGGAATCCCATCCCGTCTCGGAGGTTCAGGGTACCAACATGCTGCATACAACTTTAGGTATCTCCCAATCTAAGTCCGCCAAGTAGCCTTCTCTGGTGTCGTTTGGGCTCTGGAACTACTTGTAGCTTTTTTGACCAGGGTAGAATGAGTACCCTAAACCTCCAAAAAAACTCTGCCTGAATAAGTGATGTTTCCCAGACAACCCATATATACTACATTATGGAGTTGGGCCCAAAAAGACCATCCTCATTATGGTTTTGGGGACCTAACTCCATATTAGTAGATATATGTATATATATATACATACATATATATACATATAGAGAGACCCTTTAGGCTTGAGAAGTGAGAATGGTCGGGGTGGGTTTGCCGGGGCCGATGTCAACATGAGCGAAGTTTCGCGCCATGTAGCTTGGTCGATTTTGAAGCCCCAGAGACCCCCCGAGGCTCTAGATAGAAGCTGGCCAGCCCCAAGACATTGTGGTTTAGGGTTTAAGGGTTTAGGGGCTTAAAGTTTAGGGGTTTAGGGTCTAGGGGCTCATAATAGGGTTTAGGGGTTTAGGGTTTAGGGGTTTAGGGTTTAGGGTTAGGCATACCACCCCCAGCTCGGGATTAGTTGGTGTTGGGCTTTCGGGCAAGTACTTGGCGAATAATGTCAGCTGTTGGGTTTCGTGTTTGTATATGAGCGCGGGTAATAACCAGTGTGACATGTTACTAGTAATAAGTTGCAACGGCAAGTAGTAGGCAGTGTTCTCTTGAACTGTCCTCACAAGCACTGAGCCAAAACACTGCAGCCCTAGTCCCTAAACCCTATAAACCCTAAAGCCGCAGACACCCTGAGCCGGAAACACCTCAAACCTTAAAGCCCCTCAGACTCAAGACTTCAAGCCCTAAATGCTAATGCCGCTCATATACGGCCTTCACAAATGGAACAGGGGCTTGGTATGTATTGAAGTTGTTTATACTCGGGCAAGAAGGTTATGTCACCACTATGACTCGCATATTCAGGGCTCTTGACTAGAAGCCACCTGCTCGCCAGAATTCGAGCTGTTCTCGGCGCGTCATTCAGTTTGGCAATATCGCCACATGGGCAAAGGCAGTGCGGCAAGGGTGTTGAGTCTTCACTTGCGTGGGACAGCAAATTGAAAGGAAAGGGTTCGTAGACCCAAAGCTTCATAATTAGACCCAGAGCTTCACAAAGTATGGCCTTTCAAACTGGCAAACATGAGTCCCTAGAACCTTTGGGCTAAGAGCTATATGGTTTGCTAACAATATTTGACAGCTTCGGCGTCAACTTTCGATTCGTGTCTTCAGCGTGAAGTTGCGCAGGCTGCTGCCTCGGTACAGTATTCTGCAGCCGCAGGTTGTAGCGGCTTTCAGGATTTCTTTTCTTGTTGACCAGGAACTTAGGTTAAGCTACAGCGACAGCGCCGGTTAAGAAACAGTTAATTTTTCGTGAGGGGGGGCTCGAGTTCTTAATTTTGAAGGGCACCTTTTTCAGTAAAAAGAACGTTTCGGGATTTGAGGGTACCCTGGATTTCTTAACCCAATTTTCTTAATTTGAAACGGCAGCAAAGAAAAACAACAAATTCAAGAAATGAGGGCACAGAAAGATTTGAGCCGAGAACCCTTTCCATTCCAGCTTGGCATCCTTTAGACTTCTTGAAAGCCATCAAATCGGTCCGTTTTTTATATCCAGCTTGTTTTCTGCCCTTACCAGAACCCCCCCAAAATAAGAAACCGAGCCCCTCAATTTCTTAAACTTCAGAAATCGAGCCCCTCAATTTCTTATGTTGGTGGTTCTTTTCCGATATGGCAAAGCCTCATTTAAGCCCTTATTAAGCCCTTACAAGAAGCTGTGCCATATCGGAAAAGAACCACCAACATAAGAAAATGAGGGGCTCGATTTCTAAATTTATGAAATTGAGGGGCTCGATTTCCTATTTTTTTTTGGGGGGGGGTCTGGGCTTGCACAATAAGGGCTGAAAAAGGCCTTAATAACAGCTTTGGAGGTCTCTAGAGGCTTTGTAAGTTTTGTAAGGGCTTAATAAGTGCTGAAATTAAGCTTTGCCATATAGGAAAAAAGCCAAAATAAGAAATTGAGGGGCTCGATTTTTTGAATTTGCTCGATTTCCTTTTTTGAGGGGTTCTGGGCTTGCCTAATAAGGGCTTAATAACAGCTTTGGAGGGCTCTAGAAGCTTTGTAAGGGCTTTGCGCCGAGCTCTTGGAATATGAAATCTACTCCCTGAGTTTCTTGGTTTCATTTTGCGCGAACAAAACCAGCGAAGACAACATTGGCACGCCGAGTCCAGGTACCCTGGATTTCTTATTTTCAATTCGCGCATTTGTTGTATGTATTATTGTTGTCGCGCGGCTGTCCGAGGGGCTCAATTTCTTAAACCAATGATTTCTTAAGCAGTGCTGTTGCTGTACAATAGTCTGGATGTATGCATGCATATGCACATACGGATGATGGATGGATGGATGGATGGATGGATGGGTTATTAAGGGATATTGGAAGGTCTGACTTAGTAGGGATCCCTAAATAATTCAAGATACATTCCCTTATTAAGGGATATTGGAAGGTCTGGGTGTTACGGCTCCTACATCATGCGGCTTGGGTTGTGAGGCTCATGCTTCAGAGCTTGAGGCCTCTGATGTTAAAGTGTTCAAGCCCCCGATCTCCGGACCCCTAAAGCCCTGAACCCTAAAGCCCTAAACCCTAAAGCCCTAAACCCTATGTAAACCCTAAACCCCAAAGCCAGCCTGTTCAAGCTCCGAAGCCTCAGCCGCCAACCGTTGTGAGCTTTCGGGTTTAGGGTTTAGGGTTTAGGTTGGGTTTCGGGGACATGGGCTTCTACACAGAATAAGGAACCCCTCAGAACCCTGTTCTGATCTTTAAGGCCTTGTACTAGGCTTGAGAATGCACTACATTTCTTCGATAACTACCCATATTATTCCTTAGGGTCCCCTATTATAACTATACCTATACGATAGAGGATCCCAAAACCTTATTATAATTACTAGGGCCCCTGCATTAGATGCTCGGATGCTCACAGCTCATTGGAAGGACTACTTAGTAGCTGAGTGGATACACTTTGCACGTTTTGGGATAATACTACCTGCTATAAAACTGAAAGTTTTGGGGGGCTTATGAACTCAGCAACTAAGAACCCTCTATAACCCTTATAGTAACCCTTAAAGGAACCCTTATAGAACCCTTAAAGGACCCTTGGGCTTATGAACTCAGCAACTAGGACTATCGTGGCGACACTCCCGGGGAGTCATGGGAGGCGCGGGGCCAAGATGAGGGAATGCAAAAAGTAGATCCCTTAATGGGGGTTCCTATAAAGTACCTCTAGTAGTATAGGGCCCCAAATTAGGGGATCTTTTAAGGTTTAGGGTTGAGGGTTATCCCTTAATTCTAAGCCATTTACAGGTGGGTAGTTATTAGGTGGGTAGTTTCCCATAAGCCTCCCATACCACTCCTATAAGGTAAAGGGGGTCTTATGGGAGTACTATGGAAGGAGAACTACCCACCTGTAAGGGGGTTCTGTTAATGGGGGTTCGTATAAAGTACCCTTAGTAGTATAGGCCCCAAATTAGGGGATCTTTTAAGCTTTAGGGTTGAGGGTTTAGGGAGATGGTTTAGGGTTCAGGGGTTTAGGGTTTAGGGTTAAGTGGGTTTCAAGGTTGATTGGGTCATAAGGACCCTTACGGGTTAAGGGGAGGGGGGTAGGGACCCTTAGTAGCCCCAATAAGGACTTGGTAAGGGTTTAATAAGGCCACTGCAAGGAGGTATAGATTCAGGGCTGATTAGGGTTTAGGGGTTTAGGGGTTTCGGGTTAAAGTGTGCAGGGGTTTAAGGTTTGGGTTCTATATATATCTAGCTGTCAAGCTACCCATCCATCTATCGAGTTATTTGCTTTTGTTTCCTGGTTGCAGTATGACTGTTGTTGCCTATGTTCAACGTGTGCTGATGTTTTTACACTTCTCTCCAGATGTGCAATTTGCCAGGGTTTCGTGAGCATTCAGGTGCTTGGTGGCGTGCTTGAAAAAGACATGCAAATGTGATTTGATCTCAATTCAGGTGATTTGGAACCCCGCATGTATAAGCGCACATGAAGTGTCTAAGGCCCTGTAGATGCCTTGTGAACACTTTTGGGAACCCATGCCAAATCCCAAAGGAACCTCTAAGCACCTCTGTGGGGGGGGGGGATACTTATTATTTCCTAATTCCTACTATAGCAACCTTACTTTTTACTATGTAGGTACTTAGGACCCTTTGGGAATCCAAACCACCGAGCAGCCCCATAAGTGCCCTGCAACAGACCTGGGAAATACCTTTCCACACCGCGTGAACTCCGAACACCCCTTCCCTGCCCCCTCAACATCCTACCTTCTTTAGGTTTCCTTATTATGATGTCCTTATATGAGTCCTTGAAACGTAGGTTGCTCAGGGTCCAGGTGTACCCTAGGACTTGAAGCCCTGCGCAGCCTAAAACCGCAAACAGCCTCGAACGGCTTAGAGCCAAACAGCCCGCTGAATGACAGGAGCATCCTTAAACGGAGCCCTAAGCCATACAACCCGACAAACCTAAACCCCAGAACCGAACTATCATAAACCTAAAACATCCTCAAGAACCCCTTTCGAACTAAACCCTAAACCTTGAACCGAGGTTTGTTTGGATTCGAAGAGCACGGTGCAGGGCGACACACAGGTGGGGCGAGGTTTAAGGAAGTGGGGTTTCAGGGTTCAGGAAATACGTTTAATATAGGGGCCTTAATAATTAGAATAGGGGTTTGGGGCCGGGGCCATTATACTACATAATTAGATACAATAAGGCACCCTCCCAAAATAGTATTGGTAAGGATTACGGCCCCTGAAACCGACGTTGAGGAGTTTCGGTTCTTGGGGTTTAGGACTTATTCTGAGTGTCCTTGTAAAGGCTGGAGCGTTGTGAATCCACTTCCCACAAGCATCCTAGTCTGATTTTGAGTGCTCAGGGTGCATGCAATTTCCGCAGGGATAAGCTCGGTTGATGTCGTAAGTTTATATCCCCATGGACCCAGCATAGTGAGAGGAGCGGGCTCAACCTCATTCCCTCAACCCTATACCGTAAACTCTCAACCCTCAACCCATACGTAACCATAAACGGACCCTGAACCACAGGCGCAAAAGGGACCCTTGCCAGAGGCCCTGAGGTGGTTCTCCTTGTACGAAGGGTCCTGCCATGCAAGGTTTTTTTGGTTTGCCGTATTACGCTCCCCTATTTTCTGACATGGCTATATACCCACGAAAGGCTTGGAAACACCTCGAGCCCCCATCTCTAAGCAATTACCCTGCTAATCCCAAATCTTTCGGTGCCGCCCCTTGCGGCGGCTGTTTCGATTCAGAACATTGCCAATTGGAACCACTGCACCGTAAGTTTATTTGGATGAGCAGTTTATGGATCATTGGAACATTGCAGGGTTTCAATTTGGACGGGCTAGTATAGCAGAGAGGGATGAAACACCTATCGCGTAATTGTCTGGACGACTTTTATCAGAGTTCTGAGATGATGAATAAAAGCTCAATACGTGTGCGGGCACCCAAAACCCAATATCCAACGCAGGAATCGAATACTCTTGAGCTTCGAGGTTTATACCCTGGACCCTAAACTCTAAAGCCTGTAGTTATGAAGAAACCCTAAGCACCCTGAGCCCCTAAACAATCTCCCCTCCGCCATGTGGTGGTTATACAGCCACAACCGTGATCCATGGCGCCTTGCCAAGATGTCGATGAAGTTTGGTGGAGTGCGCATATGAGGCGTACATCTTAGGCATTGTCGCTACAACTGGAAACAACGAACATAAACAGCGCAACCTAGAATGGACCCCAGTGGGCAGCTGGGAGAGAGTTCCACACATGCTGAGTTCTTTGCCATAGCATCAGTCGGAGCTTCAAGGTAAGTACCTTGCAAGCTTCGTGTCTTAGCCTAAGGGTCCATGTGCCCATATAGCATATGCTTCGGGCTCAATGTACCTATATAGGGAGTACTTGAAGGCCAGTGTATATACTATATGGGTGGTTGTCAAAATTAGGGTCCCGATTTGGGTGGCCTAAATAGTAGGTGCCGTATTATATTGAGGACCTAAAAAGGGACCCTAATTTTGACAACCACCCATATGAGTACATGGACCCTTAGGGTTAGCTTCTGCCATTGCGCGTGACAGGCTTGTTGCCTCCTGCACCTTAGTCAGAGCTTTGAGGTGAGCAAACCCAAAGGCTCCATGTACCCATATAGTAGGTACTTAGGCCTTAAAGTACCCATATAGGGACCCCTTTAATGCCTAAGTACCTATACTATATGGGTACATGGAGTCTTAGGCAAAGCTTGCAAAAGCTTTCGGGTCAACGCCAACTATTTTGGCCCTCCACTTGGAGGGTCGGGGGACTTAGTAAATAGGTAACAAGTAGACTTATAAGTGCCCTACAAAGGGATCCTAATTGGGGTTATGATACTTATAGGTCCGCTTATTGCCTACTTACTAAGTCCCCCGACTCTCCAGGCACCTGTGATTAGGTTTCGGGCTCGTGTGCAATGTGTTATAGGGGTTTTCATTTAAGGGGGTTAAGGTCTTAGGGGTGACGGTTTCGGGGTTTGGGGTTTCAATTTTTAGGGAGTTTAGTTTTAAGGGGTTTAATTAAGCTTTAGGCTTTATTACAGGGCCGGCGCTGTATGTTTCTATGAGCTCTACTTGGGCTGAGGGCTGCAGAGCCGGTTTAGGGTTTAGGGTCAGAGCTTTAGGCTGTTGCAATCCTCTGTTCGGCGCTTTGTCCTAGGCAGTGTTGACAAGTAAGCCCTCTAAACCCTAAAGCCCTTCTCTAACCATTTTAGAGCCGTGATACTGCTGATGGACAAAATCCTGCATGACCTTAAGGACCCTAAACTCTGGGAATTATGGTATATTCCTTATAATGGGTAATGCAGGATTTTGTCCATCAACAGTAATTAGCTCTTCTAGTAGCCCTTACCGGAATGAGCACATAGACTCTCGGGGAATCACCCTCAGCCCGGGGGTTCAAGGGCTGCTGAGGGCTTAGGTTTAAGGATTGGGGCTTAGGGGTGGACGGTGGTCGGGATTAGGCTAAACCCCAAAGCGAAACCCCTTTGAAAACAGAGCCAGTGCTTTCAAGCAACCCAAAACCCCAAACCCCCTAACCCCCCCCCCAAACCCTAAACCCTCAACCCCCTAAACCCTATGAAACAATTTTAGTTCGAAAAGGCAAATCCCTGAAGCAGCTCGGAGATTGGAGCACTGGGTGCCCCAGGGTCGAAACAGCCACGTGGAAGCCCAGCGAGGGGCCTAAACAATACCAATACTATTCTGGCCGTTCCTGATAAGAAGTATAGTAGACTGGGCCCCAAAACCCTATTCTAATTACTAAGGCCCGTATATTAGCTACCTGTACATCCCAAAAAAACTCCCAAACACCCGAATAGAATATACTGTGGCTCCAAAGTACCTATATAGGGACTACTTTAGGGCCAAAGTATATAATACTTGGGTACATGGACCCTTAGGGAAGGGTCCATGTGACAATGTGCTCGTATAGTATATACTTCGGACTTGAAGTAGTCTGTATACAGGTACTTTAGGGTCAAAGTATGCTCATATGGGGGTTTCCGAAAATAGGGGACCTTAAAAAAGTACCCTGTGTAGTAGGATCCTTCTGAGAAGGACCCCCAGATAAGGTACCCCTTATTTTCGGAAACTCCCGATATGGAGACAGGGGCCCTCGGGGCATGGTAGGTTGTTGCTTCGGTTTTATTGATACCCAAAAAAACCAAAGCAGCAGAGTCCAGATTTCCGGGAATTCTGGAATTAAAGCACCGACAGACCATCCCGATTCCAGTATGGTTCTTGCGGCCCAGTTCCATCACGGTAGTACGTATGCCCTTGCAGTTTGGGCGCTCGAAAGTGGGTCCTGAGCCTAGGCTACGGCATGGGGCTTAAACTAGGACTTGGGGGTCTCATGCAGCATGGGATGTGATTGTTGCCGTTCCTTTTCGTGTTTATGGATGTCGCCTACAGCCCTACACCAGAAAAATCAGACCCTACTTCTCCCAAGTCCTAAGACGCTAACACCGGCGAGCAGGTCATCACCATGGACCTGCAGCAGCCCTTGCCCTTCGAATCATACATAGCTTTTGTTGTGGGCTTGGCTTTGGGTTTGGTAGCGTTTTGGGTGTAGCGTTGCGGGCTTACGGCCGGGTATGGCGGATTTGCGGAATAAGTTTTCCTGGTCTCAAGGGTTTTTTGTTCAGAGTTTCCAGTGTGTTTGGCAAAGTTTGCACTTGCTGGTACTTAGGAGTTCTGCTACTGTTGTGGGAGCAGGTTCGGCTCCCAGACAACCCCAACAAACCTTACAGCATGTTTGTCCAAACGCGTGTGTATGCCATCAGGTTTTTTTTCCGCGGCATGGCAGTGTTAGGCAAGGTTGAGGGTTGCTTGCTTTGAAGTTTGGGGGTTCAGACCGGTAGCTACTCGTGATTCGTTCGGGCCTTGCCAGTCATGTTCCATAATTGCTCTGCGATCATCATTTGCCCTACCTGAACGGGAAGATTTCGTCTGAGGAAGGTGCAGGGACCATTAAGGGGATCGATGAGAGAATTCAGAGAGTGTCTGCACCAAATCCCTACCCGGCATCTGTAGGGTGTACGGTTTAGAATCGGGATTAGCATTAAGGGTCTTGTTGGCTCTTTGCCTGTATGACTAGTAACTGAGAAGCTGGACGTTAACTTGATGTTGCTTTCAGAAGGTCGGGTTCATAATGCTCGCTGCAGTCTGCTTCGGTGGACTTATATGGTGCTTTGAGCAAGGCTCTAGTGTCGGTGATTGTATATGCTTTCACCGGCGGTGTCCTTGCGAGGATAGTCGTACTAGAAGCCCTGCATCATGTACACGCATATACGTGCATTTTTCAGTAGTTCCTATATGGATACATTCGGGCCAAAGTTTGTACTACTTGGGTGCATGGACCAACGGACCAACGGAACCTTAGGGATAGTGACAAATTTCCTCAACAGCCTTACCGCACACAAGTCAAGCATGATGCCTCCTTCGGCCGGGGAACTTACTAGTAGCAGGTGAAGCTGGAAATGTGCGATGCTGGCCAAATTACACTTATGCAAGATTCCCACCGTGCAGGATACCAAAGCCCGGCCTAGACCGCCTAGACCCAAACCCAAAACATTAAAGGTACATATCGTAATCGACAGCAGGTTGCGAACCGGTACGGCTGATGGACAAAATCCTGCATGACCCTAAGGACCCTAAACTATGGGAATTATGGTATATTCCTTATTATGGGTCATGCAGGATTTTGTCCATCAACCGTATCTTCCAGGTTGCTACTCAGAGCTTGCAGATGAAGGTTTCGAGTATGTGGCAGTTTTTCATTTACCTATAGTCTCCATTGTAGTTCCTTTTTCTGGTTTAACCAAATATATAATAAGGATCCTATAAGGTAACCCCAAAAAGGAACTACAATGGAGACTACAGGTAGGGTTTACCTATGGGATCGTACGCGAGCCTTTTTTGGGGTACTAGCTCTTCTATACAAAAGGTCCTAACCATAAGAATATAAAAAGCTAGGTATCTCTAAAAAGGGGTAGGGTCTGACCCTCGAGGTAGAGTTCATTCCGCAATTGAAGGCTGCTGGCTGTTGGGAAGGCTACCTAAAACCAGAGACCCTAAACCCTAAAACCCTTAAACCCAAACCCCCAAACCCTAAACCCTTAAACCCCAAACCCCCTAAACCCTAAACCCCCGAAACCCTAAACTCTTAAAAGTCTAAATCCTAAACTAAACCCAAACCCCCAAATCCTAAACCCCTAAAACCACAGGCTTACCAGCTCACCGACCGGTGCTCGTTCCGGCGACCCGGCTTGCATCCAGTCCTCGCCGTAGCATGATACCTAGAGGGATCAAAGGGTTTTGGGTTTACGGTTTAGAGGTTAGGATTCTGGGTTCACATATACTACTCCTATGGAATTGGTTCAGGGATTAGGGATTAGGCTTTAGAGATTGGAATGTATAAAAAAGATTCAGGATCAGGCTTCTTGGATTTGGGGTTAGGGTGTAGGGTTCAGGGATTCGGGTTTAAGGACTAGGGTTTAGGGTTCAAGGATTTAGGGTGTAGGAATTAGGGTTTTGGGCTTTTAGGGTTCTTTGCCAGGGGCTGGTTTCCGGGTTCGAAGTCCATATATACATATATATATATATATATATATGTTGTAAACAAAAATATATATATATATAAATATATATATATATATATTTAATTATTTACATATACTTCCTTCTACTACCCAGGGGCTCCATCTGTAATACCATTATGCAATTAGGTCCCAAAAGACCATTCTTATTATGCTTTTAAGACTTTTTTAAAGAGCCTACAGGTCCTAAAGAAGGAACCCGGGCGCTTTCATCTCTTCGATGCATGCCCAAACCCTTACGGTTTGGGATTAGGGGTTTGGGGTTTAGGGGCTTGGGGTTTAGGGGTTTAGGGGTTTAGGGTTTAGGGAATATTGAGGGGTTTAAGGTTTCTAGTCTAGGGTTTCGGGTTCAGGGTTTTTAGGGTTTAGGGTCGGTGGCTTCGTTTTCTGTTTCGGGTTTAAAGTTTAGGGGTTGAAGCTGCCCAGGTGTTTACTGGCTTTTGCTTGACCTTACGCCCTGAAGCTTAACCCCTACAAGCCTATAGCCCATACTCGTCAACCCCTAAAACCGGAATCTCTATGGACTCCTTAGAGGGGCCCCGAAAGGAACCCTTTAAAGGAATACTGTATGGGATCCTCAAAGGAAGCCTTAAAGGAACCCTTAGAAGACACTTTGAGTGAACCCTAAGGGTCCAAGTACCTGATAATCATATATTCTCCCGAATATCAACCTACATACCTACTATCCTAAACCCAAGTACCTCATGATCATGTCCTTTGAACGCTTACCCGAACCCTAAACCCTAAACCTAAACCTAAACCCGAACCCCCTTTGACCCTCAGGGAACTTTCCTAGGTTCTCTTTTGGTCATGACCGGCTCATTGCTGCCTCATCGCGATGAGGTGCGGGCTGGTCCCGGTTTAGGGTTCAGGGTTTTATTGTTTCAGGTTTAGGGCTTTAGGGGTTTTGGTTTAGGGGTTTAGGGTTTGGGGCGGGGGACAGGAATTCCGGCGTTTGCGACCAGGGGCTTGGGTGTTAAGCTTTAGGGTCGCTGGTTTAGGCTCGTCCCCCTACCGATACTACCTCTTCTTGAGGATACTGTCTTAGATGGATATCGCAAGTAGTAGACCGAGGGCAACCTTTCAACAGGGGTAGAGTAGAGTTGCTCTTGTTTTTATTGTCATTAGTGGGCGGCATGGGATGGGAAAGTATTGAGCCATGGTACACACACACACACAAACCTGTGCACACTCAGACTTAGACGCATACACACATAGATAGATAGATAGGTAGGTAGATAGACAGATAGATAGAGAGCTACGTACATACATACGTACGTACTATACATACATACATACATACTTACATACATACCCAGGCATGCGTACATGCATACATACTCACAGACTTCCATGCATAAGGACATGCATTGGCAAATACATAATACTTATACATACATACCTACATGCATACGGACATGCAATGCATACATACAGACAGACATACATGTATTCGCGATGCGAAATTGATTTCCTATCACGGTTTCCCCTACGCTGTCTAACTTGAAACTTGAGTCACGCATCGTGATCGCACGGTCATGTCTGCATGGTCTTGTTCATGCACTTCTTGTATGGTCCGTCATTGCTTGGGGATCTGTGCTGGCACGACTTAGCTTTTGTTCAGGAATCCGGCGCCACGATGGTATTTTTAACGGACTTCGGAAGATTCTCTGACAGCTCGTTCTCTATTTCCTTTTCCCCGATGAACAAGTAAACCCAAACCCTAATCATCAGGGTGTCAGAATGAAGCACTATGTGCAACCGCCACAACAGCCATGAGTAGGCTGTGTGCGAGCGGCTTGCCCAAGTGCTATGCCCTGAAAGACATATATTGATTTAGGGTTCAGGGTTTCGGCAGTGCTGCCTTAATCAGAGTCTTCAGTACTGCTGCTGTGTTCGGAGTTTTCTGCCCCGGATTTGTTGCTGGCGCTTTGGGTCTGGAGCCAGACCTGTATAGACAAGGTATTTCGAGGGTGTACCGGTCGCAAGTGGACAGACAGACCCTTCGTGTTACTCATGCCTTCAAATAGTCTTCAGACCCTCTGCCCCAATTTCCGACGGCCGGGCAGATGCAGCGGACCGATTCACAGCGGTCTTTTCGCTCGCCCCACACGACGCCTGTACGGCGGCAGCTTTTTGGCATTGCGTTTGTCAAGAGCAGTCAGATTCGTCACGTATTGTCAAGCCTGGGTTGATACACTCCGCTCCTTCAATTCGGTCATTACAGTCTTTGTATCCCCCGACTTTGCAAGAAATGATTATTGCATGATTGCATGACAAACAACTAGTTCGCTTGGGACGAGCTGTAGCCAACCCTAAACCCCCACGCCCGCAAGCCCAAAACGCTTTGGGTTTTGGACAGACATACTCAGACACCAACTACCCATCGTGGAGGCCCGCACAGTACATTCTGCAGGTTGATCTGCGACCCTATAATGCCTTCCCTAGGCTTGGCCCTACAATGCACCGCATTCTTTAGCTAACTGGATCCTCGGATAACCTTTTTGATAGCTTGTTCAAAGTAGGATCCGACAACAGGATTCAGGGTTTAGGGTTCAGTATATACTTCTGATCATCCAGGGACCCCAGAGCCCTTCATTCAGCAGGCACGATACCTTCGATGAGTCAAGAAGGATGCTGACTGTGGTGTAAGGTACATTCCTGATTAACCATAGGGTTCAGGGGGTCACTTGCCCGCGAAGAGACGAACCACTCAGGAGACTCTGATTCTCCGTTAAACTTACTGCAGAGTTGAGGTCGTGGGGTCTGCTGAAAGTGTTAGCAGGATTCCACATGGCAACGGTCTGTGCTTCTTCAAGTTCGTTCCCCAAGGTATCAGAACCCGAAGTTGTAAACTGCGGAATGTGGCTGTGCAGCCGTACAGCCCAAAAGCACTGAGCCCAAATGCCGTAAGCCGAAGCCTTCAATCTTTGTAGAAGTCGGGTAGGGATTTCGCTCACAACTGTTGTGTTCCAGCGAGTCTAAGCTATTGCTGGGCAAAGCCTAGATTTGCAAGTATGGATAGCTGACTTATTTCGAGCAGCCTTGCATGCATCATGCATCACTGTGGGTAAAGACAAAACAGGGGTTACGGTACAGGCGAACCTGACAGACAAGACTGAAGAGAGCAGCAGATGCAGCAGTTTCCGTCGTCGTTGCCTTCGTCGTCCCGTCTTCGCCGTGGTTACTGGGATGGTGGTGAGAACGGACTACGGTCTATGATGACAATGATTGTCGCTTATGCGGTGATAGCGACGACGGTGACAATGATGATGCTGCTGAGAGCGAATCATAATACTACTAAACTAGTATTGATACGAATATATGCATTGAACAGGAGTAATTATGCTCTTTTTCGTTGATGGTTGCGGTATCAGCAAGACAACGGTCCCCATCGAACAGCCAAGGACCCGGCTCTCGACAGACGTTTCACCGCTGCGCAGCAGCGTGGAGATGTCGACGCAGACGCCGCAGAGGCCACTGGCTGATGAAGAAGCAAGGTTCGATTTGTGTGTTTGGGCTTTGAGTGTTTAGGGCTTACGGGGTTTAGGGCTTTGGGTTTAGAGGGATGAGGGTTGAAGGTGTTGGGGCTGTATACCTGGGTTTTAATGGCTTACTGCAACTAAGTTCCAGCAGCAGCCTACTCCATTTGCGTTGGGTCGCAATCTTCGGGTCGATTTGAGCATTGGAGGTCTGCTTCCGCGGCTCAGGCTTCAAGATCGGAAGTTTCAGCTGCTCGTTTCGTCTACTCGGGTGTTTCCGATGGCGGGGGGTGTTGAGGCATTGACAGCGGAGACACATAACACGTCCTCGCACTCAACATCATGGACGTGTCAACCAGAACGGTTGTCATCGTACGTTTGCTGCTGCACGCGCATGTGTGGAACAATCGACTTGCTGCGCATCCTACAATTTAGCAACAGAGAAAGCAAAAATAGTCTAGCCTGCATAAGCAGTAGATGACAGGAGCTCAAGCTAAACCAAGACAACGAGTTGCGAAATATGTGTGTATGTGATTGGACATACATTTATGTACATATATGCTCATGATACGAGTTTAAACATCCGTAGACCCAAAGCCCCAAATATCCGTATGAACAAACGAATCCCTTTGCAGGAGCGAAGCCGCGTCGAGCCCTGCACCTCCAGGCGCCTCATGGGCAGTTTCGCTCTTGCGTGTGGGTTTGGGGTTTACGGTTTAGGGTTTTGGATTTAGGGTTTTGGGTTTATGGTGTAGCGTCTATGGCGTTTGCTGTTCAAAGTTAGGGTTTAGTGATTTGTTTAGCATCAGTCTTTGCCAAGGTCCTGGAAACCTAAATAAGCTCTTTCGAAAGGGCAGGGCATTGGGCAGGACACTGGAGGCTGGGTTTTGCGTTTGAGTTTAGGGTTTAAGGCTAGCGTTTCAACCGTTTGGGCCGTTGGGGCTCTTATATTTGTTTTCAAATTAACATGCACAGTGGAGGTGTAGAATTAAAGGTCTTTACAGTCAGGATGCAGACTGTTTTGAATACTATCTCCCCGGAGAGGTGCACTGGCACCCGCAGAAATGGCAGCCGCAACGTCAAGAAGCCTAAAGCCTGTAGCGCCTCGGCCCCACAACATAGAAAAGCCGCTCTGGCCCCATAAATCCTGACACTCCGGTAGTTAGGGACCCCAAAAGGACATAAGCATAAGCATTTTATAGGGATATCCCTGCTCTATTGGGCTTCATTATAAGGGGGTTTATCTGGGATATCCCTATCCTATTTTTTGCTGGTATGCTTTTTGGGGGCCCTAGGTAGAGCTCTGCAAACACTCGTGAACAACAATGCAACCCTTATAGAGTCCTTATTAAACAACACTGGGTGCTAAAGGTGTTCAGCAGGTGTTGGACAGTTTTCTGTGAAACGAAATCGAGTTTATATGGGTGGTGACGGAGCTAACAAGCAGCAGTGGCAATCGTATCCCTTCCTAATGACCTGGATCATACCCAAAAAGCAGCACTCGATCAAGGTTCCCTATTCTAAGTATTATGAAGGCTCCAATCTTAAACCCTAAACTGAGCCTAAACGCTGAAATCTAAACATCCCTAAACCGAGCCTCACTGGAACAACCACCACTCTGTGGCAGGCAGAACACCCCCACGGATTCAGTCGCGGCTGCCCTTCGTCTTCAAACAAGGGTTTAGGGATTTCTGCAGCCCAACGACCTTTTTTAAAGGACTATCTGTATAGGCAATCATATGATCTAACTAATTCATAAAAGGAGCCTTAAAGCTGGATTTGTGAGGGGTGCCACAGGTAAAATCCAAGCCAGCCAAATACTTCGGGGGATATCGGGTTTCTTGTTACTGTGTTTAGCCCTCAACCCTGAACCTTGAGCTCTTAGGGTTTAGGGTATGAGGTTTACAGTTGAGGCTATCCTGAAAAACGATCAAGTCAAACGGTAGTTCAGCCTAAACCTTAAAGTTAAACCCTAAAACCTAAACCCCAGCCAGGGCCTTGCAGGGAACCATGGTGTAGAAGCCTCGTCAACAATGCGGATGGCGGTTCTGCTCCAGCTTGTTTTGCTGCTTGAAGCAGCATGACTGGTACTGTCAGGATCTCACCTTTCAGGCTACACGGACCCAGGAAAATGCCCGCGAGTTTACGATATCGGATACGTTGGACGTCCCACATGGGGGTTCCACCGTAAAGTCACGATGACTCCGGCACTGATATGGTAAATGCCATACTGTTGATGGACAAAATCCTGCATTACCCATAATAAGTAATATACCATAATTCGCATAGTTTAGGGTCCTTAGGGTCATGCAGGATTCTGTCCATCAACAGTAGTATGACAGTAACCATGCACGAACCGTAGCTACGGCCAATTACGGTCAGGCGGGACTTGTGCTTCAGCTGCCTGAGGGAGCAGACTCTTCAGAGAGCCCTCAAGTTGGGTTCTCTTGCACCCGACCGCTACCCGCGGGCTGGTTGCTGGCTCTGAGGGTCCGGGCTCTGATGGTGACGGCGTCTCGGCCGTTTCCGTTCATGGCTTCGTGATCAGCAAATGCAGCCAGAGTCGAACAGAACCGCACCAGGTAGTGAGATGCGCGTACGGAAGCAAGATTTGCGACTACCTGTCCTATACACTGCCTGGTTCACTACAGTCTACTTGCGGGGTAGGTGGACTTAGCAGCTACTCATACACGCCTATAGATATTAGGGTCGTAGGTAACCATAGTTGCGCATGATCAACTTGGCTTTGGACGTAAACCCTAAGCCCTCAACCCTAAACTCTAAACCCGTAAACCCCAAACCGAGTGCCTACGCCCCTTTTCTAGCGGCCATCATAACTTGGAGATGACTCCAACAGATAAAAGGAGAAAGGAATTTAAGGTTTAGAGTTTAGGAAAGTTCCTTCAGCCTAATCTCAACAACGCCGACCCCTGACCCTACCCTACCTATGTTCTTAGGTGTTGTCTGGTTGGCTTAGCTCTAAATTTTGGACATATATATTTCTACTGTACTCTAAACATGAAGACTGGACGTTTAAAGTTTAAATTCAGAAGGCAGCCAGATGGCGCTGATGCTACGCCCTGAACCCTACGCCTGCAATGTTCCGTTGGTAATGCTGTTTGGCGCATCCCGGAATACAGACACACGACATCCGAAAGAAAGCCACTTCAATGCAATTCCTGGTTGGCCCCGAAGCCGGCACCCTTGTCCCGTATAAACATCAAACTCTGATGCCCGAAAACTTCAACTTTAACAAAAACCATACAGGGTTGTTCTGCTTTGTAGCTACTCTAAGCGATGTATCTAAACCTTAAACTAAGCCCTATAAACCTTGGACACTACAAATGATCATGCCTTTTGAACCCATGGAGTGGCCCTTACTTGGGCGTTTTTGCACCCAGATCCTGGCAGGCGTCGACCAGTTGAACCTTAACCTCGATGAGCCTAAAGCCTAGATGGTTGCTGCTTGTCTTTCAACTTAGTAGGTAGTCTTGCAAGATGAGCTATCGGACTCATTGTAGTGGTGATAAAGGTGGTTGAGTAGACTTGCTAAACCCTAAACCCTAAACCCTATAAGCCCTAAAGCCAAAACAGCTTCCAAGCACCGGCGACGCTTCCGAGACTCAGGCCCATTGGGCGCTGGGGGCTGGGTGCCGTGGCCTTCGCAGCTCAGTGCGCACTTGAAATTTGGGAATCCCTAAACCCTGAAGCCTAAACCCTAAACCCCTAAACCCTATTGTTTTCGTCTGGGTGAGGGGATGGGTAGAGTTGACGGTTGGGGTTTAAGGTTCAGGGTTCGAGTGTCTAAGACAGCACATAGTGTCGTTTGCCCCGCTCTGCTTTTCCGGTTCCGCGAAAGCCCGCCACAGCCCCAAAACCGGTGAAACCCCACCCTAACCTAACCCTAAGGCTCAAAATAGCACCGAAGCCGCATATAGTATGATCTTTCGGCCCAAGAGTGCTGTACTAATAGTCCTTAGAGCCTGCCAGGGTAAGGGTCCAATGGATCCAAGAATTAGGTATTTGCGTTTAGGATAGTGGCAGTGTAGGTCATTTTTATGGGGAGTATATGAGTATTAGATACTTGGACCCAAAGGGTCCACAAAATCCCACAACCTGAACGTTAATTCTCTTTCGCATACCGTGGCCCATATTTATTTATATTATAAGGACTACTTGAAGACCAAAGTACTTAACATCTTTGTACATGGACCTTTTGGGTAAGCTGAACACTAGCCTTTTCTCAATTGAGGTCTGGTGCGTTGTGGCTGCCTGCAGAGCCGGCGAGCTTTGAAGTATAGACAACTCGACGGTGGGTCTGGCTGAAGGGTTTAGGTTCAGGTTTAGGGGCTCACTGTTTAAGGGGATTGCCAGGGTTTAAAGGTTTTAGGGTTTAGGTCTTATGTAGTGCTTAAGTTATATAGGCTTGTGCTTAGGTCCCCCAGTAGTTTTCTGGTACCGGGTCCTCCCTATCAAGGTTGAAGAGTAGGAAAACAAAGATCCCCACATGATGCATATGTTCAACTACGATGACATACACCCATTACCGTCCAGGACGGCCTATAAGCCCGGATGCGTTGCATCTTTCCTGAGCAGCCTTGGTAAGCCTTTAGATGCCCTTTGTAGGAATGTGTTTATCGTTTTGTCGGGGTCACCGGAAAGCGCTGAACACCTCTGGTTGGGGTTCAGGGTTTTGACCCTTAGCCCTGAATCCAGACCAAGTTCCTCTTAAACCCTAAACCCTAAACCTAAACCGTCCTAGCATGCAGTCCATGGTTTGTTTTGGGTTTCAAAGTCCAGGGAGCCGATAGAAGTGGTGCTTCTCCGGCTAATTCACGGCAGGGCTCCTTTAAGAGATCTATAAGGGCCTCTTTAAAGGGATCTTTAAAGGCTCCTTTAAAAATTAGGGGCTCCTTTAAGAGATTCAGGGTTTCGAGTTTCTTGCCTCAGCTTTCAAAGACACAACCCACTTTAACCGCACGGCTCAGCACGGCCCTAAAGCCTCACGCAGCATGGTCTCCGGGCCAAAGGTACAGGTAAAGGTACCGGTACTAGTACTAGCACCAGTACTAGTACGAGTAGTAGTACCAGAAAAACTGATAGTAATCCTAACAGTAAGAAGAAAGGTAACTGTTTTAGTAAAACTCGTACTCGTACTTAATTGTTGCATGTTGAATAGAAGGAGTAATGGGCGTCGCACACGTAATCGTCGTAATCGTAGCAGTCGTCGTGGTAGTACTAGTCGTCGTCGTATAGTAATAGTGGTCATCATCACATGGACATCATATTATTCCTTAAGACATGCATCCTGGGAGCAGGGTAGGGGTTCAGGGCTGTGACTTGGGGTATGCTAGGGATGACAGCTACCTAAACCACAAACACCTGGTAATGATATGGTTCTAGTTCGTATACAGCAGACCTCTACTCCTTAAGTCAGCCCTTTGGCTGCTACTCTTGCACCAGCCGACAGCCTTGCATCTTGCAAGTGGGTACTCTCCGAAAGGTTTAGGGCTTGGGGCTTGGGGTGATCATCTTGGGAGCAATCTGAGCATCGAGCCGATCGAACTCACAACCCGTAAAAACGCTTGAAAATCGGCAGAGTAGAAAGGCCACATGAGCCGGAGCCACGGCTTATGGCAGAACACAACGGTTGATGATATAAACCCTGCATTGCCCGTAATAAGGAACATACCATAACTCCCACACTTTGGGGTCCTTAAGGTAATGCAGGATTTATATCATCAGCCGAAGTTCCTCTTGGCTGCCAGGGTCTGGCGATTCTCAGATAACGTTCAGTGCACGGCTCAGTGCCTCCGGAATCTCCCGAGGGAGCGGGGACAGGTCCTACATGTACTCTCCGATGTAGTTCCCTTGTGGTTACCTTGTTTTCGTACAATACCAATCAACATGCTGGTGGATGAACAAATTCGAAAGTATCGGTGGAAGCCCATAGCCGACTGTTTGGGGCCGTACACCCAGATAACCATGGCAGGGTACCCCAATCAGCCAGAACTCCAAATCCCAAACACAAAAACCCAAGCCCTAAACTCCAAACCCGCATCCCTAAACCCGAAGCCCGGAATCCTAATCCCTAAACCGCAGCCCCAGAGCTTGAATCCCAAACCCGAAACTAAACCCTAAACTCACAGCCCTGAACCCCAAATCCCAAACACCAGAGCAGCCAATTCCAGAGGCAGCCAAGCCTGGGGGGNGGGGGAGGGGGGGGGGTAACACGGACAGCTACACATGGTTTGGGGTTCAGGGCTTTAGGGCTTCGGGCTGTAGGGCTTCAGGGCTTGAGGGGTTTAGGGTTCAGGGCTCCCGGGGTTCCGGGGTTTAGGGGTTTAGGGGTTTAGGGCTTGGGTTTATGACTTCGAACCACAGGGTGTTCTACGTAAGTTCTGCTGCGGTCTTGTTAAAGAACTATGTTTAAGTCGTTTTGTTGTGGGGATTCCAAGTGGAACAGGAAAACGATCACCCTGATTATGACGGGGACTGGGATTTAATTAATTTTGGCAATCCAGGCTGACTTGCTGGCTTGTAGAGTCTAGCCGGGAGCCGCCAAACGCGCCGGCTTTAATGTGCCAAGTGCAGGAAGCGCCGTATAGCATGCATACTGCACCTAGGGTTTTGGGTTTACGGTAAACCCTAAGCCCTAAACCCCGAGTTTAAACCCTGTAAACCCCAAACCCTAATGAATCCTCAGTCCAAGTCCCTAGCAGGCCCTAAAAGGGCTCATGAGAGCTGCAAATCGGAAACTGCACCGCTCAGAATCAGAAGCCCTGAAGCGGATCCCTCAAAGCATTCTGTATTGCCATGATCTTTGCCTTGTGAGGTTGGAGACAACTCCTCCTCTTCTTGTTATTCGTCGTCGTGCGCTGAGGGGTTGCAGTGTTTAACCTAAACCCTAAACCCTAAACCCTAACTGAGGCTACAGGGCCTCTCAGGCCATCTGGGCCGCAGTTCTTCGGCCCGAAGACCCTCTACTACATGGGTGGTTGTCAAAATTAGGGTCCTTTTAGGGTCTAGGGGTTTAGGGGTTTGGGTACCCTAAATAATAGGTGCCGTATTATATTAGGGACCCAAACAGGGACCCTAATTTTGACAACCACCCATATAAGGCTTGTGGGCGACAACGAACACTAAGCCCTAAAGTCAGGGGAGGTTCAGGGTAGCGGGAGCCTAATGGCGGGAAATGTTGAGCCTTAGGTTGAGGTATGCTACGTCCGAAAGAAGCCCCGGCCGGCCAAACCGCATGAGCCCTAAATCGCGAGCCCACACCCATGGTATGATAATATAGGGGCCTTAAAAATTACCTACTTTATTTGGGGGGGGGTTCCTTACTATAACTATAGTATATTGGGCCCCAAAGCCCTATTATACTATTCTAGTTATTAAGGACCCTATAGTATGGCAAGTGGGCTTCAGGGCGCCATGCTCAAACCACCGTTTAAGGCTTTATGATTTTAGTGATTTTAGGGTTTAGAGAAGGCCAACACCCCACCCCACCCGAGCTTGACTCTAAAAGAAGTCTACATTACATAGTCTTGTAGGGGTTGTGGGATTTAGGAGTTTTGGCTTGCAGGGTTCGGGGGTTAAAGTTGACGACGAGCTTTTTGCCCGACCCTAAACCCGAAGCCACCAAACCGTCCAAAGCCCTCAACTCCAAACTTCACTCTGGTTCTTCCATCAGGCTTTAAAGACCTTGATAGCTACATCACGAGGCTGGGCTCTTGTTAAGGAGTTTAACTTAAGTTACCATAATAGGGACCTACAGTAAATGTGACGGTTTCCTCATTATAGTAACTTAAATTCAATTCCTTAACAAGAACCCAGAAAGGCCACTGAGAGCTTCGCATCCCGATGTCCGGGCTTCGGGCTGGAGAGGGTTTGAGCGTTTGTTAGGCCCCTAGGACTTTAGGGTTTTAGGCTTCAGGGATTTAGACTCTAAAGCCCTGAGCCCTAAAACCCTCTAAAATTTGGAGCTTTGCTGTGGGGGTTTCGGGCTTAGGGCTTAGGGAGGACTTCGACACGAGTGGACATAAGTTTCAAAGGTCGGACGGATAGTCTCCGACTTTGTGTTCGATCCACTTATTGGAGGGTCGGGGTACTTAGTAAGTAGGTAAAAAGTTGACTTAGAAGCACCCTAAAGGGGATCGAAGTTGGGGTTACGATACTTGTAAGTCTACTTACTACTTCCCAAGTCCCCCGACCCTCCACTAAGTAGGCCCCTAGGCCGTGGGGCAGCGCACGTCGCATGCAGTCGCAGCTCTTTTTCAGGAGCATGCTGTGTCCCTGCAGCTTTTGCACACGTCGAAGCTTCAGCAAAACTCTCAAATCTGAAGTTACACCTTGTAAACTCTGAAAGCCCGAACCGTCCATTATGAAGCCCTTAAGTCTAAGTGCCTGCTTCAAGCATAAGTAAGGGTCTTCGATGTCCAGCACAGAAACCGATCGTGCAGAGCCCGAGAAGTCTGTCATCCAGCCTGAAACGTGGCCGAGCTACTTAAATAGTAGGTTACAAAGTTACGGCTCTCTAAATCAGCACCGAGTAACCTAATATTCGGTTGCTGGATTTCAAGGGCACCCGACCGCGAATCGGTTCCAGAGATCCCAATGGCGGCCGTTATGCTGCGACGGGTCCGGGCGCTGCAGGCGGAAAGAGCTCGTTTTCCGAGATTGCATCGTATAGGTTTCTTTTACAAGCCAAGAAGTCATTTTAACTGATTAGAACATCTTTACCTCAGACCTCTACTTCAGCCGTACATAGTACGAGACTGGGTCACATGCCCGAACCGCGAAGTGGGTTGAGGCAGAATGCTGCTGATGTTTGGTATGTACCTGCGCCCTGCGCTTCGTCGTGACTTGTCTCACGGGTATGACCACAAATGGGAAGGCTGGCAGCCAAACAAAGACTTAGCGCGAGAGGGAGCGATCGATCGAGAGACAGAGAGAGACAGAGAAAGAGATGGAGATAGCCACAGCTGGATCGAAAGACCAGGACTGCAGAACCCAGCTGGGGATCATAGTTCTGAACCCTAGACCCTATAAACCCTTGATCGTCTGCCTTGTGTAAATGTCAGGAGCCTCTTGAGATTTCCCTCTGCGTCGTGGGCATGAGCTGGTCGTTGCAATTATGAGCCTGGCGACAGCATTGACTTACAAGCTTGCCTACAGCGCTGCCCACGAATTTGCAGGACCAGTTCGAAACCGCGTAAACAACAACAAGGAAAGCGAAATTCCTCCTGTATGCACCCTGCCACTACAGCTTGTAGCTCGTCTAAAGGGGCCGACCCCTAAACCCTAAACCCTGGTTGCCAGGTGCTGCGGCCACTCGCCTGGCCAAGCAGGCCTGGTAGGAGACGTGGGAATCCCGTGTAATGCTCTGAGCCTGAGAGTTTGATCCCCAATGCCAACCTTTAAACTTTTTGAGTTCTTTTGGTTTAGTAGGAATCGCAAAGTTCAATCTTTCATTTCTGTGGGTTATTGGGGATGTAAGTTAATCTCATCCGTCAAGCCTAAACCCGAACCATCGTGCCAAGCCCAATCGTAACGCATGGGCAATGGCTTCTGGAAGAAGTAGAAGTTAGATATTGACATTTGCCTGTAGTCCTTTTTTAGCTACACGATATTCCCTCCAACACTTCATGCACATTACATCATATTCCTGGAGATATACGTTGCTGCGATTTGGTTCAGCATTCAGGGTTTGGTGGTTGGGTGTGTAACTTTCCGTGAATTCCCCACGCAACTAGTAACGCGGAGGCACGAAGAAACCATGATTCCGAGCCAATCGTAAAGCCCGAAGCCCTGAACCCCAAGCTGGGATACACTCAAAGAGGTTTCGGGATTGTGGGGGGGTCACCACTTGCTGGTCTGATTTGGAGGGTCCAGGGGTCCGGGGTTTACGGCTTAGGGGTTTAGAGTATACGCGTCGGCAGTTGCGACCAATGACCCTAAAAGTGTTCGAATACCCTAAACTCCCCAAACTTTCTAAGTAGCTCTTTGGACCCTCAGCGTATATGCACCTCTCCAACCCCTACTTGGAGGGTCGGGGGACTTAGTAAGTAGGTAATATGTAGACTTATAAGTACCCTAAAAGGGACCCTAATTGGGGTTATGGTACTTATTATAAGTCTCCAAAATAACTAGTTACTAAGCCTCCAAGTAGACCCCGGGCGCTCCATCTGACCGGCAAGCAGCACACGACAGATCACTCAAGATTTCTGCAACGTGGTAGGACGTTAAGCTTAGATCCCCAATGCCCAACCTTTAAACTTTTTGGGTTCTTATAGTAGTTTAGTAGAAATCGGAAAGTTCAGCCTTTCCTTTTTGTGGCTTATTGGGGGAGTACTACGAGGTTCCCCAGCACTACCCTTTTGCCCTTGGTCGTTTGGGGTTTTCTTGTAGTAGGAAAAATGCTACCCTTATTATGGGGAGGCTACTGAGGAACCTAGAAAATAGACACTTCAATATGGAGCTTGTTATTATGAGGACCAGGGGTACACACCTGGGGTCTGCACTACGACAGCTGGAGGCCGCATTGCTTCACCGGTTTAGGGGTAAAGTTTGGGCCAGAGATGGTCGAGGTTTAGGGTTTATTAGGGTTTAGGGGTTTAGGTGTTTAGGGTTTAGGGTTTAGGGTTGGAGCTTCGAACCCGGATTTCTGGTTTGGCTAGAGTTCAGCAGTTCAACTTAGGGCTGTCCCTGTGGGAGTGTCCGCTGCTTTATGTAGGGCATCGGGTTCTTGCCAGGATGTAAGGGGTCTTCCATAAACTCAGTGGCACAGGGCTCCCTCCGATCTCCTGAGCCCTGAATCCCAAACCCCGAAGCCTAAACTCCTTTAAACCCCACTGAAACCTGTTCAGTCGTACCCGGCAATATGTATATCATAATTTATATGCAATTATCCACATATTGCAGACGGTAAGTCGAAAAGAATGAGCCATATAGCAAACCCCGGGAAAAAGCCTTCTAACGCCCATTAAAGCAGTGCACACATAGAAACCGTTGAATGGTATGTTGAGTTCAAAACCCTATTCAGGCCACTACATCACAAAATCACCCCACAAGCCCTAAACCCTAAAATCACCCGGTTATAAGCCCTGACAGAACCGCATAGCACCATAAAGCCCAAAGCTCTGACTAGGAGCATCTTTATCCCCATGCCTTTAAGGTATATTAGTATATGACAGGAAATCCTGTCAGTAATCAGGCTAAAGTCATGTTCCGACTTTCTGAGGTTCATTATAAACTTCTCCTAAACCCAGCCCAGTGATCCGGAAACACCTATACTTATATGGGAGTTTCCGAAAATAGGGGACCCTAATATAGTACCCTAAACAGTAGGATCCTTATTATAAGGACCCCAAAATAAGGTACCCAGAATTTTCGGAAACTCCCATATTACCTGCTTCTGGTATGATTGGTGAGATCTTATCTAACACCCCCCTCCCCCCCCGGACCCCTCCGATTATCAGCCCTGAGCCCCAATAAACCCTAAGCCCCTAAACCCTAAGCCGTAAGCCCTAAACCCTTAAACCCTAAGCCCTGAACCCCTAAACCCACAGGATTATGGGCCATAAGCCCTAAGCCCTAAGCTCTGAGTAGGAACTTCGGATGGCATTCTCTCGCGCGGCCCTGACCCTAGCCTGGCGGTCTCAAGGTCAAGGTTTAGGGTTTAGGGTTTGGGGTTTGGGGTTTAGGGTTTAGGGTTTGGGGTTTTAGGGTTAGGGTTTAGGGTGGCCTTCCAAAATCCCTTAAAAGGATCCCTAAAGGGTTCCCTAAAGGGTTCCTTAAAGGGATCTATAGGGTTTAGAGTTTAAGGGGTTCTAATACCCCTTAACTATATAAGGAATATACCTTATATAGAACATATTAGGGGATCCTACTGTAGTTTCAGGTATATCCCTTAACTATATAAATATAGCTTAAATCATATTAGGGATCCTACTGTAGTTTCAGGTATATCCCTTAGCTATATACATATAGCTTAAATCATATTAGGGATCCTACTGTAGTTTCAGGTATATCCCTTAATTCAGGGATTTTGGAAGGACTAGGTCGACTTGACGGCTTTTGCCTTCGTTTTTTGGTTATTGGAGGTCTTTGGGGTTTATAGGTTTTAGAGTTTACGGTTCAGGTTGTAGGGCTTAGGTTTTCGGTTTCAGGGTTTTAGGGTTTAGGGTTTTAGGGTTTAGGGTTCAGGGTCTAGGGCTTGGGGTTTTCGGTTTTAGACTTTGTGGTTTAGGTTTTCGGGTTTAGGGTTTTAGGATTTAGGGTTCAGGGTTTTAGGTCTTGAGAAGGAGAAGATGGGGCTCTTAAAAGGGGTCTTGTTCGGGTTCAATACCCCAAAGGGTCCATGTACTCATATAGTATATACATTGGCCTTAAAGTACTCCCTATATAGGTACATTGGGCCCAAAGAATATGCTAAAGGGGTACATGGACCCTTCGGGATGGGGTGTGTGAGGGTTTCTGTGCGTTACTTAGTTAGTCGGCTACTGTTAACGTTGTCTCTCGAGCGCAATCCTGTTTTGTAATCTGCTTGCTGCGTCCCCTGGCCCTCTGTACCCTGCACCTAAAAGCTCTGCAAGCCCAACTCCGCAAGACTAACAACAAACCAAACCCCACATCGTAAACTCACAAAACCCTGCCGTCTGGCACAACTAAAAACAGAAAGCAGAAACCACCCAACAATTTCAGACCCTCTACACACATAACAACAGCCGAAACTCTGAGCCCCAGAAAACCCAACACTAAAACCCTAAGCCGTCAACCCCTCTAGAATCCCGAAGCCGTTAAATCCCACACGCTAAAACCCTAAAACCCTAAACCCTACACCTTCAACCCTAAACCGTGGTTTTCAAGCCCTCAAGTCCTGCGTAGTTTTGTCGAGCATTTCGAGGCCAGCACCTCTGCGGGCGACGCCGACGCTGCGGCTTTTGTCGGCTCTTTGTCTCGATCCGGCTCTGGGATTTTATAGGATTTCCTTGGCACGGTTTTAGAGTTCAGGGTTTAGGTTTCAAAGGCTCCATGTACCCATATAGTAGGTACTTAGGCCTTAAAGTACCCATATAGGGACCCCTTTAAGGCCTAGGTACCTACTATATGGGTACATGAGCCTTAAACCCTAAACTAAACCCTAAACCCCTAAACCCCTAAACCCTATAAACCCTAAACCCCTAAACCCCTGAACCCTAAACCCTAAACCCTACTATATGGGTACATGGAGCCTTAGGAGGTTGCTTCTGCTCCAGTGCTTTGGCTCCCTGCCACTCCCTCCTCCAGGGCCCGCCCGGATCTTGAAAAGTTTTATGCTTTGGCCCGAGAGGACTCCCCACTTCGTGGCTTATAGCTTCTGGGCCGCTCGCTATCTATCTATTTCTTCATCTATCTATCTATCTATATATGTCCAATATATATGTGTGTATATTTCATTGTTCAGTTCTACTTATTGTTTTGTGTTTTACTGTGCATGGTTATATGTTTATTTGTTTGTTCATTTATGTGTTGACGATGGTTTTGATTCAGTGAATTAGTTGCTGTTTGTTTACAGATTATTTACATAGAACTACAGGCACATGAACATGTAGCATATATATATATGCGTTCATTCATCTGTTTATTAATTTTTATCTACGTGTCTAGATGTCAGATCATTTGAGTACTCAGCTCAGCTCCTTAACGTCTTGCAGGCATCACCCCGGGGCTCACAAAGGAGGCGCAGATCGCGCAGAAGAACAGCAATGTGGACAAGGCGACTCCATCTCTGCTTCTTTCGCTGAAACCTTGGCCTGAGGTTAAGGGTTTCAGTCCCTAATTATCAGATATAGTAACCTTCATAACTACTATCCTAAGCCCGATTACCTCACTATGGGGTCCATTGGACCCTTATATAAATTTCGGCCATATGGAACATGGGCCTTGGGAACCCGTGCTACAGTCCATGCTAGGGTTGTATGAGTGGCTCTACCTAGAGTCTCCATTGTAGTTCCTTTTTGGGGTTGCCTAATAGGATCCTAATTTTTTTGTTTGGTTGAACCAAAAAAGGAACTGCAATGGAGACTATAGGTAAAGGTCGAATGAAAAAGGACTCTAGACAAAAGCCATGCTACCGATGCGGGGCGCAAATTTAAGCAGCCCGGGCTGAGGGTATCAGAACTACACCCTGAACTCCCGACGAATACTTGGGGCTGAACCCAGAGGCTTTCGTTGACAACCACAGCCTGAAAGCCGAGAAACAGCTTGCTGAAAAGAAAATGTGCTCAAATCTCTTTGACCGCTGGGGGGCACTTAGACCGGGCGGCAGGCCTTTCAACTTTCGGCAGAAGAACTTGCACATCAACACGAAATCCGCGGGACGGCTATCTTGACGGTCTGATACCGCCGAGCAGACGGCTCGCTTGCGAGACAGGGTCTGCTACCTGGAGGATGCGCCGTTTGCAGCCCCCCCTTGGTTCGAATCAAGCGCTAAGCCCTGAACCCTACCAGCACCCCCCAAGTACCCTCTATTCTACCCTAAGTACCCACTATTAAGGGCCATAAGGACTCTATTGAAGGGCCCTTGGGGGGTCCTGGTAAACCCTAGCCGTAAACCCTAGCCTTTAGTTGGAGAGTGGAACCGCGGCCTGGTCCAGGCTCCGGCAAATTACCAATGCTGTTTTTGGGGGTGCGTTATTGTAAATATAATGTAGGAGCCTGATTAAGAAACCTTGGGTCTTTATTGGGGTTCTCTATATGGCTCCTAAGATTCTGTGGGTTATAGGGCCAGGGTTTCTTAATCAGGTTGCCACAATAGTGGAGTATAATAACCTGAAGCCCTATTCTAACCATTAAGGCCCGCCCCGGTACTTCATGTCCGATACAGGCATGGAGTCGACGGACCATTTCTGGATCGTTTCAGTCTACTTTGAACTTCCCCATGAACCCTTTCTGGCCGATAAACTTCGTATACATCCAAAAGCCCATTGTAAACTCTATGATTCTGAGCCCACAAACCCTAAACCCTAAACCTACATCCCAAAAACCCGAAACAGCCTCTAACACCCAACGACCCCCTTAGCCCCCCGAAATGCCCTGTGGAGCCTATAATTAAGCTCTAAATCCTATGTTTCAAGAGCACTTCAAGCCCGAAAACTCCCATAAGACGTACAAGACCCATAAACTCTGCTACACACCCTATAAATCGTATCAACCCTAAACCATACAAGCCCCCTAAGCCTAACCAGCTTCATAAACCCAAAAAATTCTTGAACGCCTTGTACACCCTAATCGCTCGATGCACCCGGCAATCCTTAAACATCCCTAAAAAGCGCCGTAGAGCCTATCAGCCGAAAATGCTGCATGGAAAGGAGGGCATCTGGGAGATGCTGCCGGCCGCCACGCGGACTGGGCGGCACAATATACTCCAGAGGGTCCGTATATCTACAACCGGCCCCCAAGACCATCCTCATCATGAGTGGACGTAATTCCATAATCCCAGACCTTCCAAAACCCCTTAATTAAGGAATATACCTTGAATCATATTAGGGATCCTGCTATAAATTTAAGGTATATTCCTTAATTAGGGGGTTTTGGAGGCTCTGGGATAGTAGCATTTCTGGACCCTCCAGGTAGGGGTCGGAACACAGCGTTCTATGGAACAGAGGAAATTCGTCAGTAGGCACGCAGCGTTTCCTCGTAGCAGCACGTCAGGAATGTTCATAACATTTATATCCACGAACAATTCCTGTCACCCGTATATTTATAGTATATTATTCTAGCTGTAGAGATTTACAGAGTTTCGGAATACGTCTTAGGAATAGGTAAGAACCTGATGGGAAGAAGACTGCTCCGTATGATGACAGTACAATGAACCTCGAAACCTTGTTCCAAACGTCAAGGCTGGTTTGTTCTTCAAGACCACAGGGCCCCCCCCCCCCGAGACTTTCGCAACACTGTAACGCAGCTTACCCCTTCGTAGCTGAACCTTCAACCTTCCAGCACCAAGGCTAAGGCACACGTTGCACTTGTTGAGTATGGTTGTTCTTGGGCAGCTGGTGCTGATTAATTGAGGCATTAAGGCCTCAGGGGTTTTAGGATTTAACAGTTACTGCTTCCGGGCAAATCTTCTTGAGCTGTATCAAACCCAACTTTCGTTGGTAATCACTTGCTAGGCTTGAAAGACAATAACCAACAATGTAGGTTTGTGCACATAAACAGAAGTTAGCAAGCCCCAACGTAACAGGCAGCTCTGATGTTCCATGGTAGACTTTCTGTTGCAGGGTTTTGGGCTCGATAGAGTTCTAAGGAACTTGAAATCCTGAACCCCGAACCCCAAGCACAAACGGCCCACGCCCCGAATCTTAAGTCCCTGGACCATTTGACAAGCAGTCGAGCTGCAGGCAGATAACTCATGAGTCTGTAAACATATAAATGCCAGTCAAGCTCTGTAGCATTGTAAAATGTTTTAGAAGTCTGTTGTTGATCCTTCAATGCCGTTAGCGGAGCCTGATAATGACAAACCACCCGCCCACCCCCCCCCGTCCACAACTGCAATCAATGCCACAATGCCACCA
>BGNK01000297.1:191514-212852 GCA_003297005.1 Symbiodinium sp. clade A Y106 | reverse complement strand
CCACACACACACACACACACACACAGCGCCCTTGAATCCTGAAGCCCTAAACCGTGTACACCTCAAACAAAACCCAAAGCCTAAAGCCCCAAATTCTATCAATTCCAAACCGGAGCCCTAAAGCCGTAATTAAGGCGGGAATCCATGAGCGTGGCGAGCAAAGTGCAGTTCCAGTCATGGCTAGGCTCTGCTCGGCGATTTGATATGGGGGATGGTTTAGGGACTAGGGGTTGTCTTAGATCCCCAATACCGCACCTTTAAACTTTTGGGTTCTTATAGTTTAGTAGGAATCGGAAAGGTCAACCTTTCATTTTTGTGGCTTATTGGGGGAGTAAGTTTTGGGCTTCGGTTAGAAGATTGCTTTGTCTATACATCTGTGGCTTGATAGTTGTATATAGAAGGCTGTAGTGTTTGGGGCTTTGGAAGTGGGGGTTGGTGTTCAGGATCTACACGTTGGGCTCTTGGCAAACATTGCCTGAAATTGTCGCTTCAGGTTTGAGGTTTCAAGGTCTTCGGTTTAGGATCCGGGCTTAGGGTTCAAGTTCAGTGTCAAGGCTCATTGGCGTGTCGGCTACGGCCTCGTTTGGGGATGCGGAGAGCAGTGAAACTGTTTGTAGAGCCAGAGCGGCAGGGTGTCCACTCAGATGTGAGGAATTCCCTTGTTGACATGTGGCATCATAGTTTCTTAGTAGCTGAGTGGATACACTTGAAAACTTTTTGGGATAATATTACCCACTACAAAACGAAAAGTGTACACTTGTTGGGGCTTATGAACCCAGCAACTAAGGTTTTGTTGCCGCTTGGAGTCGGGCTCCGGGGCTTGGGAGTTCCGGATTCGAGGTCAAAACCCTAAGGGCCCATGTGCCCAAATAGTGTATACTTTGGGCCCAATGTATCTATATAGGGAGTACTTTAAGGCCAATGTATATACTATATGAGTACATGGACCCTTAGGGCAAGGTAGGTTGCGGTACTTTGAGGTCAGCTTTACGGCTCCGAGGTGGAAAACGTTAGTAAGGCGTTCCCCAGCCCCCTGGCTGGTGGGTCGGGGGACCTCGTAAGTAGTTGTATGATAGACTCAAAAAGGAATCATAACCGCAATGAGGAGCCCGTTTAGCGTACTCATAAGTCTACTTACTACCTACGTACTAAGTCCCCCTGACCCTTCAAGTGCCAGGGCATGGCGTGTCTCCGGGAAAGGCGGCTATTGTGCGGCTCTTTACTCCAGAGGCCGGGGCTGTCAGGAGTTTAAACTTGATTTCGATTTGGATGGTTCTCTAAAATAGTAGGGGTCTCTTTTAAGGTCCTTTGTTGAAGGCTGCCGTACTATTTCGGGGACCATTTTTAAAAAAAGGACCCCATTTTCGAAAACCCATTTATAGAAGTCGTCTCTTGAATTGAAGGCAAACCCTAAGGGTCCATGTACTCATATAGTATATACATAGGCCTTAAAGTACTCCCTATATAGATACATTGGGCCCAAAGTATATGCTATATGGGTACATGGACCCTTAGGGAAACTCGCGGCCTGGTTACGTACTTGCATGTGTGCGTGCGGCGCACGCCGAGCTTTGGGGATCTACGAATCACCCTCCCCTAAGACTCCTAATTGCCCAAACCAGGTGCCATTCATAGACTGTACTGCAAGCCCCAAAGTCGGTACTAATTACTGGATACGACTTGTAAAATTGGAGTCCTAAGGCCTTAAGGTTCCTGTTGTAAGAAAGACATCAGTGGCGGGGTAGGTAAGCTCCTGTACCCGTGGAAGATCTACAATGCACAAGTCTTCCGGATACATGCTGCTATGCTGCAAGCTTTTTGTAAGGAACATACCTGGGCCGACACATGAGTGGAAGACATGTGTTGAAACCAATGATTGTTCATCTTCTTATCCATGCGCATCTGTTCTGTATGCATGTATGTACATATGCATGTGTGTGTATATGTATACGTTATTTATGTGTATGTATATGACCGTATATGTGTATGCTTACGTGTATGTATGTACCTGTATGCATGCATGTATGCATGTGGGTATGTACGTGGGTAGGTAGGTAGGTGGGTAGGTTAGTATACATGGATGGTGCACACATACGTTCGTTTATTTGTGTTCGTGTTTGTGGATGTATGTTTTTTTTGTCTTGTTCGCACCGAAATACATAAATACACTTCGACAACCCTAAACCCTAATCCCTAAGCCCTAAGCCCTAAGCCCTAAACCCTAATCTGTGGTCTTGCCAGGAGGCCGATGCCATCATCCAATGTATGGGAACCTCCGAGGGGCAAGCAGGCCTGTGTGACAGTGGGGTTTAGGGTTTAGGGCTTAGAGACACGTAGTGTACGGGCCTTAAATATTACCAATACTATTTTGGGGGGTTCCTTATTTTAATTATGGTATAATATACCCAAACCCTATTCTAATTATTAACGCCCCTGTAGTAGGTTTCAGGGTTTAGAGCTTTTGTTATGTGTCAGGGTTTGCAGTTTAGAGTTTGGAGTGAGTTTAGGGTTTAGGGCCTGGGATGTTGGTTGAGGGATTTGGGGTGTCGGACAGTGTCGGGGTTGCCGGTATAAGAACTTGGGTTGCAGGCTTCAGGATGTCGGGGTACCGGGATCGGGTCGGGCTACAGGGTTCGAGTGTTGAACTATCGCAAAATCAATCTTCACCCTTGAACACGTACAGTTATGTCCTGTCACCCTGAACGCCAAACCCTCCCTCAGTCCCAAACTCAACACCCAACACCCTCCCCCCGTACAGCCTCAGCCATAGAAAGACCTAAACCCAAAGCGCTTCAAGCCTTGAAGCCTCCATGGCCTGGGGATGCGTGGCCATTGATTTCCGAGAGTTTCAGTCTGGTCTTCGCTCCGGTTTACAGGTTTCATGGTGCCTATAGTCTCCATTGTAGTTCCTAATTTTTGGTTAACCAAAATCTATATTATAGGATCCTAACCATAAAATTGGTTAACCAAAAAAGGAACTACAATGGAGACTATCCTTAAACCCTATAGCCCTAAACCCCAACCCTTAAAGAACCCTTATAGCTCCCTTAAAGGAACCCCAAAAAGGAACTACAATGGAGACTATAGGTGGGCCCTTTCAGGACTCTGAACGCCTTCAGCCCACAGGGTCCAAACTGAGAAGACCCGACGTACCCCCGCTCCCAAATTCGCAGGTTCGTTTGATAGCTGAACGGTTTAGGGTTTAGGGTTCAGGGTTTAGGGAAGCAGTCAAGGTGTGCCCGATGGCTCAGAACTGCTTCTTCCAACCACAGCAAGAGGCCCCAGATTGTCAGAGGATCCGGCGCTTCCGAAGCAAGGTTTAATGTGCTAATTCCCCCATAAAGACATTAATACCCCCAAAACCCCCTTCCCCCCCGGCCAACGACCTCCAAGAGAACCGAACATCCCGAATTCGATGCAGAGAACCGAGGATCCTAAATCTGGTTTAAACCATAAATCTCTGCATGGGAGTTTCCGAAAATAGGGGACCCTAATATAGTACGCTAAATAGTAGGATCCTGGTTAAAAGGACCCCAAAATATGGTACCCCTAATTTTCGGAAACTCCCACATCCGAAAACCGCGCATCCTTGCACGGACTCTGCACGTCGAGGTGTAATGACGCCGACAGAGACTGCAGGGCTTTACATGGGCCGTGTCAACACGGCACGGCACCTGGTCGCCGACCAGAGGCCCGCAACTTAGTGTGAACACTAGGGGTTGAAAGTTTAAACTTGTATTTCTGTGGGTTGTCTTAGATCCCCAATGCCCAACCTTTAAACTTTTTGGGTTCTTATAGTTTAGTAGGAATCGGAAAGTTCAACCTTTCATTTTTTTGTGGCTTATTGGGGGAGTAAGTTGTTGGGCAAGGAAGAAACCCGAACGCCCCAGGCTTGCGCAGCACATCTTCGACAGGCCGCTTCCCTGCCCTGTGCTTCCGTGTGGGTCCAGATATAATAGAGGGGTTTAGGGATTAGGGTTTGGTAGGGTTTAGGGATTACGGTAGGGTTTCGTAGGGTTTAGGGATTCGGGTTTAGCTTTTTTGTTGCAGGAGGGTTTAGGGCGGTAGGTCTTAGGTCTTGGGTTTGGGCATTAGGGGTTGCCCTTGGAGTTCAGTTTGCTTTTCAGGATTAAGGTTTAGGGACTAGAATAAACTATTCCTTAGGTTCCTTTCTTAAAACTACAGCTTTTCAAGGTCTGGGATTTTCAACTTTGGGGTTGCGATTTGGGACAGGGATAGGGAAAAACAAGAGGGTCAACACGTAAGTTTATAAGGACCCAAAGCGGCATCAGCATCAAGAAGAATTATGCCGAGTCTTTCACGTGGAAGGGAAGATGGAAGAAGAAAGGAAGGACGAAAGCAAGGAGGAAAGACAGGGTGCGAAGAAAGGATTGAAGAAGGAAGCGAAGAAGCAGGGGGGGCGGGAGGTTAATTCCAGACTATATCCCTAAACCCTAAACCCGGTCATATTATTGGGCTCTCTGGACATTCGCCTCTCGTGGGGAAGCACCTGTTTGAAGGGTCGGGGGACCTTTTTAAAGAATTTTAGTTGTTTTACAGACCTCCCATGAGCATCCCTTTTAGGGCACTTATAACTCTACTTATTACCTAATACCTAATTGCTCAGACCCCCTCAACCCTAAATCCTAAACCCTAAACCCTAAATCCTGAACCCTAAGCCCTAATCCCTACACTTGCTAAGTCCCCCGACCCTCCAAGTGAGGTTCCGAGCCTGCGTGGCGCCATCATCCCAGGGTGACCTGGCACTGCCACTGCTTTTTTTTTGGAAAGGGGGTTCGGGTTTAGAGCTTGTGTTTCCGCCACGGGGGTTTATCCCAAAGGCTCCATGTACCCATATAGTAGGTACTTAGGCCTTAAAGTACCCATATAGGGACCCCTTTAAGGTCTAGGTACCTACCATATGGGTACATGAGCCTTAAACCCTAAACTAAACCCTAAACCCCTAAACCCTAAACCCTAAACCCCTAAACCCCTAAACCCCTGAACCCTAATGTAGTCTGGGGGATGGTTTAGGATTACGAGGCTTGGGGTTTGGAGTTTGAGGTTTGAGGTTTCAGAGTTTCAGAGTTTCGGGGTTCGGGTTTCGGGTTTGCGCGTCGCGTTTACGGCAAGTTCTTAGATAGTGAACGGGGGAACTTCAAACTTTTTGGCCTTACATAGTAGCTCTATGTTGGGAAGTTTGAACTTTTTGTGGCCCGGCTGTTGAAGAAGAGAGAGTTTATGATCCGGATGCTAGGCATTCGAAGATGAAGGCTCTGATTCAGTTCTCCGCGGAATCGGCCCTCAAGCTGAAAACCCTGAAGCCTTAAACCATAACCCCAAATAATTAGACGACGACTGATATAACTATAAACCGTGAAACCGCAAGCCCCGAACCCTAAATCCCTCAACCCCTACACTCCGAATCCTACATCCTTTACCCTAAACCCTAAACCGCAAAGCACTAAACCCCAAACGCTTTCCGTAGAGCCTTTGTAGCCCAGGCAAGCCGCCTGCTCCGTCGGGGCCTTGCATCAGCGGGCGCAAGGGTGTGATGAAGTTTTAATGGGCTGTAATAATTACTTAGTAGCTGAGTGGATACACTTTACACTTTTTGGGATAATATTATCCACTATAAAACGAAAAGTGTACACTTGTTGGGGCTTATGAACCCAGCAACTAAGATTACTTAGATCCCCAATGCCCAACCTTTTAACTTTTTGGGTTCTTATAGTTTGGTAGGAATCGGGAAGTTCAACCTTTTGGTTGGGTTGCCTGTTGGAGGAGTAATAATTGGAAATAGTTTGGGCTTAGGGTTTAGGGGTTTTTTGGCTCTGTATATTGTTCAAACGTATAGTCTTACTCGACTTAATTGGCAACCCCATCCTGATACAGACTGTATAGTCACACTAGTATGCCTCGAAACTCAAAACCCTATTGTGAAGTACGGCTGATGATATAAATCCTGCATTACCCATAATAAGGGATATACCATAATTCCCATAGTTTTTTAGGTTCTTAAGGTAATGTCAAGATCATCAACCGTATGTCGCCCCTCCGTAGCTAGGAGATCTCTGACGTGAAACCAGATATGAGGGACTTACATCCCACCTTTGGATGCTCTCACACCCGAAAACTTCTATAGCCCTCAATCCCTAAAAGCCCATTAGTATCACTTAACCTTAAACGCTGAACCCTGGCTCTAAAACCCTAGACTCTAAATCTTAAATCCCTAAACCTCTGTATCCAAAGGTTCCTGCTGCAGATGAAGTATGGCGACCAGATCGTGGCAGTGAACGAGAAAATCCGCTTGGTGACCACCGAGGTCGGGAAGCCATCTTCGAGAGCAGGTTCACGGCTGTTTTGGGTTGGACCCTAAGGGTCCAAGTACATAATAATCATATACCCTCGTAAATATTGAGCTACATAACTACTATCCTAAACCCAAGTACCTAATTATTGGGCCCTTTGGACCCTTAGGGGGAGTTTGGGGGTTTAGGGTTTAGGAGTTTAGGAGTTTGGGGTTTAGGAGGGTTCTAGGGTTTAAGGTGTCTAGCCTGAAGTACTGTACCCTGAGTTGCCAGCTTGCTTCAACACCCAGTTTGCTTCATTCAAAGAGTAAAAGGAGGGACCCTTACTTAGGACCCCTAGGCATAGAACCTTAATATAGCTATTATATACCCATTATATAGCCCATTATAGTGTAGGGGTCCCCATTAAGGGTCCCTCCTTTTGCCCTTTGTTTCAGCCTCCTCAAGGCCCTACGCCTTACAAACTGCGACTGCAAGTCCTTGACTAGCCGATAGCCTCTGGAGAAGAGGCGAAGAAAACATGGACTTAATCACTGATTCCCTAAACCCTCAAGCCCTAAACCCTTAAACGCTTACCCCTAAACCGACAAACCAAAAACGCTTAAACCCCGAAGCTCTTAAACCCCCAAAAACAAAGCAGGGACGCAATTATACGATTGTCGTCCACACCTTCAGGAGGGAGGGGAGCATCAAAAGCATGCTGACATCTCGGAGTGGCTTGGCATGTTTGGGTTTAAGGAGTGATTCGGGTTTCGGAAATTCGAGTTTAGAGTTTAGGTGTTTAGGGTTTATGTTCTAGTACGGCATCCAAGGCTGAGTGTGAGAGGCTTCTCGGCTTGGGGTTTCAGGTTGGGATTCAGAGCTCAGAGATTCTCCGCCGTTTCGTTTAGGGTTTAGGGTTTAGGGTTCTGGCTTCGGGTAACCGTGGGTAACATCTGCGGTCTGAACCTCTTTGAACCCTACGGTTCTCACGTGGTCCAGAATGCGCTGGAACTAGATGTCATAGTGTCAGGGTAGTGAAGCCTGCAAAACCAAGTACCCCATGAGCATACAAAATGCTGAAGCAGCCAAGAACCTCCTAAACCCTAAACCCCTCAACCCTAAATCCCTAAACTCCCGAAACCCTCTAAACCCTCGAGGGTTGCAAAGGCTTACAGAAGCTCCAGCTGTTTCAGAAGGCAGAGGGCGCCCTGAAAATTCCCACAGTCCCAAGCCACCGGCAGCTCCTTGAAAAAACCTACGAGACCGAACTCACTCCATAATACAGATCTAGCACAAGAAGAAAGCCCCAAACCTTATCCCTAACCCTGTATTAACCCCAAATAGCGTACCTTTTTGAGGACTCATATAAAGAAATCATAATAAGGAGCCCTAAAAATGTAGGTTCCTTAGGGCCCAGGTAATCACAAACAGCCTTAATCCCGAAACCCTTAACCCCTGAGCCCCTAAACCCCTGACCCTAAACCCGAAAATTCAACAACACGAATAAGAAACCCTAAACCCTAAACCTTTTTTCAGGCCCTCGGACGACGGTCAAAGGATCTCCCGGCCGCTTCAAAGGCACCAAGTGAGGCTTGAGGGTCTAGGGCTCCAAGTTTAGGTTTAAGGTTTAGGATTAAGGGTTGGGGTTTAGGTCTCCGGTTTTAGGGTTTAGGCTTCAGGTCAGCTTTGCAGCACATCTAGTCGTTGTACAGCGAATGTGGGGTTGCGCGTATGGCTGCATGGGGCTTAATCCAGGTTTTGTAAGCGCTTTAACTATGTCACAGCGCTTCGGTTTTGGGGTCTGGGTAAGTAGTATTCACTTTCGCTTGTAGTACCTGTTACGAACACGGAGCTAATTCTGTTTGCTTGAATATAGCTGTTTGCATGTATTGAACATCGCTCTGCACATGTACATAAACATATGCCCACACCGGTGAACACTTGTATGTGATCTTGTGCTTGAATGCTTGAAGCTCCATAAAGTACAGTTGAGGTCTTTTTCATACAGATTGATTCGATTTTCGTTTCGGTAGGGCTTCAGGGCAGACGGATGTAGGGACTAAGCATGTGCCTGAACGCTTCTGGAGGCCGCCATGGGTGCCTGTGGCTTCCAGAACTGTGTATATCGCCAGTGCATGCTGTTATTGTCATTTGTTGTTTGGTTATGTCTTTATGTTAGAGGTTTTCCACAAGAAATGCGTGCGATGCATACTCACGCGGGTAGAGCACCAACAACAAACCGTAACATCATCAAACTGACAAGCTGAAGCATAGCCAACCGATTGCCGTCACAGCTCTTCAGGAAAGCCACCAAGCCCGCAGACAGGGGATCCTGTGACTCGACATGCTATGCTTGATATCTAGACTCAAAGGAGCCTCATTGCCAGCTCGGTGTTTTCCAAGCTCATGTCGAGTGTGAATGCGCAGCCCGAACCTCAATACTGCAACCTAAACTGCAGACCCTAAAAGCCCTAAAACCAGGATCATCACACTTTAACAAAGCCCGAAGCCTATCACAAACGAGAAACACCACTCGGTCTTCTCCGGCTCCGCTGCCTTAGCACCTAAGGCTGACCTTCCAGTGCTATCTGAACCCAGAGGCCGAACATGATGTTGGGATTTAACTTAAGGCCTACCTAGACCCTGAAGAACCTACTGTTTTAGGGTTCCCTATTATGATTTCCTAAAATAAGTCCTTAAAAAGGTAAGTTATTTGGGGTTCAGGTAGGTCCAAAGGCCTGTAGGCGTTTGGGGTTTGGGGACAAGAGGTTTGGGTGTCGGGTTTAGGGATTAGGGTTAAGGGGTTTGGGTTCACGAGTTAGGACTTAATGATCAGGGCTGATGGCTCAGGGGTTCAAGACTTAGTCAGGGGTTGTGGGGGTTTGTGTTTTCGGCTAGGGGTGTAGGGATACGTGATGAGGCTTCGCTTAGGGTGTAGAGGTTTAGGGGTTAGGGATTACGGTTTTATGGTTTAGGGGTTTCGGGTTTAGGTTGCAAGAGGTTGCTCATTCTGGTTGGTTTATGCCTCACTCAAGAAGGGTATTGGGCGGTTATGGTGGTGGATGGCATGCAGTTTGTGCGAAAGCGGGTGTCCAAAGCGGCCAATTCCGAGCAGCACCTAAAACTCCAATCACCAAAGCACCCTCAAGTAGGTAACCTATCCATCTGAAACACAGGACTCGAAACCCTAAGCCTACACCTCCGCTGGTGCCTCATGGTAAATGTTAATGCAATGGGGGCTGAAGCCTAAGACCCTAAACACCCTACAACCTAAACCCTACACCCTAAACCCTAAACACCCTACAACCCTCCACCCCCATCAGCCCTAGCCTCTGCGGCCTTGAGCACCCCAAAGCCTGCCAATTAGAATAGACTCTCCCAAACCCCAAAGACTCCATGTGCCCAGATAGTAGGTACTTAGGCTTTAAAGGGGTCCCTATATGGGTACTTTAAGGCCTAAGTACCTACTATATGGGTACATGGAACCTTTGGGAACAGTAGCTTACATATCTGCTATCCTAAACCCGAGTGTCTAATTACTGGGTGCTTTGGACCCTTAGAGTTCTCCCAGGCCTATGAGGGGGGCAACTTCCAGCTATATCTCAAGGCGAGGTTTTCCTGGCTTAGGGTTTTGCAATCTCTTCACTGAGAGCTTTGGTTGTCTAACGGTTCCGAGCGGAGTTCTAGCTAGCTTTGTGTGGGTTTAGGTGTTCTGAAAGCTTGTGTTATGGCGGTTCTACTCGGCTTTACGAGCGTGTAGGTCTTCTAAGGGTTTTATACCGCTTCTGGATGGGTTTCATGTAGCCGGTGGGCTGCAAATGCGAAACTTATGTTAAGCCTTCTTCTGTTATTCATAGTATTGGTTTTGAGGACGTGAGGGCTTGAGAGGTCAGGGCTTTTCAGGCGTTGAGGCTTGGGTCTGATCATACTCAGCCAAATTGAGCTTTGTTTTTCTCCAGGTTGGACAATTAGGGTCGAGCTTCGCTTGTTTTTCTGGGCCATTAGAGAGACGAGGAAGTTTTGGAAAAGACGTAAGCCCAAATAATGAAGTTGTTTGATCTTCCGACGCAATCTTCTTTGTCAAAAGTTGAGGGCTTACCGGCGAGTGGTGAGTGCCTGGAGTGCCTCTTTACAACTGTAGTCATGTCTTGGTAGAGACAGAGATTGCAGATTTGTGTTTATTCATAAACAGTGACAGGAGGGGTTGATCCTACACACGCAGGACTGGACGGTCAATGCTGCTTGGGGTTATTTATCGGGTTGGGTATAAAGTAGCGATGTACCCCATGTTTACTGTCGACGTCTTGAAGCCGTAGTCAGCTTTTTTTGAGATTGCAGATGGTGGAATCCGCGCTGTGACTGCTCGACCCCAAACCCCTGGACTATATATTATATAAGCCCCACCCTATGCTTCCAAAGACCTCATAATTACGGTTGATGATATAAACCCTGCATGACCCATAGTAAGGAATATACCATAATTCCCATAGTTTTAGATCATCATCAACAGAAGGGCCCTAGAAAGGACCCAGTAACAAGGTCCCTGGAAGCCGAAGGCTAATTTCCAAGTACAACACGTGCAAAGGACGGCGACGTTGTTGACATCCCCGTCAGCAAGGGAGATGCCGTCGTCTTCGTGCAGGAGGCACCCCAAGGTTCCAAAGCCCCTAATGTAGGGGCTTTAATCATTACATAAGTTTTGAGGGTTCCTTATTATGATTATAGTATACTATACTCCCAAACCCCATTGTAATAATTGAGGCCGCTGCATCAATACTTTGGGCTCTGTATGAGGGTTTTCCAAAGGCTTTATGAGGTCCAAAGTGCGTAAGAACTAGCTGCTTGGGTTTAGGAGTGGTGCCCTTGTGCCCTTTTTGTTTTGGGGGCCCCTTATTAAAGCCGAATAGTAGGGAAAAGGGTACCCTTATTATAAAGGGGCGACTCAGGAAAATTATCTGTATCTTAGAAAATATTCATTTGGGATAGTATGTTGTTAGTTGAGCGCACAATGCCCTGTACGGCAAGACCTGTGTCTCGTGAGCAGGACGAAGAGCTGCTTCACGGCGGAGGACGGGTGTGCCGGTGTGCTGATATCCGTGTCCTTTCGGGTTTGGGATTTTGGGATACTCTTTGTCCAGTTGTGCTCACTTTGCTTAAAATCCTGCTTATGCGGTACCCACGACGCTCCAATTACAATAGTGGGTTAGTGGGTGGTGCTGCCGTGGAGCGATGTCGAACATCCAGTGGGGGAGGGAAAAGTAGGAGCTTGATGATTACGATCATGACCTCTTCGACACGAAACCCTCAAGATGCGTGGGGACTTCAAAGAAGCTAGGATGGTTTGGGTAGTAACTGAAGTGTTTGCTGCTTGAAAATCTAGCGGTGTATAGGTTTGTTGTTGGAGCTTTACATAGGGCACTTTTTGTTGAGGGGGGGGAGGCGGGTACGGTTGAGGTTTTGGGTTCAGATCGCCTGGACTTTTTCAATTTCGCAGGAAAGAAGGGCGCGGGGGAAGCGAAGAGAGCGATTAGGGGCAACCTCGACGCAGCCGTGTGAGAGGCCACCCGAGATCCTGAAGCCTTAAACCCTAAGCCACCAACCACATAAGACCTCAGCCCATCGTAGCTGGTTCGCGGCGGCAAGCCCTGCTTTTGTTGATCACATAATCATCACAGGCCGTATCCTCGGTTGATGATATATATCCTGCATTGCCTTAAGGACCCTAAACTATGGGAAATATGGTGTAGTCCTTATTATGGGTAATGCAAGATTTATAACTATAGTACCCTTATAGATCCCTTATAGTAACCCTTACAGACCCGTTGGAAAGGAACTCTATCAACCGTCGTTTTTCAAGACCCACCTCTTGAATTTCCTAGCCCTTAGGCTCTAAGGACTCATATGTTAAGGCTTTTCGGCCCAAAGACCATACTACATAGGGCTTTTAGGCTATTTTGAGCCTTAGGGTAGGGTTTTCATAGTTTGGCATCATCCTGAAAGTCGGACGTGGGGCTTCCTGGAGTTCCCAAAGACTCCAAGACTTCCTTAATTAAGGAAGTAAGGAAGATACCTTAGGGTTCCTTAAAGGGATCTATAAGAGTTCTATAAGGGAATTGAGGAATGTACCTTAAATCATATTAGGATCCCTAATATGATTTAAGGTTGATTCCTTAGTTAAGGGGTTTTGGAGTCTCTGGGTTTTTTGGATTACCAGGCTTCAGAGGCAAATTACTTCTTGGAAGGCTGCGCACTTCTTGAGCGGTTTACATGCAAGTTCGTCCTTCAGGTTTAGAGNCCCCCCCCCCCCCCCGCCCTCCAAACACTTCTCAGAACTCCGTGGACCTGATCTGAAGTGGGGTTTATGTTGCGGTTTAGTTTCTTTTAGGGTTTAGCGTTTGACTTTTGCTGAGTGTAAACAAATTACCAAGAATGCCTATGATAAAAAGCCCTTACTCATGTTTAACACCGCCCGAAGAAGGTATTGAATTTTCGGGGTTTTGGTTGAACGTTTGTTCGTCACATGCAATGGCTGTTTTTGAGCTGTGGGTTCTGGAGCTTCAATAGACCTACTGCAGAGCGTGAAGAAGCGCCTTATCCTGATGTCCTCAAGGTTCAAAGTTACAAAGCCTGCACACAGCAGCAGCTGGGTTTTTACAGAAGTCACAACTACCAGAGCCCACCGGGGTTGCAGCGTCTTCAAGAAAGCCTGACAGAAGGACCTAAACCCTAAACCCAAGACCCTAAAAGTGGACCGTCGGAGATCAAGGTCCGGCATAGTGCAGTGCAGCACTAGTCGGCTGTTTGAAAGCGTTTCAATTGCAAGACCCCAAGGGTCCATGTACTCATATAGTATATACATTGGCCTTCAGGTAGTCCCTATGCAGGTACTTTGGGGCCAACGTATATACTAATTGGGTACACGGACCCTTAGGGAGAAAAAGCGGTGCCAATCCACATTTGCTGACACTGACGGTGCTGTAGGGTTTGGGGTTTACTGTAGGGTACGCTCGGCCCAGTTATCTATGGGGCTACTGTACTACAGGCATACAAGGGTGCATGTAGAGCCCAACTGCACAGGTAGCTGGGCTTCTGGATTGGTGAGATGTCTAGTTTGCAATGTGTGACATTTTTGGCTTCCACTGCTGGCTAGAATATGGTAATTTGGGTGTACGTTCCTGCTGGTCATGTCTTCGTTTGTCAAACACGGAGAACCGCAATACCTACAACCCCCCAAGGGATATTCAGGCTTTTGACTTTAGATCCCTGACAAATTGGAAACCTTTTAAAGGGCTCCTTAAAGGCCTCTATAAGGGATGTATAAGGGATCTATCAGGGTTTAGGGTCTACTAGGTTCCTGAGTAGTACCCTTTTGCCCTTTTTGTTTTAGGGTCCCCTTATTAAAACTGAGTATTAGGAAAAAGGGTACCCTTATAATAAAGCGGCTTCTCGGGAACCGGTTTAGGGTTTAGGGTTTAGGGGTGTTGCTGATTCCTTGTCATGGACACCGCGTGATCATGCGGGACTTGGCCCATTAGTAGCAGCAGTCCGAACATAACCTCAGACTCTAAAGCTTACATAGACGTCGGTCTCGATGCCCTTGCTTTGCATGTCTTGGCCATAAGGAAGGCGTGGCTGTTCCGGGTTACCTGAAAGTTAAACGTGAGGATATTGCACCATCATCGGGGTGTTGCCCAGCACATTTGTCGCGTCACAGCTAGTTCTAATGCCCTACGGCTTACCCTCATGAGTCGTGATGGTCGGGTCTCTCCTTTCCAGGTCCCACCCACAGAGCTTGATAGGCCCACTTCCTTGCACTTAAACCGTGGTAGCAGAACGCAAGAGAACGGCCTAAATAATCACAAATACTATTTTGGGGGGTTCCTTATCAATAATATAGTATAGTATACCCCAAAACCCTATTCTTATTATAAAAGGTCTTAGATTTGGATTTTTTCGTTCTGGGTTGAGGCCGTCTGTGGTCGGCTCGGACTTCACGGCTCATGCTGCTCGTATCTGTGATCCGCAGCATTGCATCCTGAAGCCGTCAGAGTCTGGCTCAGCAGCGCTCATAGGGGTGCCGGACTATAGAATTTGAAGTGGAATCCCTTCTGGAGTCTTCTTTGTAAGAGTAACGCTCCCCGGTGACCCCAACTTTGAGAACTACCCATACCGTAGACAATCTCCTAACCCTGCCTTGTCCCGATAGACAGACCCACCTACATGCATATGGCGTCGTATACCCAACCTTGTTTGCGGAAGGCACGGCACTATGCTTCGCATCACATCGCATTTTGTAGCACTTGATAGCCGAAGGGTGGGGCACAAGCCCCCAGATATACAGGAGACCGTGCAGTTCGCAAGTTCCAAAGGTAAGCTCGATGTAAACCCTGACAATATAGTCTCCTCTGCAGTTCCTTTTTTGGCTACCTAATAGGGTCCTAAATTAGCGTTCTAAGGATCCGTTTCATTAAGTGCTGCTGGACCCGACTACCACACTACGTAAGCCTTTTGGGCTTTAGCTGCAGGGTACACGGCCAGCCCAATGAGTGGGGTTCCTTATTATAAAAAATAGTATAATATACCCCAAAACCCGATTCTAACTATTGAGGCCCCTATAATATATATATATATATATATATATACAGATATATATATATATATATTAAATCGCAAGAAGAAGCCTTCAACCATTCAGGCGTCTTCCGGAGTCAGGAGGATCTCAGGCTTTCTATGTTAACGAACGTTGGCAACAACCGATACTTATCCTTGGCGATCCTCTGGTTGGCTCTTAGGACTTTAACTTTTTGGGTTTCTATATGAGTAACGAGGCTAAAAGTTTAAGTTTTAGGAGGGGTTTAGAAGTCAACCAAGTATCACTCCCTTTAAAGGAGTCCGAAAAGCGATCCTTACACCCTCGATCCTGCAAACATGAAAGCGGCTGCCGCCGGCGCGCGCTCCTGTGCTGTCGCCAAGTACAGCTCCCGGAGCCTTGCAAGAATGGTTAACATTATGGCTGCCCTAAGCCCTAAACCGCTTAGCAGCATAATTGGGCAGCCTTCACCCTCATTGGGTTTTACGAAACATGCCTCCAAAATAATGAAACAAAGGCTGACTATTTGGGCGGGAGAATGGGAAGCTTAGAACTCAAGTTTGCTCAGTCTGTGTAGTGTTGCTATTCTTCACGGTGGCGGGGTTAGAGGTTTGGTTGGCACGAAATATCATGTCTGCGGCATAACACCGACCTACCCTGCATCATGTTGTGGCTTTGCCGGGTCGCACACATCCTTTAAGGGTTCTGTGGCAATTCTTGGCGGGATTCGAACCCAAAGGCTCCATGTACCCATACAGTAGGTACTTAGGCCTTAAAGTACCCATATAACCACTCCCTTTAAGGCCTAAGTACCTACTATCTGGGCACATGGAGTCTTAGGGGAAATTCGTAATGCGGATTGCTGGGTTGACGGTTTGTGGTTCCGGCCAGGTGCACCCGGGGTGCTCCGGGGGTGGACACAGTCAGTAACCATATAGGGTTTAGGGTTTCAGGTTTTAGGGTTTAGGGTTTAGGATATCTCTTTGTAGCCCCTTTGTCAACACACTACAACGGACTTCAACAGCCTGTTTTTTATAGTGTCGCCACGCTCCTACATTAGCCACTTTCTTGTGGTTTTGGCTTCCGACGCCGAACCGGCACACACCACCCGTCTGCATACTCAACGGTGTCAGGATTTAGGTGTGCCTGCCAAACGCCGCATTGCCAGAAGCCCCGTCGCCTTTGGAGTAGGTCCTCTTGTCTTGTCCTGGAGGGTCCATATATACTGGAATTCAGTCCCCAAAATCATCCCTAAACCCTAAACCCTAAACCGATGGCCTTTTGGGGCCCGATTCCATAATTGTAGTGCAGTATATGTGGGACCTCTGGGTTTCCTGCAAATGGACCTCAACCCTAAACCCTAAACCCCTAAACCCCTAAACCCTAAACCCCTGAACCCCTAAACCCTAAACCCCTGAACCCCTAAACCCCTAAACCCCTAAACCCTGAACCCTGAACCCTGAACCCTGAACCCTAAACCCTACTCCAACAAAAGACAGATGCGTGAAGAGATCAGAACCAAAGAGCCGCTTCGCAGACAGCGATGACCGCCGAGACAGTACAGGTTGCACTTAGTAGCTGAGGGGAGACACACTCTACACTGTTTGGGATAATATTACCCAGTATAAAACCAAAAGTGTACACTTTTTGGAGCTTATGAACTCAGCATCTAAGAGGCGAGTTCACTCAAGTTGCTGTTCTTGTAAGCTTGCCCGGGATGAAGGACCCCGCTGCAGTTCTACCCAAGCCTGCTCTCTTCCAAGATGATGAGAGCTTCGCTCTTGGAGACTACTTGGAGGCCCTTTTGACTTAGTAAGTCTACTTAGTATCCCCTAGAAACCATATTATAATCCCCCATAACCCACCTTACTAACCCTACTTACTAAGTCAAAAGGGCCTCCAAGNTACTTGGAGGCCCTTTTGACTTAGTAAGTCTACTTAGTATCCCCTAGAAACCATATTATAATCCCCCATAACCCACCTTACTAACCCTACTTACTAAGTCAAAAGGGCCTCCAAGTACCGCATTCGAAGAGTCCTCAAGCAGTTCGTTGGACGAGTCTCCTTCGTGAAGACTGCAGGTCAACGTCAGCGGATGACACTCTTGAGCAGCTAGAGCTTGCCAAGAATGCATTCTGTGGTTCAGACCATGATGTCTGCCTTCACTTCAGAGTGAACAGAACTGAGCTACTCTACTGGCTCGTGTCAGGTGCTTCTGACGATGACGTGGTAGACTTGACCGGTCGTGTGTGTACACCCGGTCCTTGGGAAGATCTCTCCGGTGTCAGACATGAAGTTGACACGATCCTGCGTCACTGTGAGCAAGACGAGGTGGATCTCCTTGATGTGTACGGTTTAGGGACAATATGGAAGCTTTGTATCGGCTTCCAGCTAAAGCCTCAGGACTCAGGATCATGACGGAGAACCTGTTACTGTATCAAATTCCATACAGAGCCTCTGTGAGATTAGGGTCGGTCAAGAACTTCTCTTGACTTCCACCTTAAACACCAAATCCTAGACCCAGAACCCAGCATGCTTCGCAAGAAGAGCTTTAAACCCTAAAACCGGTAAATCCCTAAATCCCTAAACCCCGAAGCCCCTAAACCCTAAGCCCCTAAATCCTGAACCCTAAACCCTGAACCCTAAGCCCTGAACCCTAAACCCTAAACCCCTAAGCCCTAGGCCCTAAACCCGACGACAAGGACGATGCTTGGCCGACTGCAAGCCACTCCGAAGGACCTGGCCTCAGGGTTTCTGAAGGATTTCGCAAGAGTCCCTAAGACTCCATGTACCCATATAGTAGGTAGGCCTTAAAGGGGTAGTCCCTGAAACGTAAACCGCACCACCCAGCAGTGCTAGGCTATAGAATTTCAAGTCTTCGGCTGCAGACACTTCCGAGCCCTTCCGTGGGGCGGCTGCATTTGAAGATGACTGTCCCTGAGGGTCAGGGATGTAGCATATATAGGGAGTACTTTAAGGCCAACGTATATACTATTGAGGTAAATGGACCCTCAGGGACTGTGGATTTCCCAGAGGAACTCACGGACATGGAGCTCTCCGATGTGTTAAAGCTGCTAGAGGAGCGGCTGCAGCTCCCAACAAAAAAACTTAGATCCCCAATGCCCAACCTTTAAGCTTTTTGGGTTCATATAGTTTAGCAGGAATCGGAAAGTTCAACCTTTCATGTTTGTGGCATATTGGGGGAGCAACAAAATGCACCACCCAAAGATTGAAAGGCATCAAGCGTTAACGCTGATCCTGCGAAGCCGAGTGGCGGGAAGGCTTCTGTGAGTTTCAGGCAAGCCCACTCAGCCTGCGACAGTATCCCAGAAGTTCCAAGGACCAACTGCATAATCTCGAAGCCGTAATAAAGCCTAACCCGAAGGGTCCAAGTATCCACAAAGTAAGGTTTCCGGGGCTAAAAACCAACAAAAACAGCTTAGAGCATAGTACTTGGGATCTGAAACCCCGCTACTCGCCGCACTTGGGGTTTAGGGAACTACATGAGGAAACTCGAAATGCTGCTCACTGAAGGTTTAGATTCGGTTCTCGGGTTAAGGCAACCCTAAGTACTAAGGCTCCGAGTGCCCAAGTAGCAGGGTTTTGGGCCCCAAATGCTACCTTAACTTATGGAGGGATCCTTCACTTAAATGTCGGATTTTCGAGTATCTGTGAACCCTCATCCAACTATGTATTCATCTTCTAGAATACCCCAAAAGGAAATCGTGAGTTAGGGTACAGGGTTTCGGGCTTTCGCGGGGGATCGCTATGGAAGGCGTGGCAGCAGTGCTGCTTCCGCGTCCTTGCCATGGGCAACACCATCATCGATCATGTCCGCATCTCATGTTGTGGGGTTTTGTGTTAGGTTTTGGGGTTTTTTGTCAAGGAAACGTAAATGTCATGTCTTTGATCCCCAGATAACCCCTTATCCTTTCTAAGACCCCGTAGCAGTTTGAACAGGGCGCTACAACCAAATCAGGGTTTCTACTCTCAAAGCTGAATCCGAAAGACCTCAATGAGTTGTTGACGTTCTTCTGTCTGGTTCTTAGTAGGGCATGGGGGGAATGGATCCCTATAGTAGTCCCTATATAATGTAATATGTAAACTCTGGAAACTGCTCACAACCTCTAAAAGACACATTCAACACCTTACCATGAAAGCTCTACTGTTACTAAGCATTTAAGACCCTTATAACATAATGCCTGATAGAAGATCTTTCACACCTTTGTAGAGCCTTATACCACCTCCTAGAATCCAACACCTGAAATCTAAACCCTGAACATCAAGATCTCTAAAACCAAGGATGCGCGTCTTGAAGTCCATTCTGAGGCTTGAGGGGTTTTAGGGCTCGTGGATTCATATGGGCCTTACAGAGCCCAGTCTCGGTCCCTCCTAAGACTCTCCGAGGTAGTTACTGTCTTCATAGCTACCTTTGTGGTTAGGGTTTCATATATAGTGCCGAAACAACGTAAGTTATTCAATAGCCAAGCTCCAGCTACAGGGACCTGAATAGGCCTCATGTCCCGGTACAGCCCCTCTCTCTCCATACATATGTATGTATATGAATATCTATTTCTATACCTCTATATTTATATATATATATACATATACGTGTATATACTTGTGTTTTGCATTTGAACTGTTTTTTTCTGTCGTATATCACCGAGCCCAAGTTCAATTATTAAGGTTCCGGTACTCACCCCTTTGTAAAGACACAGCGGACCTTTTAATGCGATGGTTCGCAACATCTCTGGAGAGACCTATGATGGCTTAAGGACGGTTGTAGGGTTCAGGGTTCATGGCGGGCGGGTCCTGCATAGTAGTTTGTTTCCAGGTTGTGTTTTTTACAGCTTCGGGGGATGTAGAATTAAGTAAAGGTTTCTACCAAGCATTTATGTGCTCTGGAAGAGGTTTAGTGCCTACGCAGGCGGGGAGTTTTGGGTTGAGGGGGTCCGAGGGTGGTGTCTGGATTTCTAGGATTAGGATGGTTGACATATGCAGTCCAAATGACAGGTAGCAATAGTGCAGAGTCTGTTTAGTTTTGTGAGGTCATCTCCGTCGAGAAGCTTCCTGATGACGGCAAAGCTTCTCGCACGAATTAACTATTTGTAATCTTGTGCTTGCACATGCGCAAACGGTCCCAAGAACCTATATAGTAGAATGTAGGATTTCTGCAGTAGGAGTTACCAGTATTAATGATGTGGGAAAGTATCACCCACAACAGTACATAGGACCCTTTGGGATACGGGCCAACATCCTCGAAGGACTCCGAAACCTCCAAACTCTCGATGAGCCTTAAGCCGGGACCTTCCAATCTCCCTTACAGTAGAAGCCAGAAAGTTGGAACATCATTATCCTCATGCCCTTAAGGTAAAGTACAAGGGATCCTAGCACTAATCCGCCTAAAGCTATGTTCCAACTTTCTGGGGTTCACTATAATTCAGGAATATTCCTTAAATTATAGTAGGAGCCCTCATATGATTTAAGGTATACTGCTGAATTAACGGATTTTGGAAGGTCTGGGAGTTCAACCCTTCAAACCCGGGCATGCAAGCACTCATTGACCCTGAACCCTCCTTCGGATTTGCGCACAAGCTTTCCGACATCTGCGAAGAACGAACCCCAAACCCCAAACCGACAGCCCTGCAGAAATAACCCCGGGGTATGTGTATACGATTCGCTAATTAGGTGGCCGTCATATCTATCAAAGTCCTGACCATTGCTGGCATATATATATATATATACATATGATGGACGCTTATTTCGAAGCATAAACCCAACGGCCCTAAACCCTAAACACTGCAGGAACTATAAGTCCAACGTCAGACCAGAGGCTGCTACACGCACTGAAGACCCCAAAGAGCGACAAGACCGAAGCCCCATGTGATGCTTTACAGACCTGAGGCTCCATGTACATATACATACATCTACCTATATATATATACACCCATACACACACATGCGTACTTACGTATATACATATTTATGCAAATATATTATTTGTATACATATATATATATAAGTATGTATATATATACATATATATATATATAAGACGTAAGTATATACTCCGTATGCGAATGGAGCCTTAGGGCATACCCTTGTTTGTTAAGCATCCGTCACACAATGGTGAAGCACCAGCAATACCCACAGAAGTTGTTTTCAAGTTTTCTGATTCCTTCGAGAACTAACCCGAATAACACCACCATAGCCAACACATTGCAACGGTACCCTGAGACATGATCAAGTTCGTCGTCACGAACTGTCATGTCTTGTGTCGAATCCCCTTGCTCCTTGCAGTAACAGTCCCTTAACAAGGAAATAATAGGCCCATGGTGTACAGTGCAAGCGCTGCTTAAGAATCTCCCCAGTCCAGCCCAGCCCCCCTCAGATTCTTAAGTCTGCATGTTCCTGACATGTCCACATTCTGCTGGCACTCCAGGCTTCAGGGGGGC